>JAKSZT010053801.1:10920035-11074395 GCA_026826555.1 Tolypeutes matacus | reverse complement strand
AATAACATTTTTGTAAGCAAATACACATATATGCATATATATTTATATATCATTTTGCAAATGTTTGTATGTATTGTGAGAATTTTGATTTTTACCCATAATAAAAATAAATAAAAAAATAAAAAAAATAAACTTAACTTCTCAGAGCCTCAGTTTCCCTATCTGTGAAAGGGAGATAATAATAACACCTTCCTCCTAGAGGTGATGTAAGACTAAAGCAAATAAACTGCATTGCATAACAAAAAAAAAAAAAAAAAAAAAAAAAAGCCACAATGAGACACTAATTTATACTCACTAGAATAGCTACTATTCAAAAAATGTAAACTAAGTGTTGGAGAGGATTTGGAGAATTAGGCATACTCATTCATTGTTGTGGGAATATAAATGGTACAGCCACTGTGGGAGACAGTTTGGTGGTTCCTCAGAAACTTAAGTATAGAATTACTATATGACCCAGCAATCTCACTTCTAGATATAAACCCCAAAAGAAATGAAAGCGGGGACATTAACATATTTACACACCCATGTTCATAGTGGTATTATTCACAATTGCTAGAATATGGAAGTAAATCAAGTGTTCATCCATATATGAATGGATAAACAAAATGTTATTCATACAATGATATATTATTCAGCTATAATAAATAACAAAAAGAATGAAATTCTGATACATGCCACATGGATAAACTTTAAATAGTCATAGTGACTGAAAATAAGCCAGAAACATAAGGACAAAACATTGTATGATCTCACTGATCTGAAATAATTAAAATAAGCAAATTCATAAAAGTCAGAAACTAGAACACAGGTTACCAAGGACCAAGGTGGGGGGCTGGGGTAAGGGGAATGAAAATTTAATTGGTACAGAGTTTCTGTTTAAGGTGATGGAAAATTTTTGGTAATGGATGGTGGAAATGCTGGCACAGGATTGTGAATGTGATTAACACCACTGAATAATATACTTGAATATGGTTAAAAGATATAATTTTAGGTTATATATATGTTACTGGAATAAATTTTTAAAAAAAAACAGGACAGTATAATACTAGTATACAATATAATAATAGTGAACCTAATGTAAACTATGGACAGTATATAGCAGTATAATTATGATATTATTGTTTCATCAATTGTAACAAAGGTACCACATTAATGCAAAGTGTTAATAATAGGGAAAACTGTGTGAGGTGGGTATATGGGAATTCTGTATTTTCTGCATGATTTTTATTGTAAACCTACAACTTCTCTAATAAGAAAAAATGGATGCTTAATAATCACCTAAAGCAAAGATCAAATGGTACTTTTTTACTGTAATTCATTTCAACTTCAAGAAGAACCGTATTAGTAAATAACCAGAACAGCAGCAAAAATAATCAATTATTAAACAATTTGGATACTTACTTATCAAATTTGTGGATTTGTTCTTCATTATAAGCTAGCCCTAGAAATAAGAAAATATATAACTTTCATAAATGCAAAACACAAAATCACGCACAATATTCTTTTTCATTTGAGATTATTGCTTCAAAATCATAAGAATTTAAAACAGATGTTGCAATCTGATGGCCTCTAGTTAAACATGGCTCATAGATGCTTTTATTTAGTCTGTATACTTGTAACATTAAAAAAAAATTAACTGCCAACATTTAAAATTGAGGATATTTCTCAAAATCTGTATTTCTATTTTCTCTTGAGAAATAGTAAGTTTGAGCAACAGGTCTGGTGTATCAGAGCGTATTGGCTATCCCCTTTAGATGAGGTGTCTACTCTCCAGTTCTATCATCATTTCCCATTGGCCAATCTCAATCCTTTCTGTTACCTGCTTGGCCTCTAGAGGTTTTAAGAGTTCATAATCCTTTATTTAATAAATTAAGAAATATTCAAAATTTTGTTTTAAGAATAATTTTTAGGACATTGAACCTTCTCCCTCATGGATTCACATCTCTGAAGCAAAAAACTTGAGTAGCTACCCATCCAAATATGACAAATTAGTTCAAATGAATTCATCTGAATTAGAACTACTAAGGCTGATTTATTAGATTAGCAAAATGCAAATTTACTTACTACGTTCTGCTTTGTCTTTTTTGAACTGATAGTAAATCTCTGTGATGCAATTTAACAGGACCTGCAGCTTTTCTATACTATTTCAGGAAGAAAACTCAAATAAGTTAACTGAGTCGATGTGAAAAAGGACATTTAATAACGAAGAGCAAAAACTACAAATAAAGTTATAACCTACTTTCTATCTTTTGGATGAGTGCCTTCTTGATGTGTCCATGTATCTGCCAGCAATCCACCTGAGGACAATTTGCTTTTTATATCCTGAAGACTGGTTTCTATTGTTCCCCGAGAACTGGAAAGCTAAATAAAACCAATGGGGTCAGATCCAGATTGCCAATAATCAAATGACAGTAAAAAATATCAATGGAGTCTGATGTCTGAATCATATTTCTCTTTCAGAGATAACTTCAATTCAAAGACAGAGTATTATTTCCATCCTTAAATGCAAGGATGATTTCTAAGGTTGATGTCTACCAAGAGTTCGGCTGAAATTCCTTAACTTTACATGTGAAGAAATGGAGTCAGAAACCAAATTTTATCAAATCTAAGACCTAACTGTAAGATGCACCATTATTTCATGTAACACTAAGAAAGAAAAAAAAATCCAATTAAACTATGCACAACTTCAATTATAAGACAAATTTCAGTTGTTAAAATATGATAAAAGTGCATCTTAGAATCAATGAAATATGATGAAACAAACCATGAATCTAAATACATTTTAGAAAACATTTCATACATTAAACATCCTTTCTAAAAATATGCAAAATACATTTAATCATTAAGCTTTGTTTCCTTATCTATAAAATGTGGTTACTACTCAACTGGAGAACCTATACAAAACCATTTGTGTGGTCCCAAGTGTATAGTATAGGGGTGCAATATTAATAATCTCTATGTTTAGAGGCCACTTAAAAACTGAAAACAACAAAAATTCTGCCAAAGCTCTTGATTAGTTTAAGCTTAGTAAATTAATCACTTACCTATCATTGAACTGAGTACGTTTAAAATTTTTGAAGGGAGAATGGAGGTTGGAGCGAAAGGATAAATGTGTCTAAATATTTTAAGGCTCATGATAAACATTTTAAGTTTAAACCCAGTAACATTTAAATGTGTGTACATGATTGAATCAGAAGTTTCATGAAACATTTCCTTATGACTGATGCATTCTGACATTTTCTATTCTATTTCATTTTTTAAAATTCCTGATTGCAATGCACTAAATTTCAGAATGTACTAGTCACTCATGACTCATGTTTTGAAAAACATTCTAGAGGATCTAAAACTGAGGAAAAGAAGCATTTATAAATCAGCTTAAGCTGGGAAAGAGGAAGAAAGGGATATTAAATACTTTTTCACTTTTAACATCCATTTTATGAAAGAATACTTCAAATAATAAAAGCTTGCATGAGTATAGCACTGTATCTCATTTGTTACAACTTGTGCAATGAACATGGTTAAGAAATTGTATACTTTAGAGAAAAAGAAACCAAAGACACAAATAATTAAAGGCCTTGCGTAAGCAGCCAGCCAGTGGCAGCTAGATAAATAGGGACAGACCAGGGATTAGTAACCAACTCTCACAAAACATAATCCCATGCTTTCCTATATTACATTTTAATAAGGGATCCAGAGATACCTGAAATATTATTGTATTTTTCAGCAGAGTAGAGACTGGGGTCCTGAATTCTATTGCTAGTTATAAAAATGATTCACTGCCTTGAGGGATCCAATTCTTGTTTCTTTACTTTTTATTTTAGAAACAATCTGATGATATTTTCCTAATTTATATATGTTTCTAAACAAGTTTAAGCATTCTGCATGTTAAATTACATTTATGAACTTGTTTAATTAAAGCCACAGCAAAAAGACAAAAGCATTATAGATTAAAACAAAATAAAACAAAACCACCAGAGACAGAAAAGGGCTTCAACTCCAGCAGGCATTTGGAAATGTTTAAAAGAATTTAATGGTAGTAAAGGTATTTAAATTTAGTAAGAATTCCTAAAGGGTAGAAAAATTCTCCCATTTCTCTGGATTTTTAGGTGCATCATCTCTCTAGGACAGTTTAAATTTAATCTTGCCAGCAGAGGACTAGATTATGAGCTCACAATTTTTATAATTTTGTAAATACTTACTCTCAACAATTTAGTGTGTATGTCTGAAATTTCACCAAGCTCTGCTGCTTCTAAATTTATCTGCATCAACTTTTCATATCTGCATGAAAAATAAATAAATATAATGAATACATAGATATTAAAAGATGCCTTATAAACTATATTTGAGTTTTTATAATCATAACCATAAGCATAAAAAAAATGATGCAAAGGCCATAAGCCAAGAGATTCCAAGAAAATCTGAAGCCTTTCTAAAAAAAGAATTTTATATTCTTCTACTTATGAGTTTGCAGATTAAGGGATAAAATAGGAAAAGCAAATTAATTTCAAATAGTTTTATGCTAGGATAATAGTAAAAATACCACATTTTAGTATTAATTAAGGGAGGCCAATAACGAATACTGATTTTTATTTTATTTCCTCTGCAGTGCAAATAGTACAGCCTAGGGGAAGGCAGTTAAAGTATCATTCTGTTTCAAAAAACATTCTCACAGACCAGCACCACCGAACCCAATCACATCACTGTACCACTGTCATGCTCATCCACTGCACAACTACTCGGGTTGGACTATCCATGGAATTGGGGGAGGATTGGGGGAAGAAGCAGGTGAACACTGAGGATTTGCAGGTCTGATGTTAAAACTACAATGTTGGGAATGTTCTTTCGGCAAATATGGCAGGGGAAGGTTACTGGTGTAGGGTGCTGGATGTGGGGGGGTATATGCGACAGGGTGCACTTGGGGAAGGCTTCTATGGATTATGTAAGTGTTCATCTTGTCATAGTGTGCTATATCAGTGGGTGGAGACCCAGACGATAAACAAGAAAATATCAAACTCCCATCCTGGGGAGTCCTGCTATGTTCTCAATTAGAGGGACAAGAATCCCTCGAAAACATAGGCAGTACTCGATAAAAGAAAACAGACCAATATGTCAAAACCTCAATATTATTGCAAGTAATTATGAATCTTAGTCTTCAAAAATCGAAACTTAGTGGTAACCATAGGTTCTGAGGGGAGGGAGGAAGAGGGAAGAATAGAATAGATGGCATGTAGGTCATTTTCAGGGCTTTAGAATTGTTCAGCGTGATCTTGCAATAACAGATACAGACCACTTCAAGTTTCATCAAAACTTATAAAAGTGTATGATCCAAAATGTAAACCATAATATAAACCATTGACCATATTTAGTAGCAATGCTTCAATATTTGTACATCAACTGTAACAAATGTACCATCCACATGTAAAATGTTATTAATAGGGGAGAGGGGAAAAGGGGGAGGGCGTTGGGTATATGCAAATCTCCTATATTTTCTATGTGACTTTTCTGCTTCTTAAAGCTTCTTTGAAGAGAAAATGAAAACGTTAAGACACTGGGGGAATATATGGAAGAAAATGTCACTTTACATACAGGACAATGGATCTTACAGTGATGAAAGATACAATGTCTAAAAAATTTTTTTTTTAATTTTTAATTTCAAATTATTTTAATTTTTTTGTATTTTATTGGTTATTTAAAAATTTAGTTAATTTTCTTATTAATTTTATTTTGTTATTTTGTTGTCTTCATTTTTGGGGAGGTTTTATTTTTATTTATTTTTATTTTTTATTATTTTATTATTTTATTTTATTTTATTTTTTACCGGGAGATCCCGGGTATCGAACCTGGGACCCTCCATATGGGAGACGGATGCCCAACCATTTTTTTTTTTTAAGATTTTATTTATTTATTCATTTATCCCCCCCTTGCTGCTTGTGCTCGCTGGGTCAGCTAACCACGCCGTGTGGGCAGGCTTGCCTTCACCAGGAGGCCCCGGGAACCGAACCCGAACCTGTCCTCGTTCAGGGCCTCCCATATGGTAAACGGGAGCCCTACTGATTGAGCCACAGCCGCTTCCCAACGCCCAACCATTTGAGCCACATCCATCCCCCTGGGAAGGTTTTATATCACGGAAGGGTCACAACAGTGGCAGGGGAAGATCACTGGCTCAGGGTATCAGTGATGGGGGGACCAGCTGGGGCATGCCTCTAAGGCACATGAATATTTTCAAGTGTTCATGCGACACTGTCTCAGTGGGTGGAAAGTCACACAATAACTGAAAGAATATTGAATTCCCATCCTGGGGAGTTCTGCTACATTCTCTAATAGGACAGCATGAATCCCCCCAGTGCAAGGGCAGTGCCTCATGGAAGACACATCATTATGCCAGGTCCTTGATATTGATGATTGTACTTATGAAACTTTTCTTGTGAAACTGAAACTTAGCCTAGCATTACACACTGCCTAAGAGTTGAAAGCGTCCTTGTTGCTCAAATGAGGCCTCTCTCTAAGCCAAACTCAGCATATAAATGCACTACCTTCCCCTCAGCATGGGACATGACTCCCGGGGAGCCTCCCTGGCACCAAGGGATTATTACCAAGTGCCAACTAGCAATACATCTGGAAAAAGACCTTGACCAAAAGGGGGAAATGGTAAATACAAATGAGTTTTTATGGCTAAGAGACTTCAGAGTGACTCAGGAGGTCATTTCAGAGGTTATGCTTATGCAAGCATGTAAAATCCTCTCAGCAGGATCTCACTGACTGCCACAACAGACAGTGCCTCAAATAGCAGGCGTAGCAGTTGGGCATTATGTATGAATTCCAAAAATAGATATTGGATTATGCTTGTAAACTGGTGTGTTCCTCTGGGCATGATTAAGTTATGATTAGGGCTTTGACTGGGCCATGTCAATAGTTATTGACCCTTGTGGGATGGGGACTCAGAGATAAAACTACATGCCAGAGCAGAGGAGTAGTTGGAGTTTTGAGTTCGAGTTCTGATGCTGAGTTGTAATGCTGGAGCCCGGGGAAATAAGCATATAGAGGAGCTTGGTCATGAGGAAGAAGAGAAGGCCCCAGGGAAAAAAGATGAGCTGTTTGCCTGATAGTCTACAGTTGGCCTTGTGGAGAGAACAAGCAGCTGAACTTGGAGAGAATCAAGCTCTGGGAAGAGAGAAACCCAGGAAGCTGGAACTCTCACAGAGTTTGGTGAGGGAAGTAACTTATGCTTTTTGACCTGGTAACTGTAAGCTTCTACCCCAAATAAATAGCCTTTATAGAAGCCAAGAGATTTCTGGTATTTTGCATCAGCACCCCTTTGGCTGACTAATACAGCAGGGCTCCTGAGGGCTCTAGAGACATTCAGAAACTATAAGCAGGGCAGACAGCTCAGGAATTCGGCACCCTGTCAATGGGCCTTACTTTGGAATTTATGTTCCCCAGTGCAACAGAGTAAGACTCATTTATAGGTTCTCTACACCTGGCTCTTCTGCCCTTTTCATTTGAACCTGCAATTAGCATTATACTTGATAAATGTATGTCCCAGAGACTTAAATCTTTGGTCTGTCCATGTGCCAGTTGAGCCTTGACTTTCAGTAGAGCTGCAACATCTACTCTCTAGTTCATTGGACTCACCCAGGACAACTAACAAGGAGATGATGATGGACAATGCCCATCCTAAGGAACAGAGAGTGTCTGCAACTGCAAGCAAGATAGTTCCATCTATCTGCCCCATGGGATCTAAGCTCCCTCTCAATTATAAGCAGAATGGGCATCACCATCCCCAAATCCTCAAGATTAATAATAATAAGTAGACTTATTATTATTCTACTATAGACTTATTATCCTAACAATGGAAGAACTCTTATCACTGAGATAAAGGCAGTGGCCACCAGAGGTTCTGAGAGATGGTAGAGGGAGGAATATGGGGGCATTTTTGGGACATTAGAGTTGTCCTGCATGACACTGCAGTGATGGATACAGGCCATCATTTTGTCATAACCTACAAAATTGTGCGGGACAGAGAATAAACTATAATGTAAACTGTAATTCGTGGTTAGTAGCAATGCTTCAATATATGTTAATCAATTGTAACAAATGTACCACACTAATGAAGGATGTTGTTGAGGTGGGAAAGTGTGGGAGGGGTAGAAAGTGGGGCATATGGGAATCCCTTATATTTTTTATGTAACATTTATGTAATCTAAAGCTCCTTTAAAAATAAAAAAATTAAAATCATAAAAAAAGACATTCTCAGAAATAAGATTATTAAGTAAGCATAAACTCAGTGATTCCCAAAATTCTAAAAATACCACCAAAAGGCAGTTCTAGAATACCTCTTCCTACTTCCTTTGTTGATTACAGGTTTTATATTTTCTATTTAGAGTTTCTGCTTTGCAAGGTAGAAACAAGATTTTCTATCTCAATTACCTTTTCTTTCTCAAGGAGAAATCTGGATATTTTTGCCTTTGTGGTTAAGTAACCACTAATCTAAGGATGCTCCTCACTTATAACTTCTAAACAATGATTTTTTACAATGATTTAATACAAACATTTGTATATACTATATTTTGCCAAGAATAATTAAATAAATTAAAAAGAAATGCAACATTATTTAACATTTTAGCAACTACTAGGAAGGAAGTAATTTACTCACACTTTCACAGTTTTTTCAATATTTCTGATGCAGAAATCCAGTGTGATCACAACTTCTGTTTTTTTGTGGACAGTTTCATTATAATCATCTTTAACTAATTCACTGAAAAATAATATTATTCTCATTAGTTTACTTATAGAATTATTTATTTTTCTCTTTGCTATCACTACATTGATGCACTACTGTTTGAATACATTTCATAACATTCTTGATATATTATGAAAGCCAATTCACACTTTTTGGGACACTTTTATTAAAAGAATTTCCATGACCCTTATGCATTTCTAGGGCACTTATAGTTTCATAAACCATTACTATTAATTAGGTTAACAGTTTAGAAATCTAAGGCATTAAAATTATACTAAAGAATAAAAATTAATCTACAATCACAGATAAGTTGTACAGCATTACATTTTATACCACCAGTATTAATTTTCACTACACATAGTAGATTGCTGTCTGATTGATACTTTAAACCAATTAATGTGATCTGTGAAGAAACATGATGACAGGGTAAATAGTCTAAAATATTTACTATTTGGCCCTTTAACGATAAAATTTATTAACTGTGGTCTACATTAAAGAGTTAATTTCCTCATAACTTACTAAACTAATAAGTTAAAGGAATAAAAAGCTTCATAGATCAGTGACTGGGGTAGATTAATAGCATGAGAAAATGAAAGCTGTTTGAATCAATACTGTGAAAACAAATGGAGTCAATACTTCTATTTTTTCAGGAACTATTTACTCAAAATAAGGAGGCTTCCTAATGGAAATAGAAAAACATAAGTTTACATACCAGATATGTGATCACATAAAAAATATTATAAGAACAAATTTACGGGTTTCACATAAAGGTAACAGGAAAAAAAAGCTCTTTATTCTTTTCTCTTCCTAGAAGCAGCAGCAGAATAAGAATGATGAAATGCTTCACATGTTTATGCAAGAAGGGATGGGTAGGAGGAGGATACATATAAACTGATAGAAACATTAAAGCTTAAGGGTACTTTGATCAGTGAGGTGGGCCTGAAGGATGGAGAGTGACTGCTAACGGGTATGGGATTTCTTTTTGGGGATGGTGAAAATGTTCTAAAATTAGCTAGTGGTGCATAACTGTGAACATACTAAACCTTCCCTCCCCCCCCTTTTTTGGTATTGTATACATTAAATAGGTCAAATGTATGGTATGTGAATTATATCTGAATAAGAGTTAAAAAAAAAAAGAAGTGAGTACTTCATTTGGGAATAAGGTAGGAAATGGAGGCGGATTCTGAAAACTGAAACCTTAGAAGAATTGCAGATTGTAATGCACTGCAGAGATGTCAGTCCTTCAAGACAGTGAAATGACAATGGACCATGTCAAGGTTCTTAGAAAAGGAATTTATTTACCATCACATTGAACACTGTGGTATAAGTTTTTAAATTCAGATACTATTTGTCCTGTTTCACAAGGTTATTGTGAGAATGAAAATGAAAAAAATATTTGCTAATATGTTTTGTAAACTAAATGCGAAACAAATGTATTAAACAAACAAACAAACAAACAAATAAAAACAAGCACCCTGGGAAGCGGCTGTGGCTCAATCAGTAGGGCTCCCGTTTACCATATGGGAGGCCCCGGGTTCGGTTCCGGGGGCCTCCTGGTGAAGGCAAGCCCGCCTGCACTGCGTGGTTAGCTGACCCAGCGAGCACAAGCAGCAAGGGGGGGATAAATGAATAAATAAATAAAATCTTTAAAAAAAAAAAAACAAAAAAAAACAAGCACCCGATGAAGTCTGAGGAGGTAGAGTATCAGAAATGTATCCGTTATTTAGGGAGGTTACATGAAGATCAATTTTCAAATTTTGATCAATTACTTACATCAACCATCTTATGCCTTTTCGCATTAATTCCTGATAAAGCAATAAGGTACTGGCGATTCTACAGGCATAACACACAACCCCTGTTATTGCCTAATAAAGAAATACAAAATGTTAATATTTGGTACTGACTGTAGAACAGTATAAGAAGAACTTTCACGCAAACTTTTTCAAGTTTAGGACTTTCTCTTAGGTTAATTAGAAACTACCAATTTCTAAAAGCTAAGGGGAAAGATATAGCTGCAATAAATATTTCATCTTTAATATTAGCTAAACATGCAATCTCTTCATAGAATTTTTTAATAATGAGTTCAAGAAAGGATAGAAAGTAAAGAAAACACAAACTAAGATAGAAAAATTAATTTAAAGGATAATTTCCTATGCCATATAGGCATATTTAAAGACAAGATACTTTTTATTGCTTCCACTATTGATAGGATAATTTAAATTCAGAGGTAGGTTTACACAGTAATTCAATTTAATATACTAACCTTAGCCGTGCTAGCATCCCCATCTAAGTCATAACGCGGATGTACTTTAGGGAGGGAAACTGAAATATGAAATAAATTACTTAAGATAAGAAATTTAAAATTTTTAATTATTTAATTCTTTAATATAGTAAATAGGACCCTTATGTTAAACAGTAGTGACAAAACTCCTTACTGTACTCTTCTTGGTTAAAACTCCACTTGAAACAATAATGCTCATTCCTTAAAAAAATTAACCTCCAATATTTTAAAGGGTTTTTTATTTTCCTTAAATATATTCTAGCACAACAAGCTTAACATTTCTCTTGAAATCTAAGTCAAATCCCAATGATCCAAACAGGAATTCAAAAATCTGGGCAATTGATTTTTTTCACCGGTAAGATCAGTACTTCTAAATTTTTGAAAAATTCAGACCTAATTTTTATAGAATCAAAGCCTGCCACAGTGTCTTATACACATTGGGCATACAATAAATATTTGTTGAAATTTATGAGAATGCGAAAGTTAATTTCGATTGTTAGCAAAATACTAAAAGCAGAGACCCGCAGTGAAATGTCCACTGACAAATTACTTTGACAATTTATGAAATAAAATATTTGAAGTAAAATTATGTGGCCTATAAGGCTTTTCAATTTTACTGCTACTCTCATTGAACTAATTTACAAAATTTTAATATTTATGAAAGTTTTACATTAATGCCATCATTAATCAATTTTCTGATGATCACAACCTTTTTACAACCACAGGATTACTTTTTTAAAAATAAAATTTTATTGAAGTACATCATTGTAGCAGTTTGGCATTATTTATGAATTCCAAAAATACCTATTGGATTATGTTTGTGAACTGGTCTGTCCCTCCGGGCATATTAGATTATATTGGATTCAGAGGTTTCACTTTTACTTGATTAAATAATGATTAAGGCTTTGATTGGGCCATGTCAGTAGGACATTGCATCCCCAACCCTTGGTGGGCGGGACACAGAGAAACTGAACCGCAGAGAAGGGAGTTTGGAGTTTTAATGTTGGAGCCCAGGAAGTAAGCACACAGAGGAGCAGACAGAAGGCTTGATTAGACATGGTAGAGGCCCCAGGAAGAAAGATGAGCCATTCGCCTGATAGTCTACAGCTGGCCTTGTGGAGATAGCAGAGCATCTTGCTCCAACACATGGCAACAGACTTTGGTGAGGGAAGTAATTTACACTTTATGGCCTGGTACTGTAAGCTTCTACCCCAAATAAATACCCTTTATAAAAGCCAACAGATTTCTGGTATTTTGCATCAGCACCCCTTTGGCTAATACAATCATTCATACATGAACATACATAAACCATAAGCATAGAGTAAAAGTTGTGAACTTACAAAACAAACATGTATATCATCATACAGGGATCCCAAACATCACCCCACCACAGGATTACTTTTTATTGGCTAGAAAGAACAAGAAAAATCCCAACTTACTTTTATCATATATTAATCCTATAGTGCTCAGAGGTTCCCGGCTTACTACAAAGATGGGATTTTCCTCAGTAGTTTTAGGGAAATGCTGTGCCAGTCTCCCAGGTTCTAGAACGAAGCGTCGTCCTTCATAGATAAGTTCTTGATTTGAAGAGATAATTTTGGTTTGTTTATACAACAGTTCATGAAATACAGTAGCACTATGTGGAAAAAATTCAAAAGGACAACATAACATAATTGGGGATAAAAAGAGAGGTATAAAGCCTCCTACCCCTTTTTTAAAAAAAGAGGAATGCTACAATATCCATTTCTAAGTGGTGTTTCCAAGATCACATTCAAGTCATATAAACACAATTTTGTTAATGTGGATATATACAATGTATATTAAACTGAAAATTCCATATAACCTTTTTACACAGCAATCAATTCTAAAATGGTTTTTGTGTAATATAAAACATTCTCAATATTTAATAATGGGGAGCTAACACAGCAGACAGGCTAAGAGCACTGGCTCTGAAGTCGGATTTCCTGAGTTCAAATCCCAGCTCTTTTACTTACTTTTTGTATAAGCAAGTAACTTAATTCCTCTGTGCTAAATTTCCTTATCTATAAAATGAGAATGATAGTACCTACACCTTACAGAATTGCCGTGAGGATTAAATAAATATGTAAAGACCTGAGAACAGTACTTGCAACAATACAATATTATTAAATAAATTAATAAAACCAGTTCTTTTAAAAATGATGCTGTGGAAAAAAAGGTAGATTTCCCTTACATATATCTACGAAATCAAAGAAACATATTAGTAGCAATGATATCTAACAAAAAGCCTGGTCTGCCACAAGCCTCTGATGTAATTGTCTCAGGCTTGGTAGGCATTTTTGTTGGAGTATCCTTTTAAAATGGAAATAGTGACCAATACCTATGACAAGTATTTACTTATTCAGGTCTATAAAGTACCAAATATATTATTTTATCTAATTTTATTCTTTAATAAAGTACCAGTAAAAATCTCTTTTAACAGGTTTTATAAAGAATGAAAAATGCTATTCAAATCTTGTCAAAACAGAAACTAAGGCAAAGAGAATGAAAATTTTTTTTCATTTTTTAAATTTTATTTTGAGATCATTGTAGATTCATATGCAGTTGTAAGAAATAATAGTGAGATATGCCATATGCCTTTCTTTCAGTTTCTCCCAAAGTTACTTACTATCTTGCATAACTACAGTACAATATTACAGCCAGGGTACTGACATTGATACAATCCATACATCTTATTTAGATTTCTCCAGTTTTATATGCAAATATGTATAGGTATATATTTAGTTCAACTTTGTCACATGGTAGATCTGTGGTGTAATATGATTTTGTTTATGTAAAACAGTATTTGTCCAGCCCTCAGAGTGCTGACCCACACAGGAATGCTGGCCCACGCAGGAGTCCTGGCCCACGCAGGAGTACTGCCCTGCATAGGAGTGGTGGCCCGCATAGAGTGCTGGCCCGCATGGACAGCTGGAGCAGCAAGATGATGCAACAAAAAGAGACACAGAAGAGAGACAATGAGAGATGCAGCAAATCAGGGAGCTGAGGTGGCACAAGAGATTGAGCAGCCTCTCTCTACTCTGGAAGGTCCCAGGATTGTTCCTGGTGTCGACTAAAGAGAAGACAAGCAGACACAGAAGAACACATAGAGAGCAGACAGTGAGCACAAAATAATGGGGGGGGGGGCGGGGGGGGGCGGCAGGGAATAAATAAAATCTTAAAAAAAAAAAAAAAATTGTCCAGCACTCACCAAGTGCTTTATGTTATATATGTAAGTAATAACTACATTAACTATATTTGAAATTTATGCTCTAATATTTTTTAAGTGACATGACAATACTCACAATAAAACGTGATCAATTTACTAGTAGATGCTAGTTGTGGTTATGTGATTACCTAATTTGAGATTAGGTAGAGAAATAAAAGTAGTCATAAAATTTGCAGTTTAGGAACAAGCTAATTTAATTGCAATTTTTTAAAAATTAGAAAATTAATCCTTTTACTCCAAAGATAAGTGAAAAGGAATTTACTAAGCACCCAATTCTAAGTATGAAGTGGTTGTCTGGTGAAGCTGAGGTATCTTTACCTTTTCATTTCCTAATTTATCAATATTTATTATATAACACAACATGATATAAGAAAATCTAAAAAGTACTTACGTATTATAGCTATGAATATAAACCTTATGAGCTGTCATTTGTTGTAGCGAAAAAACGTGAATTATCATTCGGTGAAGTATATCACTAGTTTCTGCAAAAAACTGGTCAAAACCCCAACACTTTTCCTGATCTGCCTCAAGGATGTTTGCAAGAACAGGTGTAAGGAGAACCTGCAGACCCCTAAAATAATATTGAAAAAAGTTACCTGAAGAGTGAAAGTTATCATATTTTGTCTTGTTACAAAATAACACATTGAAAAATCAAAGCTACTACTAATATTTATTAATAAAAAATTTTTAAATCTGCCAGCTTTTCAGAAAGCCAGGTAACATGGTTTAATATCACTTGTCAATGAATCAGAGGTTATAGCATTTTTATGTTAATTTATCTTTTACTGATTATTTTCTTTGATTTTCTCCTTCCCAAGTTTCCTCACTTTTCCCGACACATTATAATACTGTATATACATGGCTATCCAGGTGATCATGAGGATAAGAGAATGGTTTGATTCCCAGCATCAAAAAGTCTTAATGTCCTTTTATTATGACATTTTAATATGTAATTTTGTAATGTTGAATTTATATCCCTTTTTCAGTATACTTCTTTAGGAAGTAAATTATAATAATCTATCAATTGATTAATGCCAATTCAACAAGATAGACTCTAATAAGTTTACATATTAAAAAAAAAATGAATGGAAGGACCTTTATTCTTTCCTGTGCTATCACCAGATTATAAAGCATGATCACATAGACTCCAACTTATATAAACTGACATAGTCTTAGGTAATAAAATCCACCTCTCCATTTCTTCTCTCTAACTCCACTACCCCGTGACTGATGGGCATGAAAGCCAGGCTTGGTTATTATGATGAATATGAGGTGGCTGTGTGGTAATGTAAGTTAGGCCAACAAGAATCAATCCAGACATCCTTGCTAAAACTGTGTGAAAAGAAGGTCTTCCCACTGGACTTTCAAAGTTGTGAGAATTTCAGTCTGGGAATGCCAGCAGCCATCTTGTGGCTGCCAGGAAAAAGTCTGAGTGAAAAGAAATCAGGGGAAAGCAAATCTGAATGATGGGAAAAGACCAAATCTTGATCACACAGTCTGAGTGCTCAGACTCAGTCCTATACATCTGTGAACTTTTAATTACAAAGTCAACCTACTTCCTTTTCCTCTTAAACCAGCTAAGTTAATTTTTTCCCTCACTTTTTATTCAGTCTTGACTAATATATATAAGAAAGAGGATGGTTATTTTTTTGTAGCCCATTACATTTTTGCTAGCTGTTATCGTTGCTGATTTGTAGTACTGAAAATCTTTACACTGTTTAAAAAAAAAAAAAAATAAATAAATCATAATATATTTTCTGGTAGTTAAACAATTTTTATCAAAGAATTTATAGCTTGGGTGTTGAAGATTAGAAAGACAAAGACCTGTTACACTCCACAATTATGCAATCTATAGTTCAGATTGTGAGATTATTCATTCTGATTTTCAGCAATATAATTATTAAACAGCAACTGTTAATTTCCCGAAGCCTTTAAATTTTATCAGTTTTGCCCAAGATCCCAAAAATGAGTATTTCCTAAATCAAACTGAACACATCAAATATATAGCTGAATGTGATCAAAAGGGGAAATGTTAAGATTGTATATATGGTAACAGAATAAAAAAAAAAAAAAAAAAAAAATCCATGGAACCACACTACAGAAACAGTATACCCTAGGTTAAGCCATGGACTATAGTTAATAGTACAATTATAAAAATGTGCTGGGAAGCGGCTGTGGCTCAATCAGTAGGGCTCCCGTTTACCATATGGGAGGCCCTGGGTTCGGTTCCTGGGGCCTCCTGGTGAAGGCAAGCCCGCCCGCACGGCGTGGTTAGCTGACCCAGCGAGCACAAGCAGCAAGGGGGGGATAAATGAATAAATAAATAAAATCTTAAAAAAAAAAAAAGTGCTGTCATCAGTTGTAACCAATGTTCCACACCGATGCAAGGTATTGGTGGTGTGGTATATGGGTATCCTGTATTCTGTGCATGTTTGTTTCTGTGTAACTTCTCTAATAAAGGGGGGAAAACCATAATACAACACTATTATAATATTAAATTTCTATTCTCCAACACAATGGATTTCTCTAAGAAATTCTAGATGTATGACAATTTGATTTTGGAAACTAAAAAAAAACTCACAAAAAACTATATTGTTAGAACAGTGGTTTTAAATGATTTTAGCAGTAGAACTCTTGGCTTAAATGAATTTTCCCAGAAGCCAATATATAAAATGATAAGTGATAGTGTATTAGATTGTTTTAAGAATTTATGTATTCAAAGTCATACAAATGTACCCATGGCTCATAATATGCTATGCCAGTAAATCATACATGTGTGTTTTTACTTGTGATTATACAACTACCACACTCAAGAAAAATGGTAGTTAATTATTGATCAGCTTGTCGATGCATGTTCTGGCTTTATTTGCAGAAAGGAATCTAAAATAATTTACTTTAAATTTATTTTACTTTAATTCTTTCTTTGGGACAAGAGGATTCTTATGACAATACAATTTTTTCCTAGTTCTGCCTGCTAAATTAACAAAGACTCAAATGAACATTTGAAATGCTGGAAAAATTACTATTATTCTCACCTTTTGAATAATTTTTGAATTCTTTTTTAAAATGAGGATAATATCAAGATTCTTGAAGTGTTTGTTTTTTAAGAATTCCAATTGAGAAATTTACTCATATGTTTATGACTCTTTGAGGTAAGTCAGTTTGGAGGTCAGTATAAAATATACCATGGTCCTGAGCTAGATACCCACATTAGGTAGAAATTTCAAGACCAGAGATTAGCCACCTCATATATGTATAGTCTCTGTCATAACAGAGATCTGGTGAAATTATTTATATATATCAAAATAAATCTTTACATCATAACAAAGGCACAAATCACTCAAAGTATATTTTTTAATAAAATCGATAAAAAAAAAACCACTACACTTATGTGTTTGTGATTTTAGTCTTAAAAGATTTCAAAGAGGAGAATTAAATACCACATACTTACCTAGAAAGACTACAAGAAATAGGCATGTCTCCACTCCAGTCAATTGGTCCGTTTTCTGCTTTCTGTACTCCAGATATTGCACCAGAAGGCTTTCCAGTAATTATCTTATACCTTTGGAAGAATAAAAGTAGAATAAAATAAGCAGTTCATTATTGCATTGCTTATTAATGGGCTTTGCAAAAGTATTTCCTCAATTGCACCTACAATTATCTACTAGATGAAACTTTGTGAGTGATGTTCACAGGATCCATAAAACAATCAAAATATTTTGAATCTGACTGACTGAAGTAGAATAGTAGTTGTACGAATATTTTATTAATTTTCATTTGGGATCTGAGTGCCGTATTACAGCATCTTGATGTTCACAACAAAAATATTAATTTTTCCATCTGAAAAAATTGAGCAAACACAAAAAAAGTTATGTCACAGAATGTCTTGAGTATAAAAAAAGCATCTCATCTCTCTTACCCATATTATTCAAAGGCACAGTCAACTGGACTATGAAATTACTGTAGAATGAACAATAACATTCTTTTTTTTTTTTTTTTTTTTTTTTTTTAACCGGGAGGTCCCAGGGATCGAACCCGGGTCCCTCCATATGGGAGACGGACGCCCAACCTGTTGAGCCACATCCAACCCCTAACATTCTTTTTTTTAATAAAAGATAAAACTATACAAAGCACAGTAGGAGGAAAATTTTCTTTGCATATTGAAAAAATATATACACATACTGAAATAGTTGCATGAACCAAACTGGTTTTTTTTTTTTTTTTTTTTTTTAGGAGGTACCCGGGGAATGAACCCAGGGCCTTGTATGTGGGAAGCAGGCGCTCAATAACTGAGGTATAACCAATCCCCTGAACCAACCTTTTGAGCAAATTTAATTTGATTCCTGATGAAGGTGATAAAAACAAAGATGAACTAAATATTGAGATGGATAGGGAAGCAAATGAACGTTATAATAATGTAGCAATTCAATGAAAGCAGTCTTTTTAGGTTTCAGCACTAGCTTAAACAAAACCTAAAAGTAAGAGAGAAATAAAGCACCTATGCCTTTAAGAACGCTTTTACCCAGATGAAAAATTAAAACACAATACAGCAGCCTCTCAAGCAAGTTTATAGATATTTCTGGTTTAACATCTATATAAATGTGCTCTGAACACATCAATATATATTTTTTCCAAAAAAGTAGAATAAACCAGTATAACTAATTTGGACCCATTTTTGCTTCCAAAGCATAGTTTCAGCCAGGATTGCTGACATAGATTTTCAAAGAAGAAGGAAATTAATATGAAAAATAAGTTGCATTCACAGAAGATCTGACTATAAGGAGTAAGTGGAAGGATGTGAAATTAATGCAAGAAAAGAATAGTGGATAGGATAAATGGCAGAATTCTTAAAGGAATGCCCACAAATTATTGTAAAAGTCAAAACTAATTTTAAAAGGCAAGATTCACATATAAACACATTCATAACATGCAAATAAGATGCTGAGGGAACAATACTGCTATAAGGTGAGAGGAATGCATTCTTTATTAGTAAAGTAAGACAGTCATTATTACTGACTACTTTAAGCACCTCTGAACATTTATTAGCATCAATATTTACAAAAAGTTCAGTTTCTGTGTAAGTAAAGAAATAAATTCTAATGGTATCTCTGCCCACATGGCGGTGAGACAAAATCATGAGGTATTCCTAGTTATTTACGAGTATGTTTCCTTTATTAAGAAGCATGGCACTGTTATTCAATCCACTTTTAGAGTAGCAAGTAGTACTAATATTGTTATAAAACATAACTGCAAATAAAAGCATGATTAACAGGCACAATTTAATTTGTACAGTTTTAATTAAAAAGAAAAAAAACTTTTTATTTTGAAAATATTTCAAACTTAAAGGACAGTTGCAAAAATAATATAAAATCCATATAGAGAACTCCAACATACCTACCATCTAGATACTGGGATCCACCAACTTTTAACATTCTGCCACATTTGCTATATTATTCTACGTATCTATGTATCTATCTATCCATCTACCTACCTACTTTTCTTCTAAACCTTTGAGAATAGGTAGTATCCATGTAGCTGCAATTTATTTTTAATGAGATAAACACAAACTGATTCTCAATCTTGGTTAACAAAGAGATTTTATTAAAAAGCCACTGCTGAAGTCTGGCCAATGAAGGATGGAAGTAGAACGCCCAATGCTACTACAACCATGGCACAGAAGGAGGAATGTGTGAGAAACTACAATTTGACTGAGGAACAGAAGGCAATCAAGGCCAAGGATCCTCCAGTCAACCAGAAATACAATTATTTGTTCACACAGCTGAAGTCCAGTTACACACATGCAGAGATACTTTGGAGGAAACATTTAAGCAATGTGCAACGGCCGTATTTAGTTTCAAGACAGATACTGAGATTGTTGAGCTCCTTCAAACAGTAGAAATAGAAACTCAAGGAGATGACTAACAATCTCTTCTCTTTCACTTTTTGGATGAGTTCTTTATACCCTAGGAACTGAAAATACTCAGTATTGATCAAAGAAATTGCAAATTACAGTCAACTGGGTGGGGAGAAGAGTTTTCATTGTCTAACCAACTTCAGGGAACTGAAGTCAAGGCAATAACATATTCAGCAATGCAGGTCTATAGTGAAGATAAGCCAGAAGTTTTTGTGATCACTGACATTTAAGATACAAAGACAAGACTCCTATGAAGAACTGTTATTTCCCTTCCTTCTAGGAAGAGATCATGATTTAATGTCTACATTATCTGTGATGTATGGAAACTTGCAGAACGGAAAATTTTAACTTAAAGTGTGACTTTCAGAGATGGACAATAGGGCACAGCTCTGTTCAGTATTACCCAACTATTCAAACTTTAAAGAATTCTTCAGGTGGTAATTATGGTCCCTTATTTATTAATTCTCTGCTGTGGCAGCAGGTTCCTCACACCCTTGTAATGGAAATCAAACTCTCCAGCCTGATGTAAGCAGCAGCTCAGGAGATTCCTTAGCCCTATGGGAACCAGCCCCAGGACCCAGGCCTGACTGCCAGCACTCTGGAGCATTGGCCTGCTCCTCCCAAGCCTCTGCACTCTTACCAAATACAGTTTGATAAAATGAATGATTTGAGAAAAAATACTCCTATACCTAGAATTCTGCTTTTCAAGTTAAGACAGATCTACTTTCTATATGTACATTAAAAGAGTTTGCTATGGGACAGAGCTATTCTGTATTCCAGTTGGTTTTCTTAGAAGAAATAATTGGAGTTGAACAACTAAAAGACTTCTCTATAAAAAGCCCTGATTTTCTCTTTTTAAAAAACACCAACGTATTAACACTTTCCCATTTTCCCCTAAGAAAAATTCGATACTACACCTTGAAAGTGGGCTCTTCCTTCTAACATGTAATTGTTTTAAAGCCAGTATATTTATGTAGTTAGAGGAGACAAGAATTTTTTTTCTTCCCTTTTTTCCCCCTTACCTAAGCTACTCATTTTTAAGGAGACAAAGGAAAACAGCTTTAAAATTATCTGAATTTTTAAAAGTTAGATGATTTTTAAAAAAGCAAATTAGTTTGATGTGCAACTTTATTCTGTTTATCACTTGAGGTATTCTCTTGTGTGATCAAGAGCTTGCAAAGTTTGCTATTTATTCACAAGTACATAAGAAAAGATTGCCACTGGTAGTGCCAAATAATCTGCTGAACTTGAGCTAACAGGAAAAGAATGGTTGTAAGCTTTCTGAGAGTTCTCTGAGCATTGTGTAGGATCTGGGGTAGTGTTCCTAAGCCTTCTTTATTCTTAGACATATTTTATAAATTAGAAGTATGGCTCTCCAAGTAAATCGTGTCCAGAATAGCCCCTTTACTTTTTCGTTAGGATAAATCTCCAGGGTGAAAAATTTTTTTTTTTCCATGGGCTCCTTAGCATATCTTGGGCTACTGGGGGTTGATTGTGAAAATGAGCAGTGGAATACCATGAAGGCAATGGAAGAGCTGAATCTAGAATAAGACCTCTAAGGTTAGGATATATTAAAGCCAAGAGGGACACGGACTTAACTAGGAAAAAAAGTGTGCATTGCTATCTCTCTTACTACCAGCACCATATAATGGGGTTCAATAAAAACAAGACAAATGTAATTCTGCAATAAAGATTCTATTTCTTTTTATTTACAATAAATTTATCATTTATTACAAAAAAGGCACTGCCTGCTAAATCTAGCAAAATGTTAAAATTAGTGGATCTGGTTATCTGGCAGCAGGAGGAGGGGAATATGTTGGGGCTTTCTGTTTGGGTTTTGTATAACTTTTGCAACTGTTCTTAAGTTTGAAATAAAAAGTTTAAGAAAGAAAAAAGGCACTGTTTTATTATAAAGCAGAGCCATGATGATGCTATACGAAAATTATCAGTACAATTAATGGAAGTCTTCTTCCCATGGATATGTACAATGTCCTTGCTGGAAAATATTTAGATATCCAAATCTTAGCAACATTCATTGTCCCATATGATTTTGTTTTACTTCCTCAAACCAGCAAAAAGGAAAACTCTGCTTCTTCCTCAATTTTCTGAGGTGAGAGTAAAGCAAAAATATTGTAATTTTACAAGTTGTGTTTATTATTTCAAGTTATGTTGCTTAGAAAAGGCCAGGTCAAATATAAAAACGTCTGAGAGAAAGAGCAAGACAAAAGAGTGGTTGGACAGATTAGGCTGCCAGTGAGTTTTTGTCCCACACTATTCACTAAACCAAACAACATTCATAACCTCACATTTTCATGCTTACATAGGTTGGTTGTGTCTCATGAAGAAAGGTCATTTACTAATTTCTTTTAAAATAAAAAGAAGCATGGACAATGTATGGATGAAGTTTATAAGTTTCGTATCTAAAAATCATCTGTTTCCCCCTATTATTTGGTTTACAGAAAGTGATTTTTAGTAATTATTTCCTAATAATTATGGCCATATAAAAATTTATACTGTACTAGTAAAATTCATTCTGTCTGTGGCTTGAACCTGCAAAACTAGAATAAAACTAATTTAATATTACATTGCCACCCCCTATTTTTTTTTTTTTTTTTTTTTTTAAAGTAATCAGACCAGTTCAGGATAAGAATTATATTTCTTTTAGACCTGGTAATGGTTCTAGTACTCCATAGAAATGTTTTTTTTTCTCAGTCCAGTGGAGGAAAAACCCTGATAACCACATAAAGTGAAATAAATAAACAAGCGCTCTGCTGAAATAAAATGAAGAAAGCAATATATTTTTAATGACGGACCAAAGATTCCAGGATGAGAAAAACATTAAAAAAAAAAAAAAAGGAAATATAATCGAATACTGGGCTCTTTATACTTTGCATATAAGATATTTAAACATGATATGTAAAATTATGCTTAAATACTTTTATATGAGGCTGCATTCTTATTAAAAATCAGATAGCTTAAAATATCAGAAATGCTGGCTAAACCAATTTTCATTTGTGTAAATCTCTAAGATACGATAATACAAAATAAGACAGACACACTTTAAAAATTATTTCTAATTTTAGATGGAGAAGCCACATATAGCACTATACAAAATAGACATATTTAAAAAATTGTTTCTCATTTTAGATGGAGAAACCACTTACATCACTTCCTTATTTCTACGAGGCCCTTCAAAAGGTCTAAATGGCAGTGATCCAGTAGCTGCATGGTAAAATGTTACCCCAATGCTCCAAAGATCAACTGTTGCTCCGTATTTCTTCTGATGATCTTTTCTTAGCACTGCTCTTTCATACATATCAGGATGCTAAAAAGAAACAAAGGACAAAAAATAACTATTACCTTGTGACCTACTGAAAGATATTATGGAAAAAACAGGTACTCAATGATGCCTAAAACTTCTATCATATCTTACTAATAACCTCACTTTTTTATTCTGAAAGACTATCTTACATCTTCACTCTCCTTAAATCTCCAGTACCACCTTTTTTAACCCCCAATTTTAATTATCTCACTTCATACTGCAACAAGGAAATAGAAGCAATCAGAGCTCAACTCTCTCTTATGCCTTTACCAAATACCAACCAACTTGCATTTGTGTCCATCTCTAGGTTTTCTTTCCAGTTAGCCTGGCACCTATCAGCCTGCCTCTTATCAAAGGCCAACTTTTCCATTTGTGCTTTGGAGTTCATCATACCATCTGACCAATTCCAGGAATCAATTCCTACAATTAACCCCTTTTATTTTATGCATCATCTTCCCCTTCTCTATTGGATCATTTTATCAGCTTACAAATATGTTTTAATATCTCCCGTTTTTAAAAACTCTGTATTGACTACACATCCCTCTCCACCTATCATCCAATTCTCTGCTCCCCAGCACAGCAAAAGTTCTCAAAATAGCTGTCCACACTCATTCTTATCTTTACTTCCTCAGATCCCATCCAGGCCAATGGTATCACATAACAGCTATATACTTCAACTTCTAAAATCTTTCTCCTGCCCTGTGTTCCAGATTCATATACCCTACTGTTCCCTTGATATCTAGTATCAGCTCAAACGTTAACTGTCCAAAATAGACTCTTGGTCTTTCCACTCAAGCCTGTTTCCCCCTTATCTTTATCTTCTAAGTAAATAGCATCACCATCTCCCCAGATGCTCATCCCCAAACCTACAGGGCAGCCTTGATGCCTTTCTCTCATCCCTCACATACAATCCACCAGAGCAAGTTACATGGGCTATGAGATTATTAACTAAATTCTCTAGAATCAAATCAGGACAAGCCTAGATAAGTAGCTGGTCTGATATTAAATATACACAAGACCTTAAGCACAGAACACTAGCTGCCGAGAGAAGTTGGATTCTACAGGACATGGTTTTTGAGCTTACAGATCCAGACTGAGATTCTCATGGATATTTATCTCTGTAGAGAACAACTAGTCACACATACTTAACCATCTGACATCTGTCCATATGGGAGCTGTATAGAGGCAATTTTGAGATTCTTGGAAGGCTACAAAAGTATATTCTGGATGAAAATAGAGTCACTACCCAAATGTCCTAAACCAAAACAATCCCTCATGACATTGTGGGATTTATTTTTGGTCCAGAGAACTTGGAATCCATGCAGGTAACATTGGTCAGAGGATGCTTCTAAATGATGTAGTGCATGAATCTGACTTCCAAAGAGAGGGACACTCTTTTGGGAAATACACTTTATTAGAAATCAGAAGTTGAGATATGCATAAGATCTGAGGTTTCAGGTAGATGTCCAAATATATGCCTATCAGATATATGGCACTGGAGTCGTCTACCTGGTTCGGTAGCACAGCATGTAAATTAACTCTTTTCCAAAGAAGTGCTAGCCAGACTTTTGACCTAATCTCTGGCATTTTGTGTATAAATGGTGCTGTGAATAGGCCAGGAATACCAAAGCATGGCTGATATTTCTGGAACATGAGGCTGTCAACCTGGAAAGAGGAGGTACAGCAATTCTAGAAGACAAAGGGGTGCCCTCCTTGAAAGGTGCAAAATGTACCACTTTATTGGTATATTTGGAAGCTATTTCTAAAGGAGTGGCTGACTGGAAGTGGCTTAACATATGCTGGTCTGATATGCCTGTGACCATTGGTTCTCTCCTAAATGAGCCTACTGGTGCTCATGTAGGGCTTGATATTACTAGGCGTGGGCTATTGCATCTGGAACAGGGGCAAAAGGAGACAGCTGTTCTAAAGGTCTTAGGATTATATTATTGAGAAGGTGAGCAGTATATTAAAAATGGTGGAGGAAAGAAATGTTGGACTTTTCTTTGGATTTTAACAAACTGGCCTTTAATTCTTGAGAATTTAAAAATGAGGGCAGTTTTCATTCAGATATAGAATATTTCTAAATTGCTATCTTTACCTGTCTCATTACTATTACTACTATCTCATTTTATAATTTCTGGTATACCAGTGTACTGCATTTGAAAACTTTCAGCCTAGATAACAGTAAGACCTTGGAGTTAATTTATTTAATGTTCTGCTCTTCCCAGTTTAAAAGCCTGTTAGAGGAAAAGCTAAACTGTTGTCCTGGTAGGATATGTGGAAGCATAATGTTGGTACTAGGGTAAGAGCCTCATTGAAGGCTAGTACAGCTTCTATGTCTGTTTTGGTCATCACAACAACTAGAAAGGGCTACTGGTATTTAGTAAGCAGAGACCAGGGAGGAGAGACATCCTGCAGTTCATGGGACACATCCTGCATGACTTCTAAATATCCTGCCAGATAGTCATGTAAGAAACCTGTTTATAATTATCCAAGTCCATTTTATATATAAACACCAAGTATTTTTGCCAAAAATGCAATTATATGTAAATTGAGGGAAGAGTACTTTAGTTAGAAATTTTACCAAGAATTGTTCATTGCTTTGGAAAATGTCAATACCACCACCACCACTTGTGACATGTGATTCACCAATATAATATACAAGTATTACTGTATTTGCAGTCAAAGTGATATTACACGTTTGCACACACATCTGACTACTCGTCTAATGGAGTTAATTCTTGAGAGCTCTTTATATATTAAATACCTATTGTTTTATTATATAATATTTCCTTTAATTTTTCCTTTACATTATCATTACGATATTATGCTATTCTTTTAATTGGATATGCAGGTTGGTTATATTATCTAAGAATTTAATTTCAAGGTACTAAATGGAACATTACAAAAATCTTTATGATAAAAAGAGGACTTGGTTCTAACAGGGTTAAAACCACCAGCCTATATGATCTGGCTGGCTCTTGCCTACCTCTCCATTTCTAGCCCCTACTACCAGCTCCTTCCCCTCACTAAACTCTACCCAAACTGCCTGTTTATTGAACACCAATGTCATTTTTGTCTCTAGGCCCTTGCAATTTTGCTGTTCTCTCTGCTTGTAATGCCCTTTGCCCAAATTTCTGTATAGCTCACTTATCAATTAAGTGACGGTTCACTAGGTCTTAAGGGAGGCCTACTTACTTTTCTTTTGTTAGTCACTCTTTATCTGATTATACTAATTTATTATTTTCACAACACTTCAATGATCTGAATTTACCTTATTTACTTGTTATCTATTTCCCCTCTAGAATGTGGGCTCCATAAGAGTAGGAATCACGAATATCTAGTTAACCATCATAAGGTGCCTGGTATACAGGCACTCCATAAATTTGTTTTTTTTTTAAAGATGTATTTATTTCTCTCCCTCCCCCACCCCCAATTGTTTTTGTGCTTGCTGTCTGCTCTCTGTGTCCATTCGCTGTTTGTTCTTCTGTGTCTGTCTTCTCTTTAGGCGGCACCAGGAACCGATCCTGGGACCTTCTGGAGTGGGAAAGGGGCTCAATCTGTTGCGCCACCTAGCTCCCTGGTCTGCTGCATCTCTTATTCTCTGTTCTCTGCATCTCTTTTTGTTGCGTCATCTTGCTGCACAAGCTCTCTGCTTGGGCCAGCACTCCTGTGGGGGCCAGCACTCTGTGTGGGCCAGCTCGCCACGTGGGCCAACTTGCCCTCACCAGGAAGCCCCGGGAATTGGACCCGGGGCCTCCTATATGGTAGATGGGAGCCCAATCGCTTGAGTCACATCCGCTTCCCACTCCAAAAATATTTGATGAAAAAATGAAACCCATTTTCTATCTACTCTTACCTAAAAAGATCATCAAATATAACTACAGGTTAATTTTGGATTACATATTGTTAGAAGAACAATTTAAGGCACTTTAATTCATGCCAGACTTAGAATAATCTGAATGAAACTATAAGGGAGACTAGATTTTATCCCTCATATCATAAGATTACAACAGAATCCAACTGGAAAAAAGTCAAAGAATCTAAGACTTTTGATACAAAAGCAGAGCCATAGTTACCAATAGCTATATACTATAAACGTCCTGATTACATGTTAAATGTATTTTTTTTTTTATTATGGGTAAAAATCAAAATTCTCACAATACATACAAACATTTGCAAAATGATATATAAATATATATGCATATATGTGTATTTGCTTACAAAAATGTTATTTATATATATATATATATACACACATATATTTTAAGAGGTGCTTAGATTACCCAAAATATTACACGGAACCCACCGGGATTCTCATGTTGCCCACCTCCCACGATATAAGCCCTCTCTCACTTGGAGTTGGAGTGGACATCACCATCCTAGTCCCCTCAGGATTGGGGGATGAACTATGGACTAGAGTGGACTTGATGGTATTCTCTTGTTCACATATGGTGATTCTAGCAATGCAAGAAATTATAACAATGAGGTGGAGCCAGTGGCCACTTGACACTTTTGGGGTAGGGAGGGGATGAGCAGTTGAAATACAGGAGCTTCTTTGGGAGTTGGAGGTTGTATTTACTTTTAAGTATTATATTTTCTTAAGTGTTTCAAGCGTTTAACTTTATACAAATACATACATAAACCTGGGAACTTTTCAACCAAAGAGCTTTCTAACATTTTAAGTTAGATCTTTTCAGAGACATTTCATTTTCTGTGTGTGTTTCTAACATTGGTTCTTTCAGGCATTCAATAATCAACCCTGAATAGAATTCTTCTATTTCAGACTTATAATGAATTTCACTCTATAGAGAATAATATTGTAACAAGCTTGTAATATAGTAACTGCTAAGATCCCCCCAAAAAGGAGCCTTTATTAGCTAAATTCTCCATATGCAGACAGCTTTTAATATAGATCCATAACATTAGTAAAATAATAGACTGAAGAGTGCTTATAAAACTTGCAAAAATTTTTTTAATAAAAAAATAGCAGTCTTAGAAATCGATTTCTAATTCCCCTTTTATACACCATATTCATTAGAATAGAAAATATAACTTTTGTCAAAAAAATTATGTAAGACATTTTATGGTTGAGCCATATTTAATACCCAATTACATTTGCAATGTATCCAGCTTCTTTAAATAAAATTATTAGTGAGGAATGACTTACCAAATATTCTTCTGTGCCATACAGAGAAACAAACTGCTCATCATCTTCCAATTCTCTAGCTGCACCAAAATCTGTGAGTTTGTACACAGACTGCCCATCTTCTCCTATAACACGCATAATATTTCCTGGCTTTATATCACGATGCACTATGCCATTCTCTCGTAGATGATTCATTCCACCCACTTCAATGGTAAATACAAAACAGAAGACTTCATAATGTAGGTATCTACATGTATGTAGATAATTCATTCACATAATTTATTCATATTCACTCAGTCTCAAATCTATCAAAATAAATTTTGTCCATAAGTTGCTCCAAAAAGTCATTTTAATCAAAGAAGTAATGGATATGTTTATTTTATATCTCAAATTTCAATTACAATGAGTTTCAGAATAAGGATCAGTGAAGTCTAAGGAAGAAACCAATCTATCTTAAATACTGTTAGGAAAATGTAACAAAATGGTCTTAAGCACATGACTTTTTCTCGGTTACGCTTGGTTATATTTATATGTAGGCAATCTGCCTAAATTTGAGAATAATAAAGATTCCTAGGAAAGATATCGATCTTTCCCACAGTTTTATATTTTGTTACTTTGGTAAAAAAAATTCCACAAAAAGTAAACTTTACTCAATACATAAACTAGTAAAAAAGTAATAGTGGGAGAAGGGTAAGGCTTACTTACATAAAAATACATTTCTCATATACTTAGTACGATTCCAAAAAGGACTTTTTTTTTTCTTTTTTTAAAATAAGTGCAAAAGTTGCTACATTGCTGAAATTAAGCTGTTTTGACTGACAGGTAGCACTACCTAGTGATAGCTTGAAACATTTGTCAGCTAATAGTTGAATGTCCAAGTTCAGCATATAAAATTAAGTTCAGGGGTATTATTATATAATTATTATAACTCAGGGCTACCAATATACAGTTATTCCTTCTACACTGTGACTTTCCCCATCACATAAATGCATAAAATATGTATAGTATTGTATAATACTGTATAATATTACTGTATAATAGTATTGTATAAGAGTATTGTATAATAGTATTGTATAATATTGTCTATGACCAAATATGTAATCCAAATTTTACAATAATGTACTGTAAACACCCCATAATAGAAAAAGAAAAAATTCAGACTTCTTCTCTGATATGAAGGGAGGGCCAAAAAATTTTTACATGGATTTTCCAGATTGCAGGGACACCCCATGCACCTAACCACCACGATGTGGAAGAGATAACTGTACTTTTGAAGGCATCAATTATCTATAACTTCTAAATGAGTAAACAGGCCATAGCATACTTCCATAACTACTGTTTCAGTTTATCCTCACTCAAATATTTTCCACTCTGCTGCCAGCATCAAGTTCAAGAATTCCCAGTAGCCTTTTACCTTCTTTATATCTGGGCTCTTCCCTTCCTCATAAATTTGATCCATTTCATTCCAAAAAGGGTATTCCCTTTGGTTATCATATACTTTTTTCCATAACAGCTTTATTGAGATATTTCACATATCATAAAATTTACTCTTTTAAAGTATACAATTCAGTGATTTTTATTTAGTATATTCAGAGCTGTGTATCCATCACCACTAGTTTCAGAACATTTTTATCACCCCAAAAAGAAACCCTGTACTCATTAACAGTCACTCCCCATTCCCCTCTTCTCCTGGCAACCATTAATCTACTTTCTGTCTCTACGGATTTGCCTATGTAGGACATTTCATACAAATGGAATCATACAATATTTATCCTTTTGTGTCTGGCTTCTTCCACAAAGTATAATGTTTTCAAGTTTCATCTACGTTGTAGCATTTATCAGTACTTTATTCCTTTTTATGGCTGATTGATCTGATGAATGGATAAACAAAATGTGGAATACCCACGACCAACGTGTGAGAGTTCTAATCTCTCCATATCTTTACCAATACTTGTTATGGCCTGTGTGTTTATTTTAGCCATCTTAATGGATGTGAAGTAGCATCTCATTGTGGTTTTGATTTGCAGTTCCCTGATGACTAATGATGTTGGATATGTTTTTATGTGCTTTTTGGCCATCTGTATATATCTTCTTTGCAGAAATGTCTATTCAAATACTTTGCCCATTTTTAAATTGGGTTATTTATCTTTTTATTATTGAGTTGTAAGAGTTCTTTATATATTCTGAATATAAATTCCTTATTAGATTTATGACTTGCAAATATTATCCACCGTTCTGTGGGTTGTCTTTTCATTTTCTTGATGGTGTCCTCTAAAGCAAAGAGGTTTTTAATGTTGATGAAGTCCAAGTTATCTACTTTTTTCTTTTGATACTTGTGCTTTTGGTGTCATATCTAAGAAAGCATTGCCTAACACTCTTCTGTTTTGAATATAAGAAATCTATTTTTTTAATTCTTGTTATTAAATTATATATATCCATATAAATAAACCAACATACCCACATCTCGCAAAACAATTAAAAATTCAGACTCTGGTAGTCCATAGGCATTAGAGGGCTCTTCTAAAACAGTGTATAAACTTCCACATGGACAAAATTCCATAATAAGTACTTTATGTCTTGTGGTTGTCTGAAAAAAAAAATCACTGATATGAACTCAATATAAATATAAGCTTTTATTATATGCCAATATTTATTTGATTTCATTCAAATGTAGGATTTGCTATAAGGATGAAGGCACTTTGCAATGCTTCACATTGGATTCCTTAAATATTTGTTGACTGTACAAATATAGGAATTAATAACATTAAGATATTAATATCTTTTAAATTCCTATTAAGAAAGAAAGTTAGATTTATTTCTTTAAGACAACCAAACCACAGTGAAAATGGCTAAATATAAACTATAAAATCATTGCTTACAATGTTATAAAGGTTTTGATAAAATTATCTTTAATTTCTTACACATAATAGTACACTTAGAATAATCAGCTTGTCTAACAAATCTCTTAAACACTTGAAATTATTCTCATGACAAATACTTCTACTTCAAGGAATGGAGTACCATCCTTAAAATAGAAATGGGGAGCAGGTATACCTCAAGTGGTTGAGTGCCTGCTTCCCACATACGAGGTCCCAGGTTTGATCCCCAGTACGTCCTAAAACAAATAAACAAAGAAACAAACAAAAAAACCAACATGGGGAAGCCAATGTAGCTCAGTGGCTGAGTGCCAGCTTCCCACACACAAGGTCCCAGGTTCAATCCCCAGCTCTGGTACCACAAAAAAAAAAAAAAGTTCCAGGTCTGTTCATCTGCATATGAGCTGCTGATCTGTTTTACAACCTTTTTTTAAATGCACAATTTGTTATAAGATGCATCATCAATTAATAAGTGTTATAGGGAAAAAGAAAATGTTTTCAAATTAGATATACATGTAAAAGATGCATGCCAATTTCAGAAACTTGAAAATGTAAATATTAATATTGTCCAGTATTCATCTCCAACTTTTTCTGACTTTTCTAAGTTTTTTCTGCATATCCCCAAAACATTTTTATAAAATACTCTGAATTTCTCTATTCAGTAACTATTAAAAAACACAAATGATTTAAAAAGACAGAGCCTGTTGCTGCTTTTCAATTATATAATAGTGTATGTTGATTGTTGAAATTTTGGAAAACATCCATAATTCCATCACCTTTGTACATAAAACTATAATTTGCATTTTTGATTGCTTTCTAAGAAGCACTAAAAATGAAATCACTAAGATAGGTAGTATAAATTGCCAAATTGTTTTTAAAAAGAGTGATGTTATTGCTTATCTTGAAGGGATTAAAATAGATTTCTATTTTTAATATTTTTAGATGATTTTCCTACTGACATTATTTTTACTATTTCCTCCTAAAATGAATTTGGACTTCATATCTTAATCTCTGGATTTCTAAGACTTTATTGTCTTACAAGGACTTCTTTGCACTGTTTGACTTTCTCCTTGCTCCTTATATTTAATTTAAATTCAGTTGTTTTTTTCTAATAATGATACTGGTAACCAAATTCTTTACCTTTAATTTCTTACATTACTTCTTTTTTATTCCCTTTTTATGGTACTTAATTTCCATTGCTATATCTACTCAAGAATCTGTGGGAGAGGGGCTCCTGAGGGCTCTGGAGACACCCAGAGGGGATAGCTCCATAGATTGATGCCTCATCAGTGGGCTCTACTGTGGAATCTGTGCCCCTGAGAGTGACAGAGTTGGACTGAAATAAGTCCTCCCTGCACATGGTCCATCAGTCCCTTCTATTCAAACCTATATGTGATGCTGGAGTTTGTAGGTGTACTTCCAGAGACTGAAGCCTCTGGCCTGCCCATGTGCCAGCTGTGCCTGCAATCTCGGTGGAGTTGCAACTCCTACTCTACAGCTCAATGGACTCACCCAAGTCACCTGGTGAGGAGATGATGATGGACAACGGCCATCCCAGGGAATGGAGGGAGCCTGCAACTGCAGGCAGGATAATCCCATCCACCGTATCCATGGGATATAAGCCCCCTCTCACTTGGAGGTGGAGTGGACATCACCATCCCCAACTCCTCAGGACTGGGGGAAGAGCTATGGACTAGAGTGGACTTAATGGTATTCTGTTGTAGACATAATGTGATTCAAGCAATGGAAGAAATTACAATAGTGAGGTGGAGCCAGTGGCCACTGGACCCTTTTGGGGCAGGGAAGGGAAAAGCAGTTGTAATACAGGTGCTTTTTTGGGACTTGGGAATTATCCTGAGTGACATTACAATGACAGATATAGGCCATTTTACATCAGCATATAATATGCAGAACTGTGCGGGAGACAGTGTGGTCTACAATGTGTACTATGGTCTATGCTTAGTGGTAAAGCCCCAGGATGTGTATATCCATTGTAGGTGATATGCCACACTAATGAAAGATGTTTATGTGGGATGTTATGGGAGGTGTGGGAGGTGTGGAACATAGAAATCCCTGTAATTTTTGTGTAACATTTATGTAATCTAAGCATCTTTTAAATTAAAAAAAAAAAAAAAAAAAAAGAATCTGTGGGAATAAAATATTTGGTTATATGAGTCCTAATTTTCACCAGTTTTTTAAAACCCATTTTTTATATTAGATTATGTCCTTCAATCAGAATAACTACTATAAACATGATCACAAGATTAACTAAAGTTTGATTACTTACCTCCTCTTCAATAGCAAATAATTTGACAATATTTTTATGATTGAGCTTTTTTAACACTTCAAATTCTCTCATTTGAACATCCACTGGACGAAGGAAGCTTATGTTATTAAACACTTTGATAGCAAATAAATCACCAGTTTTCTTAAAGAAAAAAAAAGAGAAAATGTTTTACTTATTTATTTATAAGAAGGTAGCATTTTAACTAGCTATAGCAATTTATCCTTATTATATAACATCCTGAATAGCTTTTAAGCATTTGTACTAGGATTCCTGACTCTTTTAAAGCTCAAATAAATAAATCAATTGCTCATATTCCTTTCAAATTGCATGCTTTGGAATGCAGAAAAGACTATTTTCTTTCATATTATAAATAAAGGTTGCATTATGATAAACCAGTGGTAAAGAAAGCCATTTACATATCAGAAGAGGTTTAATAGTACCAAACATGAAATATTTTTTTAGATTTTAAGAAATATTTCCTGACTTCTGGGAAGAAGGTAGATTAGAGAGAGACAGGACTTACTTCTCTCCCATAAAAATAGCTAGAGGACAGGCAGAAATGGCCGGAAAAGAAAAATGTTCTAAAGTTTAGGACACCAGGGGAAGGCTGGACACCACCCAGAAGAGAGGGAGGCAGAGGAAAAGGATCTTGATGGAAAGCTTGTGAGTAAAAGCTACAGCTGCAGGCACCCTTCCCCTCAATCTTGGCGCAAAGAGCTTTGAATTCTCTGGCCTCTGGCCTGCAGCTATGGACAGAAGGGAGGCGCAGCCTAAGGCTAATTCAGCTTTTGGCCTACAAATTTGGTCTGCTGTGTACCAAGAGCCCTTCCAGGCCGGGTGGGGCTGCGCCATTGTTTAACCTGGGAGCTGGCTAGAGACTAAAGAGATGCAACCCTCTCAAACACCGTCCCTACTGACCAGAACTAGCTGTCTGAAGACACACACGGGAGTGGAATTTTTTCCTACCCAGAAAAGGGAGAGGGTTACCAGCAAAGGTTGGAGAACAGCCTCTGAGAAAGTCAGATTTGCAAAGTTCATATTAGCTTTGAGGCAGGATCCTCTGTCACACTGTTGTGGTCAGTGATGCAATGAACCCGTGATGCACCCCGACCAGGGTTTGAACTGAGGGCTGCCAAAGAGTGCCATCTGCTGGCAGACCAAGGAAGTCCATGTAAGGAAATTAAAAGTAAGTAAGTTAGTGAGGCTTTTTACGGCTTTTACAGTCTCCCTCCCCAAGGCCCTTGGAAGCAAGTCAGTAACTCAATATTGGGTCCATGGCCCAGATTTGAATAACTAACAGGGACAATCCTAAAGACCTAGAACAGGCTGAACCAGGAATCAAAGAATGGAATTAACACACAGCCTCTTGCCACTAAATCCATTTGCAAGAAAGAGAAATTGAACATTAGAGTAAACTCACCATCATAATCAGATGCCTAGACATCAGCAAAAAGTTACAAGCCTTACTAAGAAAATGGAAGCTATGGCTCAATCAAAGCCCCAGATGAGACAGAGGAATTGTGACAACTAATCAGTGAAGTTCATATAAATCTAAATCAAATAAACTAGTTGAAAGATAATATGGCCAATGAGATAAAGGACATGAAGAAGTTATTGGGTGTATATATAAATACTGTAAGATATTAATATCAGAGGGGAAAAAACCCACAATATTATGCTAAGTGAAAGAAACCAGACACAAAGTATTACATATTGTATGGTTCCATTTATATAAAATGTAAATATAATTCAATTTATAAAAATGAAATTAGATTAGTGGTTATGTAAGGTTGGGGAATGATAGAGGGATTGAGTGGTGACTGGTAAAAGTATGGAGGTTTTTCTTTCAGAGTAACGAAATTGCTCTAAATTTTTTTGTGATGATGAATGTGTAACATCGTGATTATACTAAAAGTCATTGATTATACACTTTAGATAGATCATATGGTATGTGACTATATCTCAGTAAAACTGTTTTAAAAAATAAAGAAATGTGCAAGAATAGCCAGAAATAGCAGCTATGTATAGCAGGGGAAGCATAGAGAGATTCAGAGGTGAAGAATTTTCTTACCTGTTTTTTTTTTCCATTATTATTATTACTGAAATAATGAAAATGCTGTAATAATGATTGAAGTGATGAATGCACAACTATGTGATTATACCAAATACCATTGATTGTACACTTTGGATGAACTGTATGCTTTATTTATATGTATCAATAAAATTGATTTGTAGGTGTACGTGCAGAGACTAGAGTCTTTGTACTGTCCATGTGCCAGCTGGGCCCGGAACCTCGGTGGAGGAGCAACTCCTACTCTACAGCTCATTGGACTCACCCAGAACAACTGGCAGGGAGATGATGATGGACAACGGTTGTCCCAGGGAATGGAGAGAGTCTGCAGCTGCAGGCAGGATAATACCATCCATCTTCCCCATGGGATATAGGCCCCCTCTCAATTGGAGGTGGAGTGGACATCACCATCCCAGACTCCTCAGGATCAGGGGAAGAGCTATGGACTAGAGTGGACTTTCTTGTATTCTATTATAGACATATTGTGATTCAAGCAATGGAAGAAATTACAACACTGATGTAGAGCCAGCAGCCACTGGAGGCTCTGGGGGCAGGGAAAGGGAAAAGCAGTTGTAATAAAGGGGCTTTTTTGGGACTTGGGAATTGTCCTGAGTGACATGGCAATGACAGATATAGGCCATTTTATATCATCATGTAACAAGCAGAACTGTGTGGGAGAGTGTGGTCTACAATGTGAACTATGGCCCATGCTTAATGGCAAAGCCCCAGGATGTGTTTATCAATTGCAATTAATGTGCCACACTAATGAAGGATATTTATGTGGGAGGTTGTGGGAGGTGTGGGAAGTGGGGTGTATGGCAATCCCTATATTTTTTGTGTAACATTTATGTAATCTAAGTATCTTTTAAAAAATAAATAATTAAAAAATAAAAATAAAATAAAAAATAAAATTGATTTGTTTAAAAGAATATACTAGGCAAACACAAAGAAAAATTTGAAAACCTCAAAGAAAAATAACAGCTAATGAGAATGAAAGATACAATAGGTGAGATCAAAAACACACCAGAGCGAAGCAGATATAGCTCAAGTGATTGGGCTCCCGTCTACTATATGGGAGGTCCCGGGTTCAATTTCCAGGGCCTCCTGGTGAAGGCGAGATGGCCTGCACGGAGAGCTGGCGCAAGAAAAAGAGACAAAGAGGAGAGACAATGAGAGACACAACAAACCAGGGAGCGGAGGTGGCTCATGCCATTGAGTGCCTCTCTCCCACATTGGAAGTCCCAGGATTGGTTCTTGGAGCCTCCTAAAGAGAAGATGAGATGAGAAGACAAGCAGACACAGAGAGCATACAGCGAATGGACACAGAGAACAGACAGCGAGCACAAAACAACAGGGGGGATAAAAAAATAAAAATAAAAATAAAAATAAAAAAACCTTAAAAAAAAACAAAACAACAAAACACATGCTAGAGGCACACAACAGAGACCCGAGATAACAGAAGAAAGAATAAGTGATGCTTAAGTTGAAGGAAGAGAAGAACAGAGAGAGAAAAGCATAGAAAAACTAGAGCAGGGGCTCAGAGAGTTGAATGATAACACAAAGTGCAACAACATAAATGTTATGGGAATTCCAGAAGCAGAAGAGAAGGGAAAAGAGGCAGAAAGAGGATTTGAGGATATATTGTTTGAAAATTTCCCAACTCTAAAATACAAAAAAAAAAAAAAAAAAGAACAAAATTTCCCAACTCTCATGAAAGAAATGAATTGATATGGCCAAGAAGCACAGTGTACCCATCAGAATAAATCTGTAAACTCTGGCAAAACTGAAGGAAGAAAGAGACATCTCTACAAGAATAGTTGGAACTTCAGCACACCACTCACATCATTAGATAGAACTAGAAAGAAGATCAACAAGGAAACAGAGAATACAAACAATATGATAAATAAGCAAGACCTAAAATACATATACGAAACGCTGTATCCCCAATCAGCGGGTTATACATTCTTCTCAAGTGTTCATGGATCTTTCCAGGACAGACCACATGTTAAGTCACGAGGCAGCTCTCAATAAATTTAAGAAGACTGAAATTATACAAAGCACCTTTTCAGATCATAATGGAAAGGGGAAAATTTGCAAATGTGTGAAGGCTAAACAATCACTCCTAAACAATAAGTGGGTCAAAGAAGAAACTAAGAGAAATTAGTAAATATATTGAGATGAATGAAAACAGAATACAACTTACCAAAACTTATGGGGTACAGTGAAGGCAATGTTGAGAGGGAAAGTTATAGCCCTAAACGCATATATTAAAAAAGAAGAAAGAGCTAAAAGCAAAGACCAAACTAACTGAACACTTGGAAGAACTAGAAAAAGAACAGCAAACCAATCCTAAAGCAAGCAGAAGGAAAGAAATAATAAAGATTAGAGCAGGAATAAATGAAGTCGAGAACAAAAAAATAATAGAGAAAATCAACAAAATGAAAAGCTGGTTCTTTGAGAAGATCAATAAAATGGACAACCCTTAGCTAGACTACCAAGGGAAAAAAGACAAGATGCAAATAAAATCAGAAATGAAAAGGGGGAAGTTACAACTGACCCCCCCCCCAAAAAAAAAAATAAAAAGGATCATAAGAGAATATTATGAGAAACTATAATGTCAACAAACTTGAACCTGGAAGAAATTGGACAAATTCCTAAAATTGCACAAACAACCTACACTGACTCCATAAGAAATACAAGAACTCAATCAAACCAATCATTTCAAAGAGACTGAATCAGTCATCAAAAATCTCCCAACAAAGGAAAGTCCCAGGAATAGATGGCTTCACAGGTGACTTCTACCAAGCATTTCAAGAGGAATTAATATCAATCCTGTGTAAACTCTTCTAAAAAATTGAGGAGGAGGGAAAATTACTCAACACATTTTATGAGGCCAACATTACCTTAATACCAAGGTCAGATAAAGATACTACAAGAAAAGAAAATTACAGAGCAATCTCTCTAATGAATATAGATGCAAAAATTCCCAACAAAATACTTGCAAATCAAACCCACCAGCATATCAAAAGAATTATACACTATGACCAAGTGGGATTTATTTCAGGTATGCAAGTGTGGTTCAACACAAGATAATCAATTAATATAATACACCACATTAACAATTTGATGGAAAAAAAACCACATGATCATCTCAATTGATGCAGAAAAGGCATTTGACAAAATCCAGCACCTTTTCTTGATAAAAACACTTTGAAAGATAAGAATAGAAGGAAAATTCCTCAATATGATAAAAGGCAAATATGAAAAACCCACAGCCAACATCAAAGTCAATGGGGAAAGGTTGAAAGTTTTCCCTCTAAGACTGAGAACAAAACAAGATGCCTACTGTCACCACTGTTACTCCAGTGTGCTAGAAATTCTATCTAGAGCAACTCGACAAGAAAATAAATAAGTAAATAATACATATTCAAAGAGGAAAAAATTAAGTAAAACTCTCACTATACGCAGATAACATGATCCTATACTTAGAAAAATCTGAAATGTTTACAACAAAGCTACTTGAGCTAATGAACGAGTTCAGCAAAGTGACAGGATATAAAATCAACACACAAAAATGAGTAATGTTTCCCTACACTAGTACTGAACAACCTGAGGAAGAAATTAGATTAAAAAATTTTCATTTATAATAGCAACGAAAAGTCTCATATAACTAGGAATCAATTTAACCAAAGATGTATAGGACATATATTCAGAGAATTACAAAACAATGCTAAAAAGAAATCAAAGAAGACCTAAACAAATGGAAAGACATTCCATGTTCATGGATTAGAAGACTAAATATCGTGAAATTGTCAATCCTACCCAAACTGATTTATAGATTCAATGCAATACCAATGAAAATTTCAACAGCCTACTTTACAGAAATACAAAAGGCAATTACCAAATTTATTTGGAAGCAAAAGTGCACCCAAATAGCCAAAAACATCCTAGAAATGTAGAATGATGTGGGAGGATTCTCACTATCTGACCTTGAAACATATTACAAAACTACAGTGGTTAAACAGCATGGTAATGGGAAGCGGATGTGGCTCAAGTGGTTGGGTATCTGTCTATCATATGGAAGGACCTGGGTTCGTTCCCTGGTACCTCCTGATAAAAAAAAAAACAAAAAAAAAACAAAAAATAGCATAGTATTGGCTTAAAGGTAGATATATTGATCAGTGGAATAGAATTGAGAGTCCAGAAATAAACCCTCATCTAGACTCTTTGGCCAACTAGTTTTTTTTTTTTTTAATTTATTTATTCATTTATCCCCCCCTTGCTGCTTGTGCTCGCTGGGTCAGCTAACCACGCCGTGCGGGCGGGCTTGCCTTCACCAGCAGGCCCCGGGAACCAAACCCGGGGCCTCCCATATGGTAAACGGGAGCCCCACTGATTGAGCCACAGCCGCTTCCCGGCCAACTAGTTTTTGACAAACCTACAAAGTCCATATTACTGGGTCAAAACAACTTTTCAACAAATGGTGTTGGGAGAACTGGATATCCATAACCAAAAGAATGAAAGAGGACCCCTATCTCACTCCCTATAAAAGAAACAACTTCAAATGGATCAAAGACTAAATATAAAAGACAGGACGGGGGGGGGGGGATGTGGCTTAAATGGTTGGGCATCCGTCTGCCATGTGGAGGGACCTGGGTTCGATCCCCGGGACCTCCCGGTAAAATAAAAATATATATATATAGAGAGAGAGTGCATGGGCTGCCATGGGCTGCCAGGCTCTGTATGCCGGTGAGCCGCCAGGCCACGGGAGCCAGGCAGCGGGATGATGACGTGTCAGGGGAGAGACGCAGGGGAGAGACAAGATGCTCCAAAAGCTCCAAAAACCGGGGACCGAGGTAGCGTGGGTGGCAGAGCAACTCTCTCCTACATCAGAGGATTTCAAGATCGAATCCTGGTGAAGACTGGGGGGGAGGGCTGAGAGAGAGGGCGGGAGGCAGACACAGAGAATTGTCCAGCAAATGGACACAAAACAGCAAATGGGGAAGAGGGGTTGTTTAAAATGGATAAAGTATTTCTTTAAAAAAAAAAAACAACCCAGGACCATAAAACTACTAGAACAAACTGTAGGAAAACATCTTTAAGATCTTGTGGTAGGTGGTGGTTTCTTGGACCTTACACCCACAGCATGAGCAACAAAATAAAAAATAGATAAACGGGACCTCCTCAAAATTAAACACTTTTGCACTTCAAAGGACTTGGTCAAAAGGGTGAAAAGGTAGCCAATTCAATGGGAGAAAATATTTGGAAATCACATATCCAGTAAGGATCTAATATCCATGATATATAAAGATGCTGCAACTCAACAATAAAAAGACAACCAACCCCATTAAAAAATAGGCAAAAGACTTGAATAGACATTTGTCCAAAGAAGAAATACAAATGGCGAAAAAAACATATAAAAAAGTGTTCAACATCACTAGTGATTAGGGAAATGCAAATCAAAGCTATGAGATATCATTTCATACCTATTCGAATGGGCACTATGAAAAAGACATAAAACTACAAGGGTTGGCTAGAATAAGGAGAGATAGGAACTCTTACTCACTGTTGGTGGTAATGTAGAATGTATAGTCACTGTGGATGACTTTGGCAGTTCCTAAAGAACTGAATATAGATTTGCACACGTGACCCTTCAAAACCACAACTAGGTATATACCAAGAACTGAGAACAATGACACGAACAGACATCTGCACACCAAAGTCATAGCGGCATTATTCACAATTCCCAAAAAACCACCCAGGTATCCATCAACCGATGAATGGATAACAAATTGTGGTGTATATACATGATGGAATATTATGCAGCTGTAAGAAGAAATGAAGTTGTGAAGCATATGACAACATGGATGAACCTGGAGGACATTATGTTGAGTGAAGCAAGCCAGACACAAAAGGACAAATACTGTATGAATGTGCTATTATGAACTAAATATATTGTGCAAACTCATGGAGTTAATAATTAGAATATGGGTCACCAGAAAATAGAAAATAAAATGAGGTTAGAGACTGGAAAGCTGAGAGTTAATCTATGCAGAATTGGTAAAAAGGTTTTTTGTTAATCTTTAGAAATGAATAGAAAAGGTGAAAGCCCTAGCAGTGTTATTATATGGGTATGACAGTGGTTGAAAGGGAAAGTCTAAGGTCATGTAAATTACTAAAAGGAAAGCTAAAAAATGTAGCAGGGGATTGTATAGCATAGCAAAACTTCATGTGAAATATGAATATGGGTAATATTGCATATATAAGACTGTTTTTCTTTGAAACTGAACAAATAAATGTATGTTAATTTTACAAGATGTTAATATCAGGCATAAAAATGAACAAAGTAAACTATGGACAGTTATATATAGCAATATATTAATAAATAATCTTATAGTAGCAGTAAAAAGGAAATATACTAAGAGAAAGAAACTAGACACATTGCTTGACTCCATCTATACAAAATATAAAATACAAATAAACTAGAGAGACAGAAACAGAATAGCAGCTATATATGGCAGAGGAAGCATCAAGAGAGAGAGGAAATGATCTTTATTGTCTCTTTTTTATTTATTATTATTGGAATAATAAAATGCTCCAATAATGATTGAATTGATGAATATACAACTATGTGATTATACCAAATACCATTGCTTGTATACTTTGGATAGACTGTATGCTTTATTAATATCTACCAAAAAAATTGATTTGTTGGAAAAAAAAAAAAAGAAGTATTTCCTAGTTGTGATAATGAATATGTCTGTGTGTATGTGTGTGCAAGTAGGAATTGGGGAAAGTAAGGTAAACTTCCTGGTAAAATCATACTACTACTTTCCTGGGTAACTTTCTGCAACTTCATCTAGATGACTAGGACAGGTTGTTCCTTCACCGACCATCCCTAGAGGACCAAAGATATTTCCTTTTCTCTACTGATGCAATTGCAAAGCACCTCCACTCTCCCTCCCTCAGGGCTTACTGAAGTAGAACACATGCGAAATTACAACACACAGCTGTAGTTGGGTGGGAATCTTAAAAGTACAAAATACATGTTTAAATTTCAAGTAAACATTACATTTTCATGTTCTTTCTATTAACCTTACTTTAAAATCCTTTTCCGGACCTTCCCACTTCCAATCACTCTGGTCAGAAAGCCTTGCCCTCCAATCAATCCAGATTCTTTGAGAGTTTAGCCTTACTTCTTCCATTCCTAGGTTGAATTTTCCTGAAGCAAGTGAAAAGGTCCTTTCCTCTTAGAGCCTGTGGTTCAAGCACCACCTGCCTAAATATGTTTCATGGCTCTCTGTCAGTACCTCTGTGTTTTTCCTGCTTTCCACAGATTCACCACTTACAGCCATCATCTTCCTCTCAACCCAGAATCCTATTATTTTTTTCCAAAACCATTTAAGTGTTTTACAATCCCTCAACATCATGATTTGGAGGCTACTATCTGTGATCATCCTTTGTCACACAAATACACATGAAAGAGGTAAAGGGCCATGACCATTTTCAGACAATATGAAATAGGACAATAATGTACTATAGCTTAATTACACTGTTATTCCATTAGTTCAGCCAGGTTAATAACACTGTCAAATCTATACTACCCCACAGAGAGATTTTTCTTGAAGGCACTTGTCTCAAACTCAGTATAAAATTAGGAGACTCCTCACAGAAGAGCAAGCTGGATAAATAATACAAATAATAAGAAAACAATAATGCAATGTATCCACTGTGATGTAGGCCAGAATATTCCAAATTTATGTAGTCTATATCATACCTGTGAGATTACTGGCCTGTATGTGGGAAAGTACCATTTTCCCTTTATTAATCTGCTCAGTCATCTATTATTCACAGTCTTTAAGTCAAAGCATACCAATTCTACTTGGAGAACTATGTCTACATGTATATGCACATGTGCGGATTAACTCATCCTTCCTACTTCTTTCCCTTAACTTCACTATAGCTATTACATATATATACAGCCACTCTCACACATTTGTAACCAAAGGCAAATTAATGAAAGAGACAGATTAAATAGGTGATATACTTTAAATAACAAATAGTAAACACAGGGACCTGGGTATTCTGAACAGTAACACAAAATGATTTAGTTAGCATCATGGTAAAACTCCTTCAACAGTTACTAAGAGGAAGCAAGATTTTGGGGGTATAATCTTAAAACCTTGAAATTGATGTCACTGAAAACAAACACAATTTCTCAAAGCATATCCCTGGGAAGACTATTAGAGACCAAATCCTAAACTGGGTCTCAACAATCTTGTAATCAATTCTTATGCTTCTCAAATCCTTATTTCAGATTTCCAAACTAAATTGGGTAAAGTACATCTTTGTTTCCTTTGAAGAACTTCAAGTTGTCTTGGGGTAGTCAACTCTGGCCTCATTCGTACATTTACTCCTTCAACAAACATTTACAGAATCTACTACATATTAGGTGCTTACGTGGAGGACACTGAGCATCTGAGGAAATAAAAAGGACCAGAACATGTGAAATATACCATATCTAATCCCTATTCCTATTGACTACCTGTCATCCCAGTTTCCAGCTAATCATCCCTTCCAATGCCACCTTGCTACTACAACCGAAACTGTTTGTAGGCATTAGTTCTAGTTGTAATTATATTCACTAGGCCCACCACGGTGCCTGACACATACCAGTTGCTTATTAAAGATTGTTAAATTAATTTGGGCCACAGGAAGACAGATTGTGAGATGTGGTTTCAATGCTAAATCCTTTGCCACCACTCATTTTTCTCTTCTTCTTGGCATAATACTCAAAACAATTTCTAGGGCAGGAATATCTAAGGTTGATAACAATTAGCTTGATCTAGGATCCAGAGCCTGAGGACAATTCCAGAATCAAGAGGGGAAAGCTACAAGGTGTCCGGAGGCACTTCTGAAGCATTCTCTATAAACATTGAGCCAGAGGTTGTTGATAGTCATATTCTATCCCTAGAGGAAATAGCCCCTTCCATAAACACTTATCTTATTATCACAGACAGAACTGATTGGTAATCTCAAAGCTACAGAAAATATGAAAGAACTCCTACTTCCTAAAATGTTTAGAGCCCGTTTTCTGAAAATAAGAATTCAGGAGGCTCCAAACATCACTTAGCTCAAAACAAAGTCAAGGTGTTGAAAAATTAGTAGACGGTTATTTGCATTATAAAAGGACCTTTTTATTCCATTATTTTCCCAGCTTCCTTCCCAAAATAGAAACTTTAATTCCTTTTGATTTATATCAAATCATTTTAATTACATCTTCCAATATCAAATCTGACACAAAGTCTTTTTGTTCTTGAAGTACCTCCAGAAAAAGCTCTTTTACTCTATTACCATTTTAACTAACAAGTTCTTATTACCGCATACCAGGATATAACCTTTTATCTGGACTCCTTGTTGATACTATTTTATGCCAATCTGTCTTGTAGGATACTGTTTTAGGGAGGGCATGAACCTTTTGTAGAGAATATCAGAATCATCTGTGAGTTCCCCTCCAAACTAAACATCTGTTGCCTACCATGCCTCCACTTCCCCCCACCCCAAATCACTGCCACACTGAACTTCTGTTAGTGAGCTCATTCACTACTATAGGGAAGCTGGTTTGAGGAAAAAGTCAAAAGGCACAACACTAAATTGATTCTTCCCAGTCCCTTTTTAACCAACCTTCTGTTTCCCAACACATAACCTCTACTGCCACTGGGTTAAAATCCTCACGGTCTCTGACACAGCTATATTTAAACCACAAAAACAGGTATTCTCTTTAGATAAGATAATCAAAATCACTAAGTCCCACATTTTAGTATAAATGTGCTTCTCAGAAGAGTTTATATACAGTGATAGAAAGGCTCCCAGCTTTTTCTCTGTACCAACCTTATGTCGGCCACGAAAAACATTTGCAGTAGCTCCCTGGCCTAAAATATCAGATAAAAGCCACAGATGATTAGATGTGCTCTGCATCTCTGCTTGGTTAGATGATCCTCTTGTTATACTAAGAGAAAAGAAAAGATTTACACGTTTTAAGGAAATAATACTATTAAGAAACAAATGTTACCTATTTTAAATCACATGGTCACACATTTATTCTTTAAAGTGTACAAAGAGTACATTGTCAAATCTAAGTTTCCAGCAATATTAAAGGCTAAAATGCTGTGTGTGCTCTGAAAAAATATTAAATGATAACATCTTACATATTCAATTTAATTCATTTACCGCAGGGCTGAAAGAACATTACTTAATAGTTTTGTCAGAGTCATTGAGAGTGATGGTCACTTCCTTCCTTCAAATGTTTTGAAAGATTAATCAAGGATAAGTTATATTTTTTAAATGTTTAAAATAAAGAAAAGTAATAATGTAAAATATAACAGAAATATAGAAAAAATTATTTTGTTTCCTTCTAAGGTATGACAACACTAAAGAAAACAGCTGTTGCCACTGCATCATGTTTCCACAACCTAAAATTTCAACACAGAGCCTGACAATCATGATGGAAAGGTGTAAAAATTATTCCTGAAAAGTTACTAACCCATCTGAAATTAATTTAGCTGTTCTCCAACCTCCAATATACACATACCAAGTGTATATTACTAAGACTTAAGAAATAAACATCACTCACATACATACACATTACTTCAGTAAAAAGCCTTGCCCTTTACTGAAAAGCTTACAGAGCTATAAGAATATTATAAATATTTAAGCTCCATGTTGGAATAAAAATGAGGGTTGCTAACATAGCATAAATACTTGTCCCATAATGTCACCTGAAATCTTCTGTAATGTCAGATGGAAACATAGCTTTTAATAAGTTAGGACAAAGAGCAGAATGCTGGACTAGGTATCCAGTGATGAATTAATGACTGCCAATATTCCCAGTAGTGTTAGGAACATACAGGACAACCAGGGGTCTAAATTTCACCAATCTCTGGTATATTAGGATATATTTCTCTAATTTTAGCTTATCAGAAGTAAGCAATAAAAATAAGATTCCCTTTTCACAACAAATGAAAATACATTTTTCAGTTACTGCATTTAAGAGGTAATAATGCAATATTACCTATAATACCCGATGCATAACCTTCCTTAATGTAATATTGCTTTTGTGAGATAACTGTAAATGGCAAATAGTATCACTAGGCATCTACATGTACCTAGTGGGTAATATAAAACAAAGCCATCAGATAAGAGTTCTGCTCTCTATATACTGAAAACTGTGGTTTCACAACAATCAGAGGAAACATCTTTTGAAACTGTCTTCCAATAACCCCACAATAATGGTAAGCAAAACATGACTCAGCACATCCACACGCCACTTGGTATATAAATCTTCCCAAACCTGTGCCAGGCACGCAACAAGTATGTTTCTAGTGACGCTGTCGTAAGTGTACTTCCTTATACCGTTCAAAACGAAAGTTATAATTTGTGCAGAGATGAAAACAGGTTTGGTAACACGGCATATGGCCAAAGTTCCAGAATTTCTAACCTGTACAGCTATGGGAATCATTTGTTAAACAGACATTATATTCGGGTTACAGAATGAAAAAGGTCGATCTTCGGTTTATACATTTGACAATTACTAGGAAAAACTTGTTTTGAGGCCATCTACTGAAAATACTTGAGAAACGGATTAGAAAATAAACCCATATAAGCTAGGTCGATGAGGGGCAAGGAAACGTTTGGGAATTGGCATTTTATCGGTGTATGTTAAAAACGTCTTCAGCTTCTAGCTTCCGGTGAGTCAAACTCTGCTGTTAACATCTCTAAAACGCTAATGAAACATTTAAAAAATCGTCTGAATGATCTATCCATTTAAAAACTGCCAATCCTGTCAATATTCGGAAAGAGGACTTGAAAGGGGGAATCTAACTCCAAAGGAAAGGGGCAGCACGGTCCCAGACACGGTAACGGACACCTCCCCTCTATGCCCAAAACGGGTGGACGCGGGAGCGCCCCGGGCTGTAGTCCAGAAGGCCGGCCCGGGGGCGAGGAATCGAGGTGTACGGAACCGGCTAGCGCAACCACTCCACCTCGACTTCGGAGGCTCCAAACACCCGGGAGTCGGTGTCGGCACCGCCAGGGTCCGGGGAGGGTTCGGCCTCGGGTCCTAGGGCTTATCGGGTCGCCTACCCCGCCTCCACTCTGACTCAGCATCCCAGCCTCCCACAGAAGGCGAAAGCGCACCGCGCGGGGCCGTCTTAGGCCCCTACCGTCCCTCTGTCCGCCGCGCCTTACTTACCCAGCCGGGTCTCCGCGCCACCGCCAGCGGGCTCCCGCGGCCTCCTTGCGCCCCGGACACTTCCGGCTTCTTGAGGCCAGGACCAGCGCCGCGAGACCCACGGCCGCCGCGTGCGGGTGCGCGTGCGCACGGCCGGCTGCTGTCGCGAGGGGTTGGGGGGATGGGAGTGTCCGGGAACCTGGTCCACAGCCTCTGCTTGTCACTGCCCCCAATACTCTGAGGGTGAAGGTGGAGACCCCGAGGCAGTGAACACAACGATCCAGCTTTCCACGGTTGCAAAACGCGCCCCGACCCAGAGTTTGGAGTGAAGAACTAGTGGGGAAGCCAGAAACTGAGCTAGTGATTGCATTCAAATAATTACAGGTGAACATAATGCTGGATAAGTTAGGAGTCACAGGGTAGTATCAGTCTGGAGCAGGGGTTCTTAACCAGGGATCCCTGAGCTTGAATTGAAATAAAAAGAAAACGTTATTCTTGTGGGGACACGGTGGTGCGGGTGATATGTTTATTAAATAATACACAGTATAGTGTGGACTTGGTAAGGGGTCTGTGGTTTTCACCTGACTGACAGAGGGGTCCGTGGAACAAAAAAGATTAAGAATTCCTGGTCTGGAGGGACAGATTTGTATTTCCAAAGACCATTTTGACTGCAGTGGAACTGGGGTATCATCTCAGAATAACTCAGACTTGAAATTGTTCGTGTAATTATGTTCACGTAATTCCTTCAAGACTGTATTCTGGAATATGGCAATCTTGGAGAACTGAAGTATTAAAACCAGGTCCTGCAGTGTTCATGAGGCAAGATGTTAGGCAGCTATTCCCTGAAGAGGGCTCCTTTCTGCCCAGTGACAGCACATGAGCTTTCTCAACCTAAGGAAAGGGGCACCTTGACTCCTGCTGACCTAGGACCAAATTCCTGAGGGAAGGAAGGGAAATGCGGCTTCTTCCGGGGTGATACCACAGCAACCTACCAATAAGCCTGGAGAAAGTGTGGCAGAGTTGTTAGGAACAGAGGCTTTTGAAACTATGGGACCCAGGATTCAAGCATATGCACAATAGAAATAACAAAAGCCAACTCTAATGAGTTGTTATAAAGAGTTACTTTATTACAAATTTAAACAATGTTTAAGTGATGGAATCATTCTAACAACAAATCTCACTGCTTACAATTCCAACTAATTTCAGTTTTCCAGTATCTAATGCAAAGGGAGAAGACTTGTCAAAGTTCCAACAGTAAAACCCACAGCCGAAAGTTGTATGGAAGAAAATGTGATTAACTGAGCCAAAGGCCTTGATTTATGTTTACCACATAGTAAAAATGACGCATATGAAAACATTACACAGTATTTCCTTAAAGGTCAAGCCACTAATGAACCCCTTAATGTTAGCATTAATACTAGGATTTAAATAAAGTGCTAGGCACAGAATGAGACCAGGCATCATAATATCCTGTAGTTCCATAGTCAAGTCACAAAAATTCCCAAGTCCTTTAGCCCAAGTTATCTCACAAATAAAGGTGAGAATCATCCTTGGGATAATGTTATTTGGGTACTTGCTTTGGCAACTAAGCACTATACAAATAAGGTTATTCATGATGGAACAGGGTTTCCTAAAATTGCTATGGTATTATGTAAGTAAAGTGCTCTGGGCAGCTTCAAGGAATAAGATGGGAATTATGCATGATTATTAAAACATGAAGTTATAATTTATACTACTTTTGATTTCCATAGCTTGATTTCTCTTAGCTCTGAACACATATGATCTTCAGTTTTAAGAGACAGGGAAAAGGAAGAAATATCACCTTTGGAATACAGTACAGTAATAATAGCTAATAACAAGCCTTTATGTGCCAAGTAGGGTAATACGTTATTTTCATGCTCAACTCATTAATTCTCATAACACCTAAGAGATGGCTACCATTATTTCACCCACTTGGCAGATGGGAAAACTGAAGCCGAGAGAAGTTACTTAACTTGTCCAAGGTTCTAAAACCAGTTATCGGCAGAACTGGTATTTGAACCTACTTTATCTGGTGTCAGGCTGAGTTAACCACTATGCCATGCTATTTGTATACTTGAAATAATTATTATAATTGCAATAGATGCAATTATTTCTCTCACAGTAAAGAGGAACTACCAAAGAAACAACTAGCTCACTTACCTACTTTTTAAAACTTTTAAACTGAAGTATAATATACAGTCCACTGTATATTATATAATTCATTTTTACAATTAACTGCCAACTTAGTTTAATACCTTTATTCCATGATGCAAGGAAAATGTTTAAAATCTCTTCTGAGACTACTGAACCCCATCCATGAAACTCCTCGTGGATGCACGGACCAAAGATTAAAATAAAATCAAAACCTTCCCCTAAATTTTAACTGAGCTTTTAGAATTAAAACTCAAATGATTGAAGTCATTCTGCTGGTCAATTATGCCCCTTTTCTTAAATTTTCTTCTTGCTTTCTTGAGTAGTCATAAATAAAAATGGGGAAAGGCCAGGTAAGGTGCTTCCAGTAATTAAATGGGCAGCTACTACTTAAAAGCACCCTAAACATATGGGTATATTTTGCTCTAAGTACTCCAATAAGTTTTAGAAAAAAGAAATTTGGGATTTTTAATTCTATAAGATTTACATAGGACTTTTTGTTTGTTATTTTATTTTTTGTTTTTGTTGGTTCTCTCTTATACAAAGGACTTTTAAAAAAACATCCTGGGAACGGAGGTGGCTCAGGCGATTGGGCGCATCCCTCCCACATGGGAGGTCCTGGGTTTGGTTCCGTGTGCCTCCTAAAAAGACCAGCACACAACAGACAGACACAGCAAATGCAAACAAGGGAGTGGGGAGAAATAAAATCTTTAAAAAAAAAAAAAAACTGCGAATATTCTCACTGTCCTGATTTTGTGATAATCAGGGTAGGATAAACATTCGCTATATTAGAAACCATGCATGTATCCCCAGACCTAGTTTTTCTCCCTAGGTCTGGTTTTTAGAATGCTGGTGATAAACTAAGCCTGATTTATTACCATCCTATATGGGAAAAGACTGTAACTTTGGGTATCTTTGGTCAACCTTAAGAGATATAGCAGTGGGACAGATGTGGCTTGGGTGGTTGGGTGTCCATCTCCCATATGGAGGGACCTGGGTTTGATCCCCAGGACCTCCTGGTAAAAATTAAAAAAATATATAGAAGGCGTGTGTGCCACCAGGTCTTGTGTGCGGGTGTGCCGCCAGGCCCCGTGAGCCGCACAGAAAGATGATGGTGTAACAGGAGAGGGACACAGGCGCAGGTGGTAGGATGCCTCTCTCCCACATTGGAAATTTCGTGGATTGAATCCCAGTGAAGGATGAGAAGAGAGGGCAGGAAATGGACAGAGTTGCCCAGCAAATGGACACAGAAACAGCAAAAACGGGGGGTGGGGTGGGTGTAAACATGGATAAAAGTAAATAAATAAATAAATCCTTTTAAAAATGTATAGGGGAGGAAGATACCGACTATAATTAGTAGTAATACTTTGACGATGCTGTCATGATATTTTAACAAATATTTCACAACAATGCAGGGTTTTTTTTGGGGGGTGACGTGTGGGGAGCCTTTTATGATGTTATGCATGTTTGTTGTATAAGATCATGATGTTTACTGAACACTTAATAGTTTATGTATGTTCATATATGAATGATATACTTCAATAAATTGTTTTTTTTTTTTTTAAATCCTAATTAACACTTTTTAGAAGTGTAACTAAATAATATAAAGCATCCTTGCCTTCAGATTTGCAAATCTTTGGATGGGAAATGAGTGAGAGATTAAAACTAGAAAATAAGGCTAAAGTATTTATAATAATTCCAAAAAGACAGTGGATTTTCACTACATAAAATTTATTTTTTTTATTAAAAAATGTGTAACACCGACACCTACTTTTAAATCAATTAATTTATGAAACCATTTTCTTTTGTAGAATACACAGTGGTATTGTAACAGTTTAAAGAAATGTAATGGCTATCTACAAAAAAAATAGTTTTGATTGTTATTTTCCCCCCATCCTTAATGTGTCTGCACACAGTGAAGAAAATGACATTTCTCAAACATTTTATATTCATCAATTTAAAAAAGCATACTGTTTTCCACTGCTACAGTCTTTTAAAAGGACTCGAGCTAAAGTTTCAAATGAAAACAAAACAAAACAAACTAAAATACTTGGATAACTTTGCTGTATCTTTTAACAGCATTTTTATATAGAACAATGAGTTTGGCATGCAAGCAACTTCTCATGTTGTCACATACCTGTATATAAGGAAAATTACATCCATTTTACAGAAAAGTCCCAATACATATACTAGAGTAAACTCAAGCTATGTTAAAAAGATCAGTGTGAATGGCACACAAAAATCACATTTTTATAAATTCACTGGAATTCCTGATCATGAAGTAGGCACAAGGAGATCCAGTCCTTAGGGCTTTGCTCTCTGGAAGAAAACCTGTGAATAAAATATTAGTACTATTAGTACTAATGTCAGAAGATATCACCTTTGACCTGAAGAATGGCTGTCAGCTACTGAATGCTAGTCACTCTTTTGTTAAAAAAAAAAAAACAAAAAAAAAACAAAACAAATATTTTTAAAACATTTCACATACTTCATAAATCCATACATAATCCAAGGGAAGAACGTTTGGCTCTGGAAAATTTTATAAACTCCAGATATAATGTATGTTAACATCACTCAAATGGGAAATTTGTGAAAATATAGTACATATACTGCTTTACGATTCAAGTGGTCAGAGCAAAATATGACCTTGACACCTTTTTACTGATTGGCACTACTGGCAAAATTAACAATGGGAAATTAAAGTTTAAGAAAGACATAAACACTTCTAATTTTAAGATACCACTTGTTATCCCTTAAGGAATTTATATACTACACCTTACAGAGGTACATGTCAAGTGAGCATTAAAAATGGTAAATGGTAGGCAGTGAGCTCACTGAGGACAAGAACTGTATCCCTAGCACTTAGATTTTATATTCATGTAACAAATAATCTATTGACTAAGTTCAGAGAAAAGAATGAGCATTATATGAGCAAAATAAAGTCCTACAAGGAGGCCATGCTTGCTTGAGGTAAGCCTAGATGAACAGGATTCATAAATGAGAGTTGTTAATAAGGCAGAGTTTTTGAAAAACAGCAAGATATCAAAGACCATACCTGCAAGAGAAATCAGAAAGATAGACTGAGATCAAATATGAAAAAAAAACTAAATGCCAAACTAAGAAAAATGAGCTTGTTTTTATTAAATGATGGAAAGACATTGACAGTTATAGGAAGGAGAATCAATTTGAAAGGCCCTTTTAATGCTTTCAGACAGACCTGACCTAACAGGACCTAATAGATCAGAGGGGGAAGAACAATGGAGGAGATCAGAGTGACATAACACAAGCCTACACTAGGGTGGCAGCAGTATATATAAAGAGTGAGGGAAAGGAATCAGCAAGATCTAAGGACCAATTGGGTATGAAGACACTGGGCAAGAGAGAAGAAACTTCATTTTTTCCAACTAGAATAATGATGCTCTCACTGAAACAAGGCAATAAAAAGGAAAGGAAGCTGGGATTGGGGGGAAGATGTTTTATAAATACAGGACAGATTAATAAATACCTCTGGAGCATGATCTCCTACAATGTACCTAGAACTATTGTTACAGATCCCTAATTCAAAATAAAAAATTAAGTCCTTTAATCCAGTTTAATTGATCACCTACATTATTTAATGTAGGTGTTGCCTCCACAGGCACTGCTTTTCTGGGAAGGAAAGTGGAGATGTTCCCAATGGTAAACAATAATTCTCAATATTCTACTCACAAACTCTTTGAGCCGTTTAAGTTGACAAATTACTACTAGGAAAAGAACTGACAAGGGAAGATCTTACAGCTAAAATCAAAAGATGCACAATTATTAACTCAGCAAAGTGAATTCAAGGTGGTAAGAACCAGGAACTTAGTCACTAAATTACCAGCTACCAAGAAATTAAGCACTTAAATTTGCTGAATGAAGATATTAAATAAAAATAAAGAACAACTCCTCATTCTGTCACACTGTAACTTCAGACTATGAGCTCCTTGTGAGCAGGGAAAGCCACTTGTATTGGTATTTGCAGCACGTAGGTATTTGGTACATTAAAAGCAGTCAACAGGGAAGCGGATGTGACTCAAGTGATTGGGCTCCCATCTACATATAGGAGGCCCAGGGTTCAATTCCCGGGGCTTCCTGGTGAAGGCAAGCTGGCCCGCGCAGGAGTGCTAGTGTACCAAGATGATGCAACAAAAAGAGACACAGAAGAGAGACAATAAGAGACACAGCAGACCAGGGCGCTAAGGTGGCACAAGAGGTTGAGCACCTCTCTCTCACTCCAGAAGGTCCCAGGATCAGTTCCCAGTGCTGCCTAAAGAGAAGACAAGCAGACACAGAAGAACACACAGCGAATGGACACAGAGAGCAGACAACAGTGAGCGCAAAAACAACGGGGTGTGTGTGTGGGGGGGAGTTTAGGGGGGATAAATAAATAAATCTTTTTTTAAAAAAAGGCAATCAAGGTGAGAGAGGGCATAGCTCAGTGGTTGAGCACCTACTTTTCATGTTTGAGGTCCTGGGTTCAATACCTGGAACCTCCTTAAAAAAAAAAAAAAAAAGCAGTCAAGGTGCTGAATCACTATCTAGATGAGAGTAAGACAATTCTGTCTCATGGACTTAACTGTAAATATGAATACCAAATAGACATTTGGTACTTCTTGCCAACTTGCAAGTTTTTGGTTTTTTTTAATTCAATGATTTTATGAAAATAAAAAGAGCCTCTGATGGCCAAATCTGAGGATTCTAATTTTGTCTGTTTTCCAATTCAAAAGTTTCAAAATAGGATACAACCAAGAAACTCATATTTCTGTTTTTATATTTTTTTAGATCCTTCCTTTCACAATTTAAGATGTGTAACTGTTCTTGAACATTTCTTGTTCTCCAGATCCTATGTAATCACATTACAAAGTATATAACTGCCGTTTTCACACCAGTATACTCAGGCATGCACTTATTTAACTTGCTATGATCTTTTTTAACAGCTCATATGAAAGGGACTTCACAGAGGACTCTGAAGTATAATATCTACTTCAGATTCTTAGAATCAGAGATCCCAAAATAAGTGAGGGTTGGTCAAACTACAGCATGACACACTATCCTATGATATGTATTTTCCTTTGACTCAGAAATATTACCTAATTTTATGAAGATATGTAGATTGTCCAAACACCTACCTTTAAGTAATTTTTAAAAACTTTAGCATCAGGCTGCTGAAGTGCTTGACAAAACTCCTGGAGGCCAGAAGGGGACAGGTGAGAGAGAAAAGAATGATTATATATTTGTATTAAATCTGTCCTAATTCAAAATCCACAGTATTTTTATTATAACTTAACATGGCTCTTCCAGACAAGGTTCACACACATGTGGGAAGGGTGGGCAGGACAAAAACCACACTGCTATGGTTGTTTTCATCTAGTAAGAGTGATAACTGAGCAGAAGCTAAACCAAAACAAAATGAGATGATTCTTCCCCAATAGAATTCTGCAAAAAGTCTTGTCAGGTGTCAAAAAAAGGGAAGAATTGGGGATCATTAATAACATCTTTTACAATCAGAATAGATAGACATACAATAACAAGTATCTACAAAAATTTAATTGTTCATTTAGCAATCTACAAAAATTTAATTGTTCAAATTTGAATGGTATATTTCTACTTTTGATGTGTATTAATGTTGCACGAGTAATCAGTCATTTGTTTTCATTAAAATATGAATGTATTTCTATAACAAACGACATGAGAAAGTTCATTAAGATCTCCAAAGTTGAAGGTAGTATATTATAAAATAAAAGATTATAAATTCATTAAAAATGAGTTTTATGATTACTCTTACTTGAGGTGATCTGTCCTGTCAAGTTTTTCACTGCCTCTTATAAAACATTATAAACTTCCTAAAAACATTGATGAAGAAACAATTCTACAGAAGAGATTCTAATTTCAATCAAAACTTGTCCATGAACTAGAAGACAAGAAATCTAGATAACTATATATATGCCAAGAAAAAGACTGAATGCTATCATAAAAATGACTTTGCAATAGTGCAGAAGTAAAAGGCAGCTTTCTAGCCACTTGCCTTAAAATTTAGTTTCAGATTTACAAATTAAGCATTCATAGGCTTGGCATATACACAATGAACTACTTGGCATAAACATTTAGAAGAGAGGTTCTTCTTAATAGTTTTGTGCCATGGTCCCTTTTGGCAGTCAAAGTCTGCTGGATTCCCTTTAGAATATTTTTTACTCTTTTTTAAAAATTTTATTTAGAATGTTTTTTTTAAATGCATAAAATACATGGGATTACAAAATAAACCAATTATATTGAATTAAGGTTATCAAAATATTTAAAGTATGATAGGATATTATAGACTTACTAACTGGAGGGATATTAACAACTATCATAATTCCAAAATAGTGATGAGCCTATATGATATGCTGAAATATTTGTAACAATTAGTGTGATATAAAAACACCTCCAGGTTTCTATTGGTAACAAAGTCACAAGTAATGCTAATACTACAGTGATTTGTTGCCAACGTCCACAACAGCAGGAAATCTAAATTTCTTTTATTTTTTTTTATTTATTTATTTTTTTTTAAAAAGATTTTATTTATTTATTCATTTATCCCCCCCCCGCTGCCCGCGCTCGCTGGGCCAGCCAACCACGCCGTGCGGGCGGGCCCGCCCCCACCAGGAGGCCCCGGGAACCGAACCCGGGGCCTCCCACATGGTAAACGGGAGCCCCACTGATTGAGCCACAGCCGCTTCCCTAAATTTCTTTTAAAGGTTAGTGAAAATAAAAATATGTTTTCCCCATTTGATTTCACAGGTAACCTGAATTTGGACTCCAAGCTAAGTACTCTTGATTTATTGTATACATAATAAAACATAAAGTTGAATGTAGTTTAGCTTTCTTGAATCAAAATTTAGATTAAACTACAAAGTCATATTTCTTTAATTAAATTAAAAACAAAATTTACTATGGCAGCTCTTACCTGAATTATTTCTGGAGCTACTTGCAAGGAGGGCAGATATTCTTGTTGAAGATACTGAACACATTCTGGGCCCTGAAAATTAAAGGATAATTATAACTAAATTATTTCCTTCATGACATTAGTAATGCTTAAATAGAAATTGGGGTAACATATGTATACTTTAAAGGTAATATAGTATTGTGATTAAAAACACAGACTGCCTTGCTTTGAAGCCCGGCTCTGAGACTTACTGGCTGTATGACTTTGGGCAAGTTATCTGAGCCTCAGTTTCCCCATCTGAAAAATGGGGCTATTGTGAGGATTCAATGCATTAAAAACATAAAGCTCTTAGAATGGCACTTAGCATTCACTACATGTTATCTATTACTTAGTGTTACAGATAGTGCTAAAGATATATTAAAATACAGAAAAGAAAGAACAAAATGAATGTTAGGGATAATAGCAATAAAAGCTATTTTATTATTCCTGTTCAACAAACTAGGGAATAAGAATTTAACAGCCAGGTGGAACATATGAAGAAACCAAGACCTAGAACCTAGGATCCAATTTGAAAATGGTTCTACTCTAGCAATTTCTGAAAGGATGGCCCCAAGCAAAGGTAAGAAATCTAGTATTTAGGGAAAAAAGTTATCACTCTCTAACTAACATAGAGGGCTTTAATGTTGATGACTGCAACCTGGTCCAACTGAAGGTAACAGTTTTCAAAAGGAAATCAATTTATCTCTCCTCACTTCACTCCTTCCTGCATTAACATCTGGATTTCCTATTTAATACTATTGCCCTTGAATCAGAAGATTTCTTTACAATTCCTTCCCTACCTCGACACCTGGTCCTTTAATCCAAGGTTCTAGGCTACAATTTAATGACCCTTCAAAAAAACTTGTTTTTAATCAAATAGAGGTAACATGGTTTCTGAACGTTTTTTAGGTCTTTACAATTTCCTTCTCACCTCTTTATATAGTCTACTTTCCCTATGCTTCCTTTCTATACACTGCTCATCAAATAAACCCATTGTTACCACATCCAACAATCTCAACCAATCTCCTCTCTAGAGGTTCTCTTCCCTTAGCTTTCATGATGTGCTTACCTCTGATTCTACTAGCCTTCTTTTGCATCTTCATTTAGCCAAGGTTCTGCCTCTGGTCTCAGAAAGTCCAAGTCATTCCTATGGCTTCACCTTGATTAACTATACACTGAGGACCCCAAAAATCAGCATTTAGTTTTGAATGCTTTGGGCCCATATTACAAACTGCTCTCTGAACATTTTTTTTTCCACCTAGCTATACTAAATTTATAGCTTACTCCTAACTAAATGACTTGCCAACTTTTTATACCACCTAGTCCCATTTTACATTTTAACCATTACTTGTGCCTCCATACTTTAGCTAAAAAGGATTACTCTATTATTTTTTTACAAATCAACCACTTAACTTTGCCCAGAATGCCAGGAGCTCCTCCTCTTATTAGACTAACTATCAAAAAAATCAGGTCTTTCTCATCACTTCCTTAAGATTTCCCCACAGGCAAAGATACTCTGGTTCATCTTCAGTCCCACAGTATTTTATACATCTTTATTAATTAAAATACTTACATAATCCACTGAGAATTATTTATGAACTTATCTTCCTTGACTTGGAGCCCCATAAACATAGGGGTGGTGATGTCTTTATTCACCTTTGTATAGCTCCTTTGTCGCCTTTCTCCTCCCAGCCCCAAAACACAAACTCTCCTCCTCACGTTAGCACACAGTAGGAGAAGAGAAAAAGGTACTGAAGTGAAAACCCTTCAAAGCTCTATCAGAGTGGAAAACTCAAATTCAAATAAGTAGACTGAATGGAGACTGGTGAACTAGATAAGAGAGCTCATGCTTTCTCTAGGAGTAAGGGGGACTGCTGCTTTTAAGCTTACTGTAGCTATGTGGGAATGCCAGTCCTATATGGGCAATCTGACTGTGCGAGAAGCTGGAGATAGGAAAATTTTGGGGGGTGGGGTGGGGGGGGGAGGCACTTGAATTTTTAAATCTTAACAACTAATTCAAGTTATTTAAGACTATTATATATGGCAAACACCAGCTAGATTCAAGCCCAGATTCACTTATACTGTGTACAAATAATTAGATTAACAAGGAAAAACAAGCCATTCTAAAACAATGAAGTGTTCTCACCATTTGTAATTAAGAGCTAGAGACATCTAGTTGTGAGGAAGCCTACTAGATCATGAAATCTGGATCTGGAAATGTTGGTTAAGATTTTTCACATTTTTTGTCAAAACAAAACACACGTTTTAACCTCCTTATTATCCAAAAAAACACAAAGGACAATAAAGGATATTGCTGCTTTCATTCAAAAAAGTCAAAACTAAAGTTAATTCCTTTTATAAAAGATAGTTTTCAAGAACAAGATGAGTTGAATACAATTAAAACCTTAACAAACCAGTTTCTATATGTGAGATGAAAATGAAGGGGAATGGAGTACAAAACTTACCCGTTTGAGATGAATTGTTTTCAATGTCACTGCACACTCAGATAAAGCCTATGAAAAACAAGTTTAAGAATTTTAATATGGTCAATTCTTGGCTACTGATTCAACTTTTCTGTTTATTTCCCCTTGTTTATTTCATTGGGTGCTGCTCATTAGTATTTACTCCAAAGTGATGGAAGAAGGAAAGGTAATAGGCAGGTAGATTGGGTGGGATAGGAAAACAAAACAAAACAAAACAAAAAAAACCCAAAACAAATCCAGAAAAGTGCTGTCTTAAAGTAATAAATTACAATTATGAAATCTAACTTTTACTAGGTTGTGGGGAAGTGAAAAAAAGGCAACTAACCGCTTGATATTGAAACAGTCAAGGTAAGGATTCTGAAGATGAGATCTGAGGAAACTATCATATGAAGAGGAGAAAGTTGCTCTACTTTAGGAAAAAAACATTAAGCAAAAGTTTTATAAGGGAAGTAGTAGGAAAAAACAAGCTAATGGCTAAGCAAAGCTTCAAAGAATTTTTGTACTATGGTCCTAAAAGAAGTCTTTGCTGTTAAAGTTGAAGGAGCTGGATTTTATATATTCAACTTCCACAAAAGATCCACAAGGTATTATGAACCTTTTAAAAAAATAAATCTGAATAGGAAAATTGGAAATTATTAAACTAAACAAACAAAAAAAAATCAATGAGCATAATAGAATCAACTTGTTGAAAGAGAAATTGTGAGTTTAAGTATTTGAGAGCTTTGCAAAGTAAACAAAAATTTGTGGGTGCTTACCAACACTGTTTGTGCATCTGCCAGGTCAAAGGTTTGTTTTAAAGGTGCTAGGAAACATGCAGGGACAATGTGCTTATAAACAAAATCAGCAAATCCCACTGGTCCATCTTTACCTCCTGTCAAAAGAATTCAAATTTTCATAAATTTGATAAACTTTTATAAATTTTCATCTTTTTCTTTAAAAAAGAAAGTCAATTTATCACTGGGGAAAATCAACTTCCAGCTTCTGCCTATGTTAAGATTAGGATTCCATTTCATCTCTAAGAGTCTTAGGAAACAGGCTGGGGAATGAAGTTAAGAAATATCTTACCCCAGAGTTCTACCAATTTTGAGAGGATGATAAAACATGTTTTCTGTGCAATTGGATCTGGGTATTCAACCGCTCCTTGGATAACAGTAACCAATACCCGTTCTACATTCTCTGCACCTAAAGGGAGGAAAAACTTGCATTTATTTTCAAGAACTACAAAGGCAACATAAAGCTCTCAATTCATATATACAGTAAAACAAGATAAAAAGCACTTATTATGTTGATAAGATCCCTTGATTTTTATTAACTGGGCTCCTAAATTTTAAGCATAAAATCTTGAAAAACAAATATTCCCTTGATATCTCCCCCTCTGGTATTCCTATAAAGCAGAATACTCTAGGTTGATCCATATAGTCAGTCCCATTTATTTTTCATTTCAAAATGGCAAACTAGCCAGAAAGACTCAATCTTCAGGTCGAATGGTCATCTGCTATTTATATTACTAAAGAACCAATTAAAGAAAATTGCCTTAGGAAAAAAAGAATTGGATACAAATGAATTTTAAAGTGCTCTACATGAAAATGACTCCCACCCTTATAATAATGAACTGTCATTCTAGAGGTCAACATATAAACACTTCATATATATAGTGTTAGAACCAGAAATTCTACTCCTAGGTATATATCCAAGAGAAATGAAACCATATGTCCACACAGAAACTTACACATGAATGTTTATAGCAGAATTGGTTAAAATAGCTAAAAGATGAAAACAACTGAAATGTCCATCAATGGGCAAACAGATAAACAAGTTGTAAAATATACATACAATGGAATAGTATTCAGCCATGAAAAAGAATGAAGTACTAATACATGATACAAATTGGATGGGCCTCAAAAGTGAAAAGAAGCCAGATACAGGTCACAGATTGTGACTTTTTTACACAGATTATGATACCTTTTATATGATATATACAGAATAGGTAAATCCATAGAGATGGAAAGCAGATTAGTGCTTAGTAGGCACTGGAGGAGAGAAAGTAGGGAGTGATTACTTAAAGAGTATGGGGTGTTTGTGTTTTTCTGGATGATGAAAAAGTTTTGAAACTAGAGAGAGGTGGTAGTTCCACAACACTGTGAATATAATAAATGACAGTTGTACACTTAAAATGACTGTGTGAATTTCACCTCAACTAAAAATTAGTGTTTTCTTCAACTAGCTCTTTCTCATATATGTACAACTGTTACAAAGACTTAAGCAGAAATTTTTGGCATCATATGCCTCCCCACCTTGATTTGCTATGACTTCGCTCATTCCACACCCTGTGACAGTTTGCAGGAAAGCAAAGTAACTCCTCCGCAACATTTGCTTTTCTAAAGCAGCAGACTGGTCGTTTTCTTCTGCTGGACGGAGCAGCACTTCAAAAATTGCATGAAGCAGGGGCATGAACATTTGTTGTAAAAATGGGGATACCTGTATCTGAAGATAAGAAACAACTATTACTACTTTAGGAATGAAGAAAATTATTAATATGAAAATTAAAAAGAGATATTTTAAAAATAAAGCCTTTCTCCAGTTTCTATCTAGGGCATATATTTACAACTATTACTACTTCAGAAATGAATAAGAAAATTAGAAAGATATTTTAAATAAAGCCTTTCTCCAGTTTCTATTTAGGGTATATATTTAGCAAATATCAATGTTAAAGCAAAATCTACATAAGCTATAAATTATTGAAAGCCTTAAGATCATTAAGCCCAATCCATTTCCTAAGCTTAAGATTCAGGTTAAAATAATAGGAAGTCACATACTGGACTTCACAATGGAGTACTGCCACGGAATATTTTCAAATAAAAAATTTTACGAACTGCATTCTACAACTAAATTGCAAGCTAACGTATATGACTGAACTATCAGGTGTTAAATACCCTTGGGTAAATTCCTTTGCTTCTCTGTGCTTCAAATTTCTTATCTGTAAAATACAAAGCCTATCTCCTAGAGTTGTTACAAGTATTGAGTCACTGTATAAAAAATACTTAGAATAGATTTTGAACATAGAAATCACTATATAAGTGTTAGCCAATTTTATTAGCCATCTTATACCTGGCTTAAATTTTCATGTACATAAAACTGACTTTACTACAATGAATTACTTCCAAACTTCTGGACAGACATATATAGACCAAAGGAATAGACTTGAGAGTCCAGAAACAAAGCTACTGATCTTCTACAATGGTGCCCAAGTCTACTTAGTGGAGAAAGAAGTCTCTTCAACAAATGGTGCTGGGAAAATTGGTTATCATATGAAAAGAATGAAGATGGATCCATATCTCTCATCATAGACAAGTATTAACTCAAAATGCCTCAAAGACTTCAATATAAGAGCTAAAACCACAAAACTCTTAGAAGAACACAGGGGAAAATCTTGAGGACTTTGTATTAGGCAAAGAATTGACACCAAAAGAACAAGCCACAAAAGAAAAACAGATAAATTGGGCCTTATAAAAATTAAAAATTTTGTACATCAAAAGACATTATCAAGAAAGTGAACAGACAGCCTACAGAATGGGAGAAAATATTTGGAAACCACATATCCAATAAGGGTTTAATATCCAAAATATATAAGGATCTCCTATAACTCAACAAGAAAAAGACAAACAACCTAATTGAAAAATGAGTAAAAGAATAGACATTTCTCCAAAGATATACAAATGGCCAATAAGCACATGAAAAGATGTTCAAAATCATTAGCAATTTGGGAAATGCAAATCAATACTACTTCACACCCACTAGGATGACTATTAAAAAAAAAAAAAAAAAAGAGGAAACTATAAGATGTTGGCAAAGATGTAGAGAAATTGGAACTCTCATGCACTGCTGATGGAAAGGTAAAATGGTGGAGCCACTGTAGAAAACATTTTGGCAGTTCCTCAGAAAGCTAATTCCACTCCTAGGCATATACCCAAAGAACTAAAAGCAGGAACTCAAACACACTTGTACATGAATATTCACAGTGGCATTATTCACAATAGTCAAAAAGTGTAATCAATTCAGACACACAGATAAACAAAATGTGGTATATCCACACATGGAATACTATTTAGCCATAAAAAGACTTAAGTTCTGATACATGCTACACCACCGATGAACCTTTAAGATATCATACTGAGTGAAATAAGTCAGACACAACAAGACAAATATTTTATGATTCCACTTAAGTGAAATATCTAGAATAAGCAGATTTACAGAGACAGAAAATAAATTAGAGGTACCAAAAGCTGAGGGAAGGGGGAATGAGGAGTTATTGCTTATAGGGCAAAAAGTTTCTGTTTGGGGTGATGAAAAAGTTTTCATAATGGAAGAGTGATTGTAGCACAACATTTTGTAAAAGGAATTAATGCTGCTGGATTATAAATTTAAAAAACGGTTAAAATAGTGCTCGCTTCGGCAGCACATATATTAAAATTGGAACGATACAGAGAAGATTAGCATGGCCCCTGCGCAAGGATGACATGCAAATTCATGAAGCGTTCCATATTTTTTTATCTCATAATCTGTAACAAATATTCCAACAGGGTGTGGTGTGTTGGAGAAGGGGTGTTGTATGTGAATTCTATGCATGTGCATAATTGTTTTGTAAGTTCACAATTTCTGTAATAAAAATATATTTAAAAAAGAAATCTAAAAAAAAAAAAAAAAGGCAAATTTTGTTATATATAATGTTACAATAAAAAAGACAAAGCAAAAAAATTCCTGCCTGAGTACTCAAATTACAGTGTTCTTTAATGCTTTAGACATTTAGTACTCAATACTGTTCTTACTTGCTTTTCTACAATAGCATACTGGCTGTTTCTTTTTTGCTGCACAAGCAGGTACGCTCTATTTTAACTAAATATCTTTTAAGTCTATCCTGTATGTCAGATAGTGTACTGGACATTGAAGGTGATAAAAATAAATATGATACATGTCCTTAAAAAACAAGGAGGCAAATGCAAAGTATTTCCAAAGATAAATACACCTAAGATCTTTAAGTTGGGAGAAGATCTTTTATGTCAGGAGATTCTCTGAACTCTAAAGGTTTGTGGTACCTTAAATTTGGCTGTAATCTGGTTGATAAGTGGAATGAACTCTTGGAGGTCTTTTGCTTCACAATCTTTGAGCATATGCTCTGAGGCAGATGGGATGTATGGAAGAACTTCTTCCTCTAGGCATATAATCATGCGATGAAGGAAAGTACGAACTCCACTTCTGAGAATATCCTTTTGTAAGGGACAACTGAGTGCTGGCAAGAATGTCTGTAAGCAGTCCAGATAAACTTCAGAACAGCCACATTGTTTTACAGTTTGCTTGTTGCTGAAAGCTTTGCTGGTCCGACTATATAAGTAAAATTTACAACAAATTACAATATTGACAAAACTAAGAAACAAATTATTTTCCACATTACAATTACTGAAATCTTTAACTGATATGGTTATACTTGCAAACCATTGCTTATAGTTACTGTTCCCGAAAAAAGGGGTCCAAATTAAGAGAATGAGATGTAGTTAATAATCTCTCTAATATAAGTCCATCTAAATGTTTTACTAAAATCCTATTGATAAAGTATACAGAAGAGAGAAATAAAATGCACTTACTATGATTAAACTCTACTAGACAATTTGCAAACTACTCATTTATATTTAGAAAAGTATCTTCAGAAACAAGTCATTGACTCAACTTCTCTAAATATCAAGCTCTTGCTCTGAAGTAGTCTGTAGAGCAATTTCTCTATATACCTTTCAATTATTAATCATAATAACTTTCATGCCGTTATCTTTTACTAATAAAATGTGTTAGAAGAGAGAAAGAAGCAGCTCCTTGGGTGGTCTTCAAGACATAATGCAACAGCTAAAGAGAAGTCTTAGATACCTTTAAGATACCAAGACTGATCCAACTGATCTTAAGATGTCATTGGTATATAAACAATTAAGTGAAGCCCCTTAAATACACAATCAATTTACATCAAAAAAGTCAAAGGAGTTAAGGATTATATATAGTTGTCAGGGCAGATATACAGAATGAGATCTATTTCCTTAGGCAGCTAAATCTTCTAATTCATTGGATTTAGAAAAGAAAGGTTTAGACAATTCTCTGGACACATAAGCCCAATCCTAAAAGAGCCAAATAAGTGATTGTGTATGAAATAAGGCACACATTTCACAATGTTAACTGCAATCATGCTCACCTGGCAAATCCAACAGCATGGTTGAGGCAGTCTGCTAGAGATGCCTGCCTTTCTTCATCTTGTGCCAGCATCAATTTTTCCAGAAGAATTTTAAACTTCTCCATTAGTGGAGTCAACAGACTCCTCATTAATGCTTGCTTCCTTTCTGCTGGGTATTCACTGTTAACAATCAGCACTCCAGCTGTCTCATAAATAAATAGCTGATCATCGCTGCTCAACAAGGACTGGTAACCATTCTCCTAGAATAAAATTTCATCTTTTTGAAGTTTTTCTTTTCTCAGTTCCTCTCATTTAATAAGTGCAAGAGGGACAGAAGATGTAATTTATTACATCAACTCAGCCTTCTAACTTGTTTTCTTTTGTAAAAATCTCATTATTTATAAGATTTTTATGAGGCTAAAAATGAGATAGACAAAATTAAATGGGGGAAGCAGATGTGGCTCAAGTGATTGAGCTCCTGCCTACCACACGGGAGGTCCCTGGTTTGGTTCCCAGTGCCTCCTAAAGAAGATAGTGAGCTTGCGCAAAAGGTGGGCGCAGCAAGCTGTCACAACAAGAGACACAAGAAGAAAAAACACAATGAGAGACACAATAAAGCAGGGAATGGAGGTGGCTCAAGTAATTAGGTACCTCCCTCCCATATCAGAGGTCCCGGGTTCAGTTCCTGGTGCCTCCTAAAGAAACAAGGAAGACAACCAGACACAGTAAGTGCAAACAATGAGGGGGTGAGGAGAAATAAATAAATAAATAAAATTCTCAAAAAAAAAAAAAAAAATTAACTGGTAAAGGCCACACAATTTTTTTTTTTTAAAGGAGGTACCAGGAATTGAAGCCAGGACCTTGGTACATGGGAAGCAGGTCCTCAATCACTGAGTTACACCCTTTAAGTTAAATTTTTAAAGCAATTTTTAAGAATTTAACAACAAAAACCACACATACACCGAAACACAACAGTTGTTGCTTTAGAACACTGTGCAAATGCAAAATAAAAATCTCCTTCAAGTACCAGCAAACATTCCATACAGTGGTCAATATTTATTAACAGGTTTTGTTACTTTTTACATTTATGCCTTTGGAGAAGTCAAGGAAAAGGTGGGGAAAAAAATCAGAGGATCTTTAGGTCAAAGACTAAAATATCCCATATTATTTTATAAATAATTTAATTCTTGTACTAAAATGAAAACCTAGTCTTAAAAAACAGATAAATTATAGGACAGTTTTATTTATTATAAAATAATTCTCCATTCCTTGGAAAAGGAATGTCCCTACTTGAAAGTACTTTAAGCATTTATTAGGTACCCACTAGAATGTATAACTATGCTAAGGTGTCAAGAACACAAAAATAAAGTAACCATATAAATATAGGGTACTAAAAAAATTGGGTCCTGGTAATACTTTAGTTAGTCAACATTAAGGTAAAGCAACTTGAATCAGGTTTTTTTACATACTAAAAAAGGATTAAAGGTAGAATGTAAATCCTTATTTATTTATTTATTTATTTTTTTATTTTTTTTTTAAAGATTTTATTTATTTATTCATTTATCCCCCGCTTGCTGCTTGCGCTCGCTGGGTCAGCCAACCACGCCGTGCGGGCGGGCCTGCCCCCACCAGGAGGCCCCGGGAACCGAACCCGGGGCCTCCCATATGGTAAACGGGAGCCCTACTGATTGAGCCACAGCCGCTTCCCAGTAAATCCTTATTTATATATACTGTTTGAAAATGTATTTCTAATTTCTGTAAGATAATATGCTAAATATGGCTTGAATGCTCATGTCTTACAGGTCAGTGTAAACTGCCAAAGAAAACTAGCATTGAATGGATCAAGTATTGTAATATTTTAGTTTTTGTATTATGTAGGTAAACTTAATTTAACCACATAATTCACTAAGCTTTTTATTTTGTGAAATTACATTAATTTTCATACCCTAAATGCCGATATTTACTTTAAAAAGATGATTTTTTAACAGTTTTCAAATAAAAGATGCAGTAATAACTTTATCAAAATGAAAAAAATGGGTCTGTATCGCAACTTAATTCTTTCTAGTGAAATGGCACCAAAATGCTCAGATCATCCAGCATTTAAGTATTTTTACCCCAACTCTGAAGTAACAGAGGAAAATTTTGGTCTATAGCACTAGCTGCTGACAATGGCTAATATGATCCTAGTACTAAATAGAGAGTAACTTAGAAGTTGAATTTTTCCTTCTCCACAAAATGCTTCAGCAATATTTAGCTGAAAGAGCAGACCGTACAGTCATGCTGTCAAAACTGTCAACTCCTGATTTTGTTCCACTTCTCTTACTGTGTTTTGTTTGGCATATTTCAGCAAAGTTTTCATAAATAGGACTAACCCTTGTCCCCCATCTGTCACTAACCACTCAAAAAAAAAAAAATATCCACAAATGCATTGGGGGACAGATGTGGCTCAAATGGTTGGGTGTCTGTCTCCCATATGGAGTGGCCCAGGTTTGATCCCTGGGACCTCCCAGTAAAAACAACAACAACAAATGCACTAACAGTAAAGGTTAATGGCATATGTGGTCTCAATGTTATTTGGGGGAAAATCTATACCTTAAAAGAAAAGATACTTACAGGTGGAGAAAGCTCTAATAAGTCTTGTATTCTATTCAGAATATCCTCAATGAAAGGATTCATTTGTTTACTGAATAAAAGGCAAAAAGGGAAATCTCAAGTAAATAATAGCGTTCCAAAATTGCTAAAATACTAAATTCCCCTTTAAAACAGAAATTAAAGTTTAACTCTAGACTAGTCACACTTGATTATTAAGATTAGTCAAGAAATTTTTAAAAATTTTATTTTAAATTACTTCTATGTGCTCTGAAGACACTTCACAACCCTCTAAGTCTAATAACAAGGAATTTACAATGAAAAAAAAAATTGTTGTAGTAAAAAAAAAATGCTGTAGGTAAAGAACGCAAAATAGATTAGGTTTAAAAAAATGTACTTCCTAGGACTGTATTCCTTAGATTTAAAATAAGAAACCAGATAGTGATCCACATCAATAAAACTGCTGGTAAAATGAGTAACTATAGCATCATGAAAGGATGACAGGTAAAAAGATAGAAAAGGATGCAACAATCTGCTTTTTACTGAACAAAGTAACTGGTTCTAGAACAGGAAAAGAAGTCAGAACATACAATGATACCAAAAAGAAAAACTTGATTAAAAATGTCTTAGAATAGAAAGAATTCCATCTAACACAGTTTCTTGGAAAATTTTTCTTAATGTCTATCTAAACTAATAACCTTAAAAACAAATAAACAAAAAAACTAAACATAATACCTGAAATTCTGTACTTACTTGAGAGATTTGACAAATCTAGAAAACAGGTAAGCGGTTCTGCTTCTTACTTTTGCACTAGAATGTCGCAGACCTCTGTGATCTAAGAAAGCCATCTAAAGAAACAGAACCATTTTTACTATTTTTGAACTTTTTCAAGGCTTTCACTCTGATTGTCTTGATACATTTGTTCACATCAAATTTTACTTCATAGCCTCTAGAAGGCAGGGAGCAACAATATATAGCAAGTAGGTCTTACACTATACAAAATCAGGTCCTGAAGTCTTGTGAAATGGCTGACTAGACAGAAATTGTCCATTTCTTTCAGAAATGGAGGAGAGGTTAATTTCAGTGTGTTCAAAAGACAGTTTTGAGAGCTTTTGGCTCTGGGAAGGTATAAAGGACATAAAACTTTTCTAGAAATATTATCTACTGATTAGTTGTAATATAAAGAACACAACAAAAAAATCCGGAGTAAAATACATACTTACTAGAACACATGGAATGTGTTGAGGTTCAACTGTGAAAAACTTTTCATATCTAACAACAGTTTCAAAGAACTCCAAAGTCACGGATGTATGCTGATAAGAACTAACTCCTGATGTTACCAACTGGAACAGGAAAAAGTTAAGAAATCAATCCTTATTTATTGCAAATCCAAATGTCCCAGTATTAACAGACACTAAGCTCTGACAATTAAGGAACTCCCACTAGCTTATAGTAAAACAGAAAATTATGGTCAAAGTAAATTATCTTCAGTATACTTACAGTTCGCATCATATCCTGCAAAGCACTAGCTTTTGAAACATCACCTGAGAAGTGAGCACCATGAGATACTGGAAGAGCTTCTGCCAACATATACAGCAATCTTATTGCTACTTCAACTTCCATAAACCGTGTAGTCTGCCAATTCCTACCGAGGTATAATGTCGGTCAGTGAGATCTGAATATAAGTTTTTTTAAAAAAAACTTTCCTCCCTTCCATCCAAAGATTTGAGAGTAGGATGTATATATCATGCTCCTCTAACACAAGACTTGGGTACATTTCCTAAGAACAAGGACACTCACTATGTAACCAGCTTAAGTACAGCCATCAAGTTTAAGAAATGTAATAGTGATATAAAGCATACAGTCCAATTTTTTCAGTTGTTCCAATAATGTCCTTCCCCCATCCCTCCTGGTGGGATGAGGTGTTTTTTTGTTTGTTTTTTTAAAAAGTATATATGACCTAAAAGTTATCCCTTTAACCATATTCAGGTATATAATTCAGTGTTGTTAATTATATTCCCACAATATTCTGCTACCATCCACATCACAGAGTACCAGAACTGTTCCATCACCCCAGAGAGAAATTCTGTACCTTTTGAGCTTAACTTCCCATTCCCTACTCCTGCCCCAGGCCCCAGCAACCTATATTCTGGTTTCTGATTATGAATTTGCTTATTCTAATTATTTTATATCAGTGAGATCATACAATATTTGTCCCTTTGTGTCTAGCTTATTTCACTCAAAATGTTTTCAAGTGAACATAAACTTTTTTTTTTAATAAACTTTTTATATAACTAGTGATGCAGAGGATAGTAAGATACCAAAAAAAAAAACAAAACATTTTTCATCATTGAAAATTCATAGTAAGTAATTGCAAATTTTGTCAGACATCATAATTTATGCCACAAAAGTAGAAATAATGGAAGTAATGGATACTATTCATTTTATTCTCTTTTCCAAAAAGCAGCATTTCCCCCAAGGATCAAGAAAAACCAAGGGGAAAAAAGAAATACATGGTTTCTAGAAATGCATTATGACCTTGATAAATAACATGGATTAATAAGTCATACAAATCACTCATTTTTTTTTTTAAACCATTATCACGTGGCAAAGAGAAATAGGCAGGATTGTTACAAAAAACAATAAACTTACTGTAGCGTTGAACTAAAAACTCTGCGAACAGAAGCCAGCAGTAACTCTGGTGAGACTTGAGCAAGTCTGTCCAATAATAACTTCAGCTGTTTTCTATATTCTACAAACATGGCTTCATCTTCCCCCTATAATATATTTTTTAATTCTCATAAAATTTTTGAAAAATAAAAGACCTTAAAATCCATGTAAATACTGATTTTTCATGTAGTTTTCTGAGTTAAAAACATATTTGTTTTTTAAACTCAATATTCATTTTACATAGGGAAACTGGTACTATGCTTAGTAGCTTTTAACCTCCTGCTCCCAAATATTTCTGAATATATAACCCTGCCCTTGAAATCCTAGAGTCAGAAAAAGTATAGGAAGGAGGATAAGGACAAGCTTATAGAACTGGAATGGGTTAACAATGGGCTCTTGTGAGATTTTCAACTCCTTAATCATCTTGTACTTTAATGTCCCTTGTAAAATATGGTAATAATATTGTATGATTAAAGAAATAGTATATGTAACTAGCTGGCATATAGTAAGTATGCGAAGTGTTGGTTATTATCACCATTATCCTTCTACAGTCCAAAGTTTGAGAAGGCCTGAGGTGGGGAATAGAACATTTTAGCACACAGCTAAACAGAACATGTCATGACTGAGTTACTAAAAAGCACCTGATGGCCTTTGTGTTTTATGGGAAGCTTGCCCACCTGCAATCCTGGACAAGACTTCTAACCTGAACAAGGCCAAACAGGTAAATGCCTCATTCCCACTCTCCCATGGATACTGAAGATCTGAGGCCCACGAATAGGTCTCTAACTCATCACTCTACTGAACACAAAACAAGATAAAATCACCAATACATATTTTATCAGTATTTTACTGAGTTCAACACTGCCAAGTGTTTTCAAAAAGGATGTTAATGGACAATATACCAAAAATGAAAAATTAAAAAGCTTCCATTAATTCACCTAAGGTTGAGATCGATCAATAAAAACTCAAATATTTCCAGTTTTTAAAGAGTCCTCAATCAAAACTTGAAATATTAATTTGATGTAAGTAAACAATAAAATTAAAGCTGACTTCTCAACACAAAAAATTCTTACCTCATTTTCAAAGTTATATTCTTCATCATAAGTCAATTTTTTCATAACGGCCAACATGATTGCCTAAAATTAAGAGTAAAATAATTTTATCATATTTCAAGGTAGATTCTAGACATACACAGCAGCTATCATCAGTTTTAAAAAAGCAAAAAGAAGTCAATTTTACCTCTACATTAGCTTTTTGCTGATCCGAGAGCACTGCAAGCTGTTAAAAAGTATGCAATAATTTGTTAGGTTTCCTAAAATTATATTTGCTTATCATAATATTTTTCTAAAACCCAGAGATCTTTTAAAACATGCACACAACCTTTTGGAGGGCAGACTGGCAGTACCTGTCTATGTTTAAAATGTACTGACCCTAAGACCTAGCAATTCCAGTTCTAGTAAAGTTAACAAGTCAGCAACAACCAGTATATAAATGTTTGACTTTTAAAGATACCTCACTCCCTCGCCCCCCTCCCCAAAAGATATCCACAATGTATTAAGCAAAAAGGCAGATATAGGACAGTAAGTATGATCTCATCTTGTTTTTAAAAAAGAAAGTAAAACAAGCCTAGAAACCTAGTAAGAACTACAAGGGTGGGATTACTAGTACTGATTTTCATTTTCTTCACACCTTTCTGCATTGTCTAAAATTTCTTAAAATATGCATTCAGATGTTTAATATAAAACAGAACGTATCCTCATTTTGGGGGAAAAAAACATTTTAAGCTTGACTTAGATTCAGTTAATCCAATGTACATAAAATAGGAATGGTTCTTTCATCTAATGCCATAATGAGAAGTTACTAATTCTTTAAAAGGTTATATACATATTATAATGTGAAGACCTTCTATATTTTAAGTTCTAATGGGAAACAACTGTGTAAGAATCAAACTTGTAAAAATGGTTTAGAAGAAATAATGGATAAGAAATTAATGAAACATGGCCAACAAAATTTCTACTGTATTTAGAAATAAGTACAAGTTCAAAATAAAAATAACTTAAGCTTATAATTAACTCTGAAGCTAATCAGTCAAGTATATTTTAGAACTTGGCCATTCCTACTATCTAGCTAGCAAGTTTTTTATTTTCAGTTTTGTAAATAAATAAAAACTGTATCATTATTTTAACTGTGGAAAAAATAGCCCAGAGAAGATGGAAATACATTAATACTTGACAATAAATCTTTAGGTAGTACAATTATGGGTATATTTCCTTATTTTTATTTTTCTGTATTTCCCAAATTCTCTATGACTCCTCCATTATCTATTAGACAAAAAGATTAAAAGCAAAGACTTACCTGTTTCAAAATATGCAGATAATCATAACAAAACCCAATAATGTTAGAGGAGATGTCATCATCCTCATGAATTAGTAGCTGCAACAAGAGTGCTACTTTTGTTTCAATAGCCTGTAGTGCCCCTTGAGCATTCTTGATATCTCCATTCTTAATTAATTTAGTCCAGCTAACTATCAATGACTGTCCCATTCCATTTACCAGCTTAGAAAATCTGGCCAGGAAGTCAACATCTTCTTCCTATAAGCAATCCAGACGGACATCAATTTAAAATCATCTACCCAAGAGTAAGAGAGAACACCCTAAACTTTAGTTTGAAGCAAGTGCTGATTATAGAATTCAGTTTTAAAGGATATTAGACATTTAACAATTCTACTGTTTTTGCTTGAGGAAATTTTAGAATTTGAATAGTCCCATTACTATTATTATCCACTAGTCCTGCTTTAAAGAAAAAAGAAACTCTTTAAAACAGCTATTTTTAAGAAGTATAGTTCTGTAGATATTATCAGCTATACAAAAGTGTAAAATATAGATCTGCAGTTGCAGGAAATCCTACGTTTCTACTAGATGACAATTTTAATTTAATTAGTATGTTAGCTTCCTCCTCTCTAAAATGTTAAGTTTAGTAAAACAGGTTCTAGAAAAAAGGACTACCACCACCTTACAGTATATGTAACAATTTAAAATAGTTTTTCTGATACTATCTATTTTGATCCAAAACCAATCTGCAAGGAGATAGAACTGCTATTACACACCCACCTAAGGTCACATTGTGGTATTTGAGCTAGGACTCAAACTTTAAGATCAGTTTCATTTATTACTCTTATGCTGTTCTCCTATAAGAAAAAGGCATTATATTCGCCATTTCAAGTCTTTTACCATGGACTAAATAAGACAATTATTTCACATGTAAGGAAATACCACTATTCATCTGTGAGCAAGGAAAGCACCAACAATGTATTACTGACATATCAGCACTACAAAGATTTCTTAGTGATGCTTCTGTCACAGCAAAAATTAAAATAAGAACCTCCAAATTCTGTTTCTAAATTACTAAATTTTACCAGACTCGGTGCTCACTCTGTTGGGGCTAAAATATAATAGCTAAAATGAGTTAAAATAAAAAATATGATGAAATTATAACATTAAAAATCACCAAATCTAATTTTAGTAAAAAATGCATTGTCAGGGAGCAGGTGTAGCTCAGTGGTTAAGCACCTCCTTCCCATGTACAAGATCCCAGGTTTAATCCCCATAACTTCTTAAGAAAAAAAATTTACTAAATCAGAATATACATTTTAACCTAATTCCCAAATTTAAGAAATGGTAGAATCTATTGTTCAAAACAAATACTATGGGGAAGCGGCTGTGGCTCAATTGGTTGGGCTCCCGTTTACTATATGGGAGGCCCCGGGTTCGATTCCCAGGGTCCCGGGGCTTCCTAGTGAAGGCAAGCCAGCCTGCATGGCGTGGTAAGCTGACGCAGCAAGATGACGCAACAAAGGGAGACAAGCAGACACAGAAAAACGCACAGCAAATGGACACAGAGAGCACAAGCAGCAAAAGGGGGATAAACAAATAAATAAAAATAAATCTTTAAAAAAAACAAAAACACAATATTGATGCTGATGGAGACACAGAGAAATAATGAAAAAACAAAAAGAAAAACAAATACTGTGAACAGCATTCCTAAGATACTTTTTGGGTATAGTATTTTATTATAATAATCTCAAAGAAAATTTCCAACATTTAAAAGAAAAAGGAAAAGAGAAAAACTATATAAGTTACTACCTCTCCTATATTTTCCGATAATTATCAAAATTCCAAACACAAATTTACTGACCTGATCAATGCTGAAAAACCCAGCAGACTGTAATACATGACACAAAGATTCTACTAGTTTCATTTTATCAACAGGGTCCATTCCTTTATTTACAATTTCAAATAAACAGTCACACGCTTCTTCCCGTAGAACTTCTACTGACATATGACCTAGCAGCATATTTATAAATCTGGTAATGGGGGAAAATAAAATTGATATAACATTTTCAAATTCTTAAGTTTTATTGTATTTTGCAGGTTTATAATAAGAAATTACAAGCGTACTTACCTATCATTGGCTATAAGGGATAAGTCTATCCAAGAAACATAAGCCCCAACTACTTCAAGGCACTGACATGTCACTTCTGAATTAGTATATTGATAATTTTGTAAGATTTGGTACCACGATTCCACCAGATTTGGAATGCACTGCTCCCTCATGGTATCTTTTATTAGGGTATTCCTACGAGCCTCCTAAAAATAATCAACCAAAAATAAAACAAAACAAAAACCACACCAAATACACAAAGTAGATTATGTCACAAAATAATATTTGACATCTTAATAGTTGCACACAATAATTTCCTTGCTATTAAACTTCCATATTTGTTAACACATTCCTTGCCCCTATTTCCTATTTACCAGCTTTAAAATAATATCCTGTGATTTTGTATTTCCTCTTTCCGTTCTATTTCTCAGTGCCAGATTTAATTTCTTATTGACCACAAACTATAAATAAACATTGTTTAGAAATCTTAGGCATCTGTTATTTCTCAGTATTATGTAAACATGAGACTGTAAGTAGAGAATGGGAGTAACTTAAATTCATAATTCTCTTTAAAGTTATAAACTAAGGTGATAAGCTATGTGACTAACTGAGAATATGGAAGCAGCTAGCATGGATAATTCATAAGCATCATTTTTTCCCTCTTCAGAGACTATACAGCTGTCTTAAATACAGATTACATTTTTTAGGAATTCATAGGAGAATATTTATATATTCCTCTGGAGACAGTGCTTGTCTAGTCTAAAAAAAATCTGTATACATAATACTCCAATTTCAAACAATATCTGAAAAAAAAATCAAGTTTTAATTCCTTTGTAAAATAAAATTCAAAATATTGGGTAAATTTATAACTGTTAAGAAAATTTGTCTTCAAAAATAAGACTTCCAGCCCTTTTTATTATGTGCCCATTATCTCCTACAAAATATACCTAAAAACAAAAAACATAATGAGAAGTTACTTGCCTCTGATGTATGCACTACATCACGATCCACCAACTCTGAATCAATAGCCATAAGGATTCGGAGGTACAGATCCACTCCCCTTGGATTTAGGTCCACTACTGAGAGAATGTCAAAAAAAAACTTGGGCCATTTAGTGAGATATTCTGTAACAAAGAGCAAGGCGAAGACTTGGGCTGCTTTATTTCGTATAAAGGTCTTCTCTGGTTGGGGATTCAGCATCTGACAAACATAGAAATAGTCCATGAAATTAAATGTAAACCGAAAAGACTCACTCAGATTGTTTTCCTATTTATTGTTAACTGGTAAAATCCCAACGAAGTTCGTCATGGTTCAGATTAATTGTGTAATAAATATGCTTAAAAATTATCAAGGCATTTAAGTGATTGACCAGATGGAGAACAAACCAACCTACAAAGATGCTAATGGTTACTTCTGATTCTTATACTTTTACAGAAAACTTTCTTGTGTAGAGCTAGATCTCATTTACTCTAAGATATACAGAAGATGTTCTTGAAACCAACTTCACTAAAATGAAGCATCCTATAGTTTCTTCTAAAGTGAAAAAATTCTTTTCAATTATTTTTCTTCTAGCTCTTGCTCTTTAAGGAAAATAAAAAATTCTAGCTACATAACTTTTTATGTTAAGATTATCTAAAATTAAGCAAAGATAACATACTCTGAATAAAGAACTCTATTTTCCTTTGAAAAGGTCTCTCCATGAAGTGAGGCTGCCCAAGAAGGCTTAAGAGAAAAACCCAAAAGAAAAGTCACTTTTGTCAAGTAGTTTGACTGGCAATTTTTTAGAAAAGCTGAAGAATCAAATGGAGGATAAATGACCAAAAAATCTTAGAGATAAAGCTGCAAACTCTTGCAAAATAAAAGTTTAAATATTTGGTAATTTGAGGTACTGAATGAATTACTATTTTACCTGAGCTTGAAGCCACGATATGAGTGTCTCTCTAATTAGCTGTTGTTGAACAGTAGTTAGTTCTGAGTATCTGTTCAAAATAGACAAGATAATAATGACCATATTTTGTGTTATTGGTTTTGAAAAGTAACAGCCTCATACACTTGAAAGGGAAAATTTATATAGCACTCTATTATTTAAAATTTCCTAAAATAATTTGATGCCTCTCAACCACTGCTTTAAAAAAAAGATGGGGTAGGAATGACAGGGAGGGTACTAAGATAGCTCTCAGTTTGATTTGTGGTTCAGTTCACAGCAGGTAAACAATTTTTCTAACAGAAATTTATCCATATCCCACGGTTCACATTATAAACCAATAGTTTTATCAAGGGACCCCTAAGCAACAATTCATTGTTTTGCTTAACAAAGGCTGGGGTCCTGAACAAAAGGACTTGTGCTGCCACTCAGCTTTAATAAAGAGTTGTCATATAGGAAATCAGGCCCACTATTGCTAGGTCTTCTGATTTTTCCAGAAAAGCTAAAAACATACGTTTTTCTGTGAAATATCTGGATTTTTATATGGAACCAACTAACACAGTATTTTTAAAACAGCAAAACGTATCTATAAACTGGATGTGTGAATTACTGATTGTTGATTTGCATCTTACCGTTTCCCAAAAGAGGAAAAAAATTAATTTAAAAATAATGGTCTCTCCCAACAAATCTGAGTCAGAGCAGTGAGAAAAATCTTACTTGTATTTAACTTGATGTTCTAGTACTTGAAAGCAGAAAAACTTTATGTGATCATCACTGGAAGAGACAAAAAGAAAACCAGATTAAGCGGAACATGAATTGGGGGAAAACAAATAAAAGGCAAACTATTAATGAATAATACAGCTGAGAACTACACCTTTAGCTTGCTTTCTACTTATCAATCTCATTTTATTACGTTCATATAGCCACCTGTGTAAAATGCTAAGAGGAGGCCCACACCAATCAAGATGTTGGAGTGAGAAGCTTCAGGGTTTGGTCTCCCCACAGAAGCTTTGAACAAGCAGCAATAACTGTTAGAAACATCTTTCTCAAAGCTCCAGAAAGCAGTTAAAGGACTGCAGTAACAGGGCAAGAGCCAAATCAAGAAAAAGGCAACTTAAAAGCAGTAGTACAATATTTGTTCATTGTGTCCAACATTTCATGCAGCATAATGTTCTCAAGGTTCATCCATGTTGTCATACACATTGCAATTTCCTTTCTTCTTACAACTGAATAGTATTCCGTTGTATGTATATACCACATTTTGTTTATCCATTCATTGGTTGATGGACACTTAGGCTGTTTACATATTTTAGAAATTTTGAATAATGGTGCTATGAACATTGGTGTGCAAATGTCAGTTCCCTTCCTTGCTTTCTGCTCTTCTGAATATATTCTTAGTAACAAGATTTACTTGATGTATTTTACAGGATGTATTTAACACTTTATTTTTTAATTTTTTATTCTTTTAAATGATACTTAGATCACATAAATGATACACAAAAATGTAGTATCTCATGGGGACATGGCTGGCCCCTTCCTCACTCCCTAGCAGCTCAATGCGACACTGAGTCCTGGCCAGCACTCAGTGTCATTCCCTGGTTCCAGTTCTGGAGGGAGCAGAGTGACCCTCATGCACATACAGGGAACACATATGTCTGGTCCAATATATGTGGTAGCAGCCGAAGGGAACAAACCAGGACACTCATAGCAGGGTCACTGTCTCAGAACTTGCCCTGTGTGTAGAAGGAAGTTGACAGAGCTCTCCTACAGAATGCTACATGAGATCAAATTGTGGTTGCCTGAGACAAAGGATTGCTGGCTATAGGACTTACAGTGCAGTGCCTCGGACCATGAGGAAACTGTTTCTTAGGAAAGAGGAGACCCTCAGACCTTATAAACTAGGGAATTCCTAGGGTCATTCGTACATGCTGAGGACAAGATCCATGCTTAGAAAGGATCAGGGAGGTCCCAATGCTTTGGCCTCCAACTATTCTCTAAACTGTGGGTAATCTCTAAAGGAGAGCACCGGCACAGATCAATCTGCAAAGATGAGAAAGGTGTTTTTTCCTGTTTGTTGTTTTTTTGTTTTTAATCAAACAATATATTACACAATATATTTGGTTCATAGTAACGCATTCATACAGTATTTGTCCTTTTGTGTCTGGCTTGCTTCACTCAACATAATGTCCTCCAGGTTCATCCATGTTGTCATAAAAAAAAAACTATGGCAGTTTGAACTGTATGTACCCCCAGAAAACCATGTCCTTAGAGGTAATCCATTCCTGTGGGAGTAAACCTATTGTAGATAGGACCTTTTGATTACTTCAGTAGAGCATGACCCAGGGTGGGTCTTAATCATTTTACTGGAGTAATTTATAAATGGGATGAATAAGAGAGACATAGAAATAGAGAGAAACCCATGGAAGCTGAGAAGAAACCACAGGAACCAGGAAGCTAAAAGCAACGAGATTGGGAGGAGAAGGGAGGCACTGCCATGTGCCTTCCCATTTGACAGGGGAGTCCAGGATAGCCAGCAGCTGGTCTTTGGGGAAAGAGTGTCGCCTGATACTTTGATCTGGACATTTTCATGGCCTAAGAACTGCAAGCTTTTAAGCTAATGAATTCTCATTGTAAAAAACCCATTTGTGGTATATTGCTTTTGGCAGCTTTTAGCAAACTAAAACATTAGCTTCTGGCATTTGGAAAAGCTCTGGGGAGTGGATGTGGCTTAAGCAGTTGGGCACCTGCCTCCCACATGGGAGGCCCTGGGTTCAGTTCCTGGTGCCTCCTAAAGAAGATGAGCGGACACAGAGAGCCCAAACAGCGAGCGCAAACAACGAGCAGACAGACAAGAGAGCCACCTGAGGGGTGGGAAGAAAAGCCTGTCATGATAATACATGGACACAAGCTTAAGGAATAGCTTAAAAGTCTAAATTCCAGCAATAACACATTAAAACATGAAAATGTCCAGGTTTCAACAAAAGATTACAAAACATACAAGACATAAGAAGCAATGACCCAAGCAAAAAAGATTAAGTGAAGCACTAGAAACCATCATTGAGGAGGACCAGATCTAGGACATTCTAGACAAAGACTTTAAAAAAAAAAAAAAAGATCCTAAATATGTTCAAAGAATAAAGGAAAACGTGGACATAAAAACTAAAGGAGGAAAAAAAAAAAACTAAAGGAGGGAAGTGGATGCGGCTCAACCAGTGGGGTGCCCATCTACCACATGGAAGGTACTGGGCTCAGGTCCCAGTGCCTCCTAAAAGAGGATGAGCAGACGCTGCCCTCACTGTAATGAGCTAGATGCCATCCCCTCCGCAATAAGCAGATGCCACAAGCCAGCAGATGCCACAACACGCAGAGTGTGGATTTGGCTCAGGCTGTTGGGCACTCGCCTCTCATGTGGGAGGTCCGGGGTTCGGTTCCTGGTGCCTTCTGGAGAAGGCGAGCAAACAATGAGCAGACAGAGAAGAGAACCACGGGTGCGGGTGTGTGTGTGTGTGTGTGTGTGTGTATAAATAAAGAAAAATAAAGTAAATAAATAAATCTTAAAAAAAAAAAAAAACTAAAGGAAATCAGGAAATGAAATAAACACAAACAGAATATTAATAAGGAGAGGGAAATTATGAAAAGGAACCAAACAGAACTAAAGACCACAACAAAAATAAAAAATTCCCTACAGGGGTTAACAGATTAGACCTGGCAGAAGAATCAGTGAACTTGAAGATAAGAAAATTGATATCTTTCAGTAAGAGAAGGTAAAAAAAAAAAGGGAACAGACTCTGAGACCTGTGGGATACCACCAAGTGTACCAAATAGGCACTATGGGAATCCCAGAAGGAAAAGAAAGTGAGAAATGGGCAGAGAAAAACATTAAAAAAAAATAACGGCTCAAAACTTTAACAAATTTAACAAAAGATATGAATATATATACACATCCAAGACATTCAACGAACTCCAAACCGGATAAACCCAAATAGATCCCACAGCCAGACACTATAATCAAACTGTCAAATGCCAAAGATAAAGAATCCTGAAAATCACAAGATAAAAGCAATACGTCTTGCACAAGGGAACCCCAATAAGATTATGTGCTGATTTCTTATCTGAAACCACGGAGACAAGAAGGTAGTGGGATGACATATTTAAAGTGATGGAAGCAAAGAATTGCCAGCCAAGAATTTTATATCCAGCAAAATTGTGTTTCAAAAATGAGAGAGGGATTAAGACATACTTAGATAAATCCCGAGGGAGTTCATCACCATTAGACTGGCCCTATAAGAGACACTAAAGAGAGTTCTGCAGGCTGAAAGGAAAGGACAATAGTCAACAGATCAAAGCCAGATGAAGAAATAAAGATCACAAGTGAGGTTAATGACAGGGGTTGTAAACATAAACGCCAGTACTATTGTATTTTTGGTTTGTAACTCCACTTTTTACTTCCTACAGGATGTAAATGGTAAGTGCATAAAATGTAAAGATAAATCAGTGGTTTTGGACTCATAATGTATAAAGATTTAATTTGTGACAAGAACTACATAAAACTGGGGAAACGGAGTGGTATAGGATCATAATTTGTGTATACTATAGAAGGTAAGCCAGTATCCAAGCAAATGAGATCATTTTAAATTTAAGATACTTAATAGTCCATTGGTAACTTCAAAGAAAATATCAGAGAACATGTAGGCTCATAAAGACAGAAATTAATAGTATAGGTTGCCAGGGCAAGGAGGGGCAATGGGGAGTTAAAGTGTAATGGATGTAGGGTTTCTGCTTGAGGAAATGCGAATGTTTTAGTAAGGGAAGGTGGTGAGGGGGTACCACAACTTTGTTAATAATCCCACTGAATGGTATGCTTGGGAGTGGTTGACATGGGAAAGTTTACGCTAACTATATATTCTCACATTTAAAAAAAAAAAAAAAAGAAAGAAAAGAACAACTAAAGAGACAATCACAATTAAAGGTTAATACATGATCCAGGTCAGGATCTAACAAGGGAGGACCAAAAGGCTCAAAAGGACATTGTTAGGGCATATGAAAAAATTGGAATACAGACTGTAACCTTTATATCATTGTTAAAATTCTTGAACTTGATAATTACACTTAAGGTGGCTACATGAGTGAATATCCTTGTTCTTAGGAAATGTATATGGCAGTATTAAGTGTTCAAGAAGCATGCTGTGTACCACCTACACTCTAGTCTTCAGAAAATGGATCAATAGAAGAACAGATAAATGGATAGGTTAAGATGGAATGATATGGCAAATGTGGCAAAATGTTAAAATTGGTAGATCTGAATATCTCAGGGGATAGGGGTATGTTGAAATTCTCTGTTTGAGGTCTGTATTATTTTTGTACCTGTCCTGTAAGTTTGAAAGAATTTAAAAATAAAGAAAAAATAAAAAAAATAAAAAACCAACAAAAATAATAAAGTTGTTGCTTATTTTTAAAAAAAGCTAAGAGAACTCTAAACACATACAATATCCAATATTTCCATACAATCTGGCAAGCAAAATCATAAAAAAAAAAAAAAAACAAGATCCACCTTAAATAGCACTTTGCCAAGAGAAGGCATTCCTCCTAAATAAAGATGTTAAAATTCCTACATTTTACAGTAGAAAGGCTAGGTAAAATGGTGAATGGTAGAGCAGCCAGAGATTTAGTCAAATCAGAGATGGCCATCCAAGTCCCACTTAGAATTCAACCCTCATCAGTTCTAGGGCAGGGCTACCTGGACTAGCTGTCCAGTCTCAAAGTTCATTTAGGAAATCAAGTTACAAATATATTGCCCTTATAAGACAGTAAAGTAACCCAAATCCTCACTCATCAATTACCCACTTATACCTGTCCCTTTATTAAGATTTTTATTTATTTATTCATTTATCCCCACCTTGCTGCCCGTGCTCACTGGGTCAGCCAACCACGCCGTGCGGGTGGGCCTGCCTTTACCAGGAGGCCCCGGGAACCGAACCCGGGGCCTCCCATATGGTAAACGGGAGCCCTACTGATTGAGCCACAGCCGCTTCCCTATACCTGTCCCTTTAGTGGGGATGTACAGGTACAATGAACCAGCTATAAACTCTAGCAAGTTCCCTTTAGTGACCAACAGTTTGCTCATGCAAGGCAGTTGGTTTGGCCAGGCTCAGTCAGTAATGGAGTAATTTTTCATAGATAAAGCTAATTGGTCCATATAAGAATGGAGACTTTATCTTAATTTAATCTACATGAATTAACCAAATAAAATAATTTCACCCATGAGAAGATAAAACTTAGTCTTTTAAAAGTTTTGTTTAGTTAAGTTAAGTTAGTAATTCTCTTTTGAGACCTAAAGGTTTCCATTATTATGGATGACATTAAAGCCTCAACCGAATTATATAAAACTTAAGCTTTTTACTTAAAAAATAAACTACAGGAAGCCTTTTTAAAAAAGTCAGCTCCTATTTTCTCTAAGAGATAGAGAAACCAACTTTCACTAAAATGAAGCACCCAGTTTCTGCTGTAAAACATAGTGACTGATAACCACAGCATACTGAGATTTCTAGCTAGGAGGCCATCATTAACACTCATTCACTTCTGCTCCCACCAGTCAGTTTTATTTTCCCCAAAATCATGTCAGTTGTACTGATTTGTAAGACAATAAGATAATTAACTATTAGACAAACAGATGAAATAAGTATGATAAGAGTTTCTATTTCTGAAAAAACAAAACAAAACAACAACAACAAAAAAAAACAGCTTTATAGAGAGTCAAGGGGATTAGGGGAGATGGGGACTTGTACATATTTGGTGTGGGCTAGATAACCAGAAGACTTGGAGAGTCTGGGGCAAATAACTAAAATGTCTACGAATCTGTACTCATTGTTGCTCATTCCATTATAGAGACCGAAAATGGAAATTGTAGAGGATGGACTATGGGTGTAATCAACAGAAAAATGATGAAGTGAATGCCAGTGGCCATATACACAAAGAAAAGACTTGGTTCAATTTCAAAAGATGGATAATTAAATGTTTATATATAAGTTAAAATAAAAATTAAGATATATATGTATATCTATATAATTTATGATTAAACCTCCTTTACCAACTTTTAAAAAAACTATCAGTTCCAATCATAAAAAGAAAGTTTTTTCTGTACTCTATACCAGCTGGGATCTGCTGTCAGTTTTACAACATAAGACAAATAGTTTTACTGAAGAGTCAATTCTGGAATGGTCAAATTAATCAGTATATTATTTTTTCCATTTCTACACTGGATGATTATGTATTAATGCTTTTCCAAAAAGGAAAAGTTCCCAAAATTTTTATGAAAACATATTTCAAATACAGGTAAATTTAACAGGACTACTAAATTCACCAAAATCTAAATTCTTCTAAGAGTCAAAGAAATCGTGTTTTAATTACCTATATGTCCTCTGGGCTAGAGCTTCTGCACACACCTGCCAGGCATCTGGGGAAATCTTTAACTGCTCAAAATAGGCCAGGGCCTATAATATGGAAAAACAGAAAAATTCATTGGAATAGTCAATCTCAATCTACTAAAACTAGACAAAATATTCTAGGAGTAGCAAACCAGTAACAAATTGGTGAATCTAACAGATAAAAAGCTAAAACATTGATTTCAGGTTTTATGTGCTGAATGAATATTCTGAATGAATAGTGATCATTCCTAGAAAAAGGGTTAAAGAAGAAAGGTACCACATCAATGCTAAGTGTCAATAATGGGGGTGGTAGGAGGAGGTTAAGGAGTATGGGGTTTTTCTTTTTGGAGCAAAGAAAATCTTCTAAAATTGATTGTGGTGATGAAAGCACAACTCTGTGATTACACTAAGAGCAAGTGATTGCACATTTTGAATGGACTGTATGGTATGTAGATAAAACTTTAAAAATAAATAAATAAATTCCATTAGTTATATATTCTAAACTTTTTAATAGTGAAGGAAATAACACAAAAATGTCCTTCAGACTTCACTAGGTTATTATGAGGATGGAGAGAGAAAAGGTATGTGTTTTTTCAAGTGATACACTATTATGAGGTATCTGCAATTATAAGAGTAGTATATAAAATGTATTTTTCCCATTTAATAGAAAATATGCCATTAAAGTGATATTTATAAAAGATATAACATACTCTGTATATCATTTGATCTATTGTTACACAGAAAAAGGAGAGTATTTCAATTTTTCAACATAATCATATTAATTCTCCCCAAGTTTAAAATTGCAATACAAGAGTACAATATGAATCTTGGGAAAGTTCCAAATAATTTAAAAAGGTCAAAGCTTTAGGAAATGTGTTTCTCATCCCTCTGTTGATGAATTCAGGGCTTTGTGGCCTATGTGCCAACAGAGAGAGTATTCTAGATCAACCCAGTATTGAATCCATGTACCCTCTACCAAACTTAGGAAAATAGGAGTGACTTTTACCACTCTTTTCCATAAAATGGTAGTATGCTGTACTAGGCATCAACCACAGATGCAGGTTTCACGTGACAATGGTCAAATAACAAAGTAACCTCACCAAATTATAAAAATGGTCTCAAACAGCCAAGAAAATGACACACAAATTAGAAGCATTGCCAGATGATTTTAAAGCACATATTTACCAATACAAACCTTGAAATGCAGCAAAAGGTATAACAAGCAATAGAGGAGGTTAATTTCAAATAGATCGATATTTTTTTGAACTGTGGGTTGTGTGCCATTAGCAATGTAATCTATTTAGTAGGTCTTAATCAGTAATTAAAGAAACAAAGGAAAATATCAGAGTGCACTGTACTTAGCAAGAAAGATATTTTATAAAACTTGTTTTAGTTATATATATTCACACATATGTAGATATATATATATACACACATATGTACACACACATAAGTAGGTCAAGATGTTATTTTTTTCCTTTGGGTTAGAGGTTGTTTTTTTTTTAAAAAAAAAAAAAAAAAAAAAAAAGCCACTGCAATAAGTGATAGTTTCCTGTATGAATGAGGGATTGGACTTTCATACATTTATAAAGTACCAGGTAAATGAAGAGAATTGAATTGAGATCACCAAATATGAATTTAAGTGTAAGTAACAACTACCTTTAGAAATGTAATATAGGAATCCAGGTAGCTGTAAAATAATGTAGCAGTTGTTCTCCAAGCGTGTTCCATTAAATTCCAGGGTTTCCTTTAGTAGTAATGCTTTGGGGGCCAGGACAGAAGACAAGGTGGAAGGCAATTATATATGTTGTGTTACCACCTAATATTTCACTTACCCAAAAAAAAAAAAAAAGGAGGGGAGTCAGCTGCTAGAATAATGAAAACCACTGATATATCATTTTCTTTAAGTAAGTTTTAAGCCAACGACAAGTTTCCTATGTTAAAAGTATAGTAATAATAAGGGAAAATAACCTGAAAGTTTTTAGTTTTTAACCAAATTCTTTGTACTGTGAATCCATGCATTACTAGAATGTTTATTAAAGTTCTGTGGCAATAGTGAACAAGTCATAGCTTTTGTCACCTAGTTCTTCTACCCAACACCTTAAAAAAAAAACCCTTTACTGTCTTTAAGTGGCAACAGAATCAGTTCAGCTACTTTTACCATCCATGTAGAAAACAGAGAACTACAGGCAGACAACTGAGAAAGTGGGGTTGGAAGACAGTCATCTTACTACCAAACTAAACTAAGTTCCCACTATTGAACTCTATCCCAAGGACAACTGAAATCACTTTTCCTTAGGATCCCATCTTCTTCATCCTAATTAATTCTGTTACTCAGGTTGGTTTAATGGGGTATCAAATTAACGTTTTGGATCTGGATACTTAATACATGCCTGTGGCTGACAGAACACCTTTTTATGATGAAAAGCATTAACTTCTGTATTAAAATCACTAACAATGTATTGGTTTTACTTTTCTGAAAAAGAAAATCATGGTACATTTAAAAATATCTGCCAGCTTCAGGGATTTTAAAAAAAACTCAAAAGATTTCAAAATAAGAACATCAAATAGTTAAAGGCTTTTCATTACTATACCATGCAATGCCAAGCCAGAGTAGATAAAGGTCCACAATACTTCTACTATGTGAGTCAGGATTTTAAGGTAGATAATTTAATCCACAAGAATTCTGTCTACACAAACAAGACATGGACTTTCAATGTCTTTGGATGTCCTCATTAGTTTGACAGGTACCTTCTACTGGCCAGTAGATATTTAAATCTCAATTCCTATTATTTTTCTGTATCAGTAGGGGTAGTTATTTAACAGCAGTCATGCACCTGGTACAATGTTAACCTACTTGCAATATTTTTTTTATTACTTAAAATTTTTTCTGTTTAAAAGCAGAACAAATACTGTGATTTATTTGGTAAAAGTGTTAACCTTGTTTGGCTCACCTATAAAAAATATCCTTTGCTATGAAAGAGTAGAAAGAGGAAGCACCTCTTTCCTTCCACTTATCCTATACTTCTAATCACCCACATGTCTTTAAAAAACTAATTATAGGCTTGTCTTTAGACACTCCTTTTATCATTCAACTACAGTCATGATTATAGTCATGGGCTACACTGTTTTAATTGTTTACATTTACCCAAATATTCTAGTACCTCATAATAACATTATCCTTGGATTCTTTATCATGTAATCATTTTAATTTATAACATGGCATATCATAACTGCTTATTTACATGTCTGTCTAGACTAAATATCAAGGATGTTAAGTATAACACAGGACTTAAACAACTTTTTTAGAATAAGCCAAGCAATGGGAAAATGAAATATGCATGTCTAATACAATGCTAAATCCCTTGAATGATTCTCTGCCATATAATTTTTAAATAATAAGAAATAGTGACTGATGTGGCATAAAGTCCTGCCCTGAATTAAATGAGATTTTAATCTGACTTTTGTTCAGCCAATTAAACAAACAATAAATCTCAATACTTACTGCTTCTATGTTAGAAAGCATTTAAATACCTCAAATTTGTTTGTCTATTCATTTCATAAAGATTAGAACTTTATCATCACATGTATTTTCTGTTCAAGTCTACTAATATAATTCTGTTGTAACATACTTGGAAAAAAAAAAAAAAAGATTAAGCAGACTTAACTTACCCTTTGTCTAAAGTCTGAATCAGCATTTGGATTTAGCCCTAAAAGAGCCTGTTCATCCATTCCTGCTGCTATTCTTGGAGTTTTCTGATGAAAATAGGTGTGCCCTCTGATCCCACAGAAGAATCCGCAAACATCTGCACACAAAAAACAAGGTTGAAAGAAAACAGCACTTGATAAATATAATAGGTGCTTATCTAGAATATCATATGTGAATAAAATTATGCAAAGAAGTTTAAGTGTTTTGAAAGGATCCAAATTACAATTAAAATAGTCAAATTTTAAGAGAAAGTTCTAAGTCTAGAAAGAATGGGTCTAGCTAAACACTCTACTAATGTATAATTTCCGAAAATCTGAAGTACTCCATTAAACTTCCTAAGTTTTCTTATTCTTCAAAATCTTCAACTGAGTAAATAAGAAAATAATTGTTTTCTACTTTAAATAACAATGTTGTTACCTCCAACGTTAAAAGTGCAACTGTATTACGTAAAAATATGACAAATCCCAATTGTCTTATTAATTAAAATATGCCTACTTCCATATATTAATATTGCAAGCTTTAAAAAAAAAATAGAATGCTGACAAAATAACAACCTCAGAGTTCAATATTCTCATTGGGGTATCTACCAAGTAGTTCAAGAGAAGTCAAATGAAAGAGGAAAACGTAAGAAAGTGAGAAACCAGTTATTTAGCTTTTGAACAATAAGCTAGTTCTGTAGTTTACAGTACTCTACTCTCACCAACCAATTCCAGAAATTCGGTTCAATGAACGTTTGTAATAGTAGATACAAAAATTGACAAATAACTTAATATTGACTACTCTAACAGGAGCATTTTTAAGTGTCTGGGAAAATGCTAGAAATGAGCAGAACAAATTATTGGAGTTTATAATTTATATACAAGTTATATAACCATTTTAGGAGAAAAGACATGGTGATCATTTAGACACACAGAAATCATCAAGTATTTCAAAATAATCCACTTTTTCAAAATATAGGAACTAACATTCTCAAAAAAAGAACATAAACCCCAAAAGGCAACTTAGCTTTTGATAGAACATTTGAGCAAAAGCTAACAAACTCAAAATGATGTGAAAATGAGGCTTTAAAAAAAAAATTACCACAACCAAAGAAAGATCAGGGCCTAAAGAGGCAAGAGACTAATGATGGGGTGGCAGTGGGAGTGGGCCTTTTAGGACTGGTAAGGGCAGGATCAAATCATGGTTATATGACCACTACTGTACTGTGCTTTTCCATCTTCCCCCAACTTTACAAAATCTGAAAATTCTTCTAAAACAGAAAAAAGCCCACCTGTCTGGTAAAGTTGCAAAGATGTCAATGAGGTAAGGTATGCAAAGCATGGCTGACACATAGTAGGCACCCTACAGGTTACTTAAAATTCAGAACTAGGCAAGTGGGGAAGGGGAGGAAGAGTGGGAAATACTTGGAGCATCAGGGTTTATCATTTTAACATACTAGTAAATCAGCATTTTGACAAGATGGTTAGACACAAAAAATTAGTGGGTTTTTCAGTTTTTTTTCCCACCCCTTGGTCAAAGAAAAAGGGAATCTGATGAATACTTTTATAAATTCTCTTCCCAGAAAAATGTATACACACACAGAAAAGGCAATTTCAGAGTTTCTATGGCTTTCGGATTGAGAAAACCTATAAAATCTTCTTGAAATTAGTATGATTTTAGGGAAAATTGCTTAAACTTGGTCAAGTCACTTTGGTAAAATCAAGGGAAACAGCCACGTGACCCTAAGGATAAAACACGGACTGACCAATAAACCTAAGGAAACCTAAACTTGTTACAGTTGTCAGTACAGAAAGAATCGCCCACATAGAAGCTACTGGGATAACCAACCTGCAATGGAACATGGCAAACTGCCTACGTGTGCAAACAATTAAGAAGTTACACGAAGTACTTAAAGGTGACAATCTTCCCAGTTGTGCACGAACACAAAATATTCCAACACGACACGGCCGTGCAAGCTTAAACATTTGTTACAGTGGGGTAAACGTCAATTACGCATTTAGCAAAAGTTCTTGGATGAGGTGAGGGGAACGCGAGAACATATCTAAAACATAAGGCCCTAACTTTTCCACGATATAGCCAGTAAACAATTTGGAAAAATTCCTCCACACCTATTTAAGACCGTTCAAGGCGGGTATTGAATCGTTCGTCCTTTAACACCACGCTGACAAGTCGCTTTAATAAATCGTAACTTCCCCCACTAACAACTAATTAGCGCTTTCAAAAATACTCGTTTTTCTGGTTACGGAGGACATCACGCTTATCTACTCTTGCAGAATTGTGTGGAGGGGAACAAATGGAGAGCCCATGCTGGCAAACTACAACATAAAAAATCTTTCTTGCGGGGACCGAATCAAGTTTGAGGTCCCTGCATATGAAACTGGTGGAACGCGAAACGGGCTGGGCGGCCACAAGCGAGGCCGCCCCTCCTAGCCAGCCTTGCCCTCTTCCTCCCTCCCGGACCCCTCCCCCAAAGGAAGCCTCGTGGCAACTCGGGTGATGAAACACCCAGCAACCGGCGGCCACGCATTAGGGACAGGCTTTGCGGCGATGGCCTCGCGGCGGCAGCTCGTATCCACCCCCGCCCAGTCCGCCTAGTCCCGAGGAGCGCGGCCATGGAGGACCCGGCCACACTCCTTCCCTAAGAGGAAGGCGTCGAGATTCCCTCGAGCACGCCCTCCCGCCGCCGCGGCCAACCTCCCCGCAGCCTCGCAAGGAATGCGCCGGGTTCGAGTCCCGCCGTCCCCGGGCCCCAAGTCACCTTCCCTATCACTCCATCCCGCCTCCCCGCCTGCACTCCTGAGGGCTGGTCAGCAGAGCAGAGCGACGCCGCACGCAAGGTGGCCCTCGTCCTTGTCGCCGTCGTCCTCTGCTACGGCCGCAGCGCTAACTCCCGCGACCAAGCTGGACGGGGCCGCGCGCCTCTCGCCGCTTTGCGTCCCCTGGCGCCTTGTCTTGCGTGGCGCAGGGTAGGCAGACAAGCCAGTGGGCGGGTGGGGTTGGCGCCCCAGGAAAGGAGAGAGCGCGAGGTCCGGCTAACACCGCCGCCGCTGAGTCAGCGCGAAGCTCGCTCCCAGCGTCGGCGCCGCGCTGGCCAAATCCAGCAGCCTCATGGAGAGCGCGGATGCAGCCTGCGGCCGGGGCCAGGGGGCCTACAACTCCCAGCATGCAACGTGCAGGAGGCGCTTCCGGGCGGCGGGGTGCAAAGTGCGGTCCTTGGCGCTGGCTGGGAGGCGTGGCCGCTGAAGCCTGTAGTGCATGCTGGGATGGGGCATCCGGTCCTGAGCCCCGCTTCTGTCCCTGAATTTCTGGCCTCGTTTGCGCAGGTTCTTGGGCACTCGGGTCAGGTTTGCTGGGCCATCTTCCCAAGGACTTAGGTAGCTGGTAGGTTAAAGTGTGGAACTAGGGAGATCAGGCGGACGTGGTCTAAACCACGTGTGAGTTCGTCGTTTAAATGATCTTCTGTGGCCCCACGTATTGTAAGTCCAAGAACTTTAGGATGTTCTGTTAAGTGCTGAAATTTTTAAATTTCATTTTACATATACTGGTATTTCGTCTTTCATGAAAAGGAGAGCATATTTAACAAGCCTTTATCGTAGGTTCTCTTTGTGATGCTAAATATTATTTCCACTCATCAATTTATTCATTTATTAGTACTGCCTAGATTTGAAAACGCTGCTCACTAGGTGTGGAACTCAGGCACTTTATGCTTCAGTTTCCTCATCTGTAACATGGGGATAAGAGTACCCACCTCAAAGGGTTGTTGTGATGCTTGAGTTAATACATGTGTTTGGTACACAGCACTGAATTTTAGTTTTACTGTTAATCATTTAATATGTACTGATTATAGACAAGGTTGCAGTCATTGAGACTACAATGGAGAATCTCAGGGAAAAATGGGAACAAAAAAATTAACAATTTAACAGCTACATTTACTTAGTGGCTGCCTGTGTAAGACACTGGTCCAGACATTTCATACATAAAATGTCTTCAATCCCTGTTGCATCACATTTGTAATTTACTTGTTTAAAGTGTCAGGCTAGGTAGGATTCCTGTCCATTTCACTGTATCCCCAGAGTCTAGTACAGTGTAAGCCTGTAGTTTAACTCAAATGAGTCATTGAATGGATTATTACATAGCTGTGATGGTCAACTATGGAAGCCCAATACTATTCCTGTTCTGTGTGGCTCCAAAATCTATGATATATCCAACATATACCATTGCCTCATCTTAAAGATTTTGGCAATCCATTCTATTGTCTTGTAACCATCTTTATGTGCCTTGTGCTTTTTTTATTCGTAAATTCTTTTTTTTGGTAAATGTCAGCCATTTATTTACAGCTTTTCTAGTAACATTGGCCCATTATGTTAGTTTAAATACCTAGGATTGTAAAAATCTTTTTCACTTTTGGAAACTCATTATTTCAGACCAAATTAAGAAAGCAGTTGGTGGAATCCACCTGAAGAGGATCCGAGAGAGGTATTAAATTTGACCCTTCCATATTCTGGCTTCCCAGTCCATGAAGGCATGAACAGTTTCTCATCTCAGACTAGCATAAAATGTTAGTAACACTGTCATTATTTTAACTTAAAGAATGTATGCTTGCCTATGGCAATGCTTTTACATATTAATTGCTAACATTTATTGAGCATTTATTATGTTCCAAATACAGTTCCAAGTGTGTCTCATAACTATTCTTAATCCTCACTTTAATCGTCACAACAACCATGAGGTCAGTCCTATGATACCCATTTTATAGATGAGGAAACTGAAGTGCATAGAAATAACAGAACTGGGATTCAAACCCATGTAGTCTGACTCTGGAGTCTGTGCTCCTAACCCCTGACTCTCAAATCAAAGCCCACTGAAGTTGATGACTTTGTTGAACTATAGTACTAAGTTCTTCTTCCTCCAAATATGCTCAAGGGCCCTTTCTTATAACAACAAAACATTACTTGTTCCTGCCCCATGTCTCGCTTTTCTTTCATATACCAGAATAATTTGAAAAGGTTAAGGGAAATAACGTTTATATAGTTCATTATGGTTTCTAATTTTTCCTCTTAACCTCATAGGGAGAAAGCAGGTATCATTTTCATTTTAAATTTACAGTTGAGGAAACCAAAATGGATCTATGTTAAATAACTTATCCTAAGTCATACAACTGGTAAATGGTAGACCAGAACCCTGGACTCATTTTTTTTTTTTTTTTTTTTTTTACAGAGGAGAGTGTGAACGCAGTCCCCCACTACCACAAATTATGCAGTCGAGTTTCACACATTTGGGGAAATCGCAGGGGTCAGCACATCCGTAGTGCGATAGATAAGCCTCGCCCTGGGAAAACCACCTTCATGATCATGGTATCTCCCCTTCCAGGTAATTATCAACCCCGGACTCTTGATTGTAGATTTCATATCTCCAGTACACTACATCTGTTGTCTGCTTTACTCTTCCTCACTTCTTGTAATCTTTCTTTTTTTAAGATTTATTTTAGGGAAGCAGATGTGGCTCGAGTGGTTGGGTATCCGTCTACCATATGGAAGGACACGGGTTCGATCCCCAGGACCTCCTGGTAAAATAAAAAAAGGTGAGCAGGTGAGCTGGGCCTGCACGGACGCGTGGTGAGCCACAGGCCCTTGTGGATGTGCGGCAAGCTAGGCCCACTGAGCCATGCGGCAAGATGATGATGCAACAAAAGAGAGATGCAGGGGAGAGCTGAGGCTAGACACACCGGAAACCAGGAACTGAGGTGGCACAAGAGAAAGGATGCCTCTCTTCCACATCGGAGGTCCCTAGGATCGAATCCCAGTGAAGCCTGGAAGAGAAAAATGAAAAGAGAAGGCAAGAAACAGACACAGAAGATTACCCAGTGAATGGACACAGACAGCAAGGCGAGGGGGGTGGGGGGTGGAGCAGGGCAAAACTCATAGAACTGTACACCAGAAAGAAAAAAAATAAAGTCAATTTAAAAAATAAATAAATTTTTAAAAAGGTTTATTTTATGTATTTATTTCTCCCCACCCCCTCATTGTTTGCGCTTGCAGTCTGTTCATCTTCCTTTTAAGAAGCACTAGGAAACTTCCCATGTGGGAGGGAGGCGCCAAATCTCTTGAGCCACCTCTGCTCACTGCTTTGTTGTGTCTCTCATTATGTTTTCCTCCTTGTGTCTCTTGTTGCATCAGCTTGCTGCGCCAGCCCGTTGCATCAGCTCACTGTCTTGCTTGTCTTCTTTAGGAGGCACTGGAAACTGAACCCAGGACCTCCCATGTGATAGGTGGGAGCTCAATCGCTTAAGCCACATATGCTTCCCTTGTAATCTTTTTGTCTCCTACTTCCAAATCTTACTCTACTGAAATCCCTACAAATTTTCCAACCTCATAACCATTTTCATTCATTTATTCATTTCTTTCAACTACTCTGTTGACTCTTTCCTTCCTCCTTGAAATCTCCTCTCTTGGCATCTGATCCTGTATTATCCTCAAGATCCTTTTATTTTTTTGACCATCCTTTGTCTTTTTCACCATACTCCCACTTTTGCTCTCAACAACATGTCTTCCACAAGGCTGTTTCCTTAACCATCTTGTTTTCTCTCTCTACACTCTTTCCTTCAGTAATATCCATTTCTACAGTTTCAATTCTCAAAGATGACTTCCAGTTCTATACCTCTGGTTCTAATATTCTTTACGCCCAATTTGTATTCCCACCCACTTTCGTGTCTCACCAGTACTTCAAATCTAACATGTCCAAACCAAAAGTGATCATCTTCCTCACAAAATATACCTCCCTCTTGATGTGGCTATTTCTGCCAATGCGTTGAATCACTCCACTCAATGCCTTTAGGGTCATCTTTGTCTCCTTCATATTCAATGCCCTAGTTATATTTCAGTATAGTGTTGTCTATCATAGTTATACTTCCTGTTCCATTCCTTCCTTTCTCTAACTTAGATTACACCTTCAAAGCTTCTCTCTGGGACTTACTTAAGTAACTTCATGCAAGGCAATACACATATCTAGTACTTGCAGTGGTTATTGCTAGGCGGTGAGATTATGGGTGATTTTTGTTTGATTTTTTAAAAAATTCTCTACAATAGCTATGTAGTACTTTCATAATCATAAAAGAACTAAAAAAAAAAAAAAAACAAAGAACTGACTATAATAAAAGGCAAACAATTTCATTAATTCTTTGAGCATTTACTGAATGCTACCTGTCATGAATCCCTTCCAGATTCCTCAGTCAGCCTTGTTTGATTTTTACTTCGATGTTGCTTGTTTTTCTTTAACCTCTCATATGCCATTAATATGTTTTTGTTTTTCATTAAATTTGTGTGATTGTCTTACTCAATTATTAGCCAGTTCTTGAAGGCTTACCCTGATTCTGTTTATGTATAAGAATTTCTTATGAAATATATGTGAAATGTATTGAATTGAACCAAAAATAGTACAATTTTGAGCTGATAACCACTGAGTCCTGAGTTAAATTCTCATGTGCTTTATGTCAGTGTTTGTTAAGCCTGTTGCATAATCATCAAAAGCTCATTCATGACAAATATAGGCCATTTTACATCAGCATATACCATGCAGGACTGTGTGGGAGAGAGTGTGGTCTACAATGTGAACTATGGTCCATGCTTAGTGGCAAAGCCCCAGAATGTGTACAGCCATTGCATGTGAGGTTCCACACTAATGAAAGATGTTTACATGGGATGTTATGGGAGGTGTGGGAGATGGGGAACATGGGAATCCCTGTAATTTTTGTGTAACATTTATGTAATCTAAGCATCTTTTAAAATATATATTTTTAAAAAGAGAAAAAAAAAAACATTCATGATGGGTTTCTTGGCATAGAGAACAGTTGGAATACAGGTCAGATATACCTTTTTGGTTCTAAGCCAATCGTTGGTTTCTCTTAAAAGAAGTGAGTATGAAGCTGGAAGACTGAGAGAAGCAGAATAGAGCATTGAAACATATTCAATATCAGAAAACTTTTTTTTTGATCCAAAGAATTTGCATGATTCCTTACACTTCATTATAATAAACCTCTGCTTTTTTTCGTCAGTTGATTGTTAATTGTTGTCAATATTTAAATAGACTGTATCCTTTAATACTAAGTGGAAGCACTAAGAATGTTTTCTTAAATCAGACACTTTTAAAATCTCAGATTCTACTTATCTATCACAGATTTCAAGTATCTTTCTATGCATAGTCTTTTTAGTTTCATGCTGGGGGATGGAAACACTTGGGATTTCTAGACGCATTGAGGAAATACTTCTATATTAAAATTTCTAGTCTCAAATCTCTGGAGGGTTCCCGTGACCTATGGCCCACTGATAATTTCTTCTTCATCAAAAATGCTACTGAAAAAAAAAATGTTATTCCTGTGTGTCTCTGTGTGTGCGTGTGGATTAGATTCTTGCTTTAAATTTAATCTACAGTTAAAAATATCACACTAGTATCCAAAGAAGAATTTGATGCTACTTTGAAGATGGGGAGCCAAATGACCATATACATAATGAGAAATCACATACATGTAGAGCTTTTTAAGCATTTATATAGTGTTTATTCTGTTCTAGGCACCTGTTCTAAGTGCTTTAGAAATACGGTTAATCCTCGTAATAACCAAATGGGGTATGCATTGTTATCCCTATTTTGCAGGTGGGAACTGAGGCACAGAGCCTTTAAGTAACTTGCCCAAAATCATTCAGCTACTAAGTGGGAGAGTTGCAAATTGCACCTTGGGGATTAGTGCCAGGTAAATAATAGCTATTCCTTTTTAAAGTGTTACCAAGAAACATCTATTAAGTGTTTCATCGCACAGGATAGTGTACCAAATACTTCTTGAGTTTGGCTGGATTTAGAAAATAAGGGGATAAGTGCCCTATCGTGGGTGTATTTGTTTTAACTGTCCACGTAAAGCTTACCAAAAAATAAGGGAATGTGAATACTTTAGAGTTCATAATTTTATTGCCTTTGATCCTCATACCAGCTCTTTGGGAGAAGCAGGGCAAATAGTTTCATTTTACAGAAGATAAAACTGAGGCTCAGGAAGTTTATGACTTTCCATGTCTCACAGATAGGGAACAATAGAATTAGAACATTAATCTAATTCTCCTGATTCCAAATCCAGTGCTTTTTTCCCCTATATTGAATCCCTTTCCTTCAATCTGAACTTCGCTGTTACCTCGGCAACAGTATAGAACACTGAGTGCCTAGAAACCATGATAGTGTCTTCTCTGTGAACCAAAAAGTTTAAAAGTTTAACTGAGGTCACCTCAACCACCAATTCTTTGTGTGCTTCTTTGTAACATTTGTTAAACCTAGTACCTTTCTCACCAAAAGTTTATTCATGTTGGTCCTAGTCTAGTCATTCTGTTTTTCTTAGTCCCAGTTAGCTGAGAAGAGGTGGGTGTGAGAGGAGGTGGGTGTGAAGAAGGAGGCCCCAGAAATGCAGAATAGCGGCCTGAAGTGAGGCCTTTTCGCCTGCTTGGGCCTCACATTTCACCTGGTGCTGCTATTTGACTCATTAGCTCTTGTGGGGTATAGTTATTCATCAAAGGTGAATGGCCCTTGACTATCTGGTTGTCTGAGGCAACAAACTTTATTAAGAGTAGTTTTAGATAGGAAAGTGTCTTTACTTTAGAGTAAATAACCATGCTTCTGTGGCTCATTTTTCATCCAATTATGAAGTTATCAAGAGTCCGATAATGTGAAGATGTGTGATTTCCTAGGAAAAATTTTAAGTTCTAGGTTTAAAATTTTTGCCAGCAGGTGGCACTTCTCTCCTCACTCATCAAATAGCATCTCTCTAAGAAACACTCTTCTATTTTTGCTGCTATTGAGATCCTCCGAATCATCTTATGCTTCAATTTAGCCAGATCCAAACATTTCTCCTCAGTTTCCTTTTATAGCAGTTTATGCTACAATACCTATTTATATCCTGTTTCCACAAAGTATTTGAGATGGCTTACAAACTGCAGTATATAATAGTAAATACAAGGAACAGGAGAATATAAATTGCATTAAAGAATATCAAATGTGATTCCAGGTTGCAGGTATCTGGAGAAAAAGAGAAAATATACTATTTGGTTTTTATTATCAGGTCTTTAGGTGAATGTGTAGGGGAGAGAATGACTTTTCCAGCAATGAAATAAAAACGAAAAATTTTACCTAGGATTATTGGGGGTAAATTTCTGTTGTGCCTGTCTCCTGTCCCTAACCCAATTTATAATAAGTTAGTCCAAGCCTGTAGAAACTATGGAGTACTTTTATTATCCTGCAGTCTCAGGGTTGGTCAGTTGGCAATTAACCTATAAACTCAAAATTTCAAGATGCCAGCCTCACTCATTCATTGATCCTACATAATTGGGCCCCGACTTAGACATTAGATAGGCTCGGGTGTGCCCAAATCAATTCATAATAACATCCCTTTTCTCAGATCACTTTTAAGTCGTTGCAGAAAGGTCTATACCCATGAAAAAAATAATAAGCTATACCAGACAATGTTATAAACAAATGCCAAACCTGTGATTGGTCTTATTAGGATTCTAGTATTGTTCTGCCTATTTAGAAATAAATCGGTAAAGTCCATCTCGTTCAAGATCTAGGAAATTCGTTTCCTTCACAGGAACTTGGATGAAAACTCCAGCTTCCTGTACCAAAAGCTGGAAAGGGATAGCGTGGTCCCGACTACCTGAGGTAGGTGGAGGTGGGGGTTGCCGTGAGGGAAGGGCAGGAAGAATCCCTTAATATTGGCCCGGCATAGCCAGGACACTTAGCCGGGATTAACCCATCGTCCGCGTCAACGCCGAGTTGAAGGAACAGCGTTCTGCCCCGCCCACTGTCGTCTGTGTCTGGAGGATTGGAGGGCGGAGCGTGGATTCCAGGGAATCAGACCCGGGAATCCGGCCCCGAACTTGTAGGTTCTGCGCCCGGCTTCTAGGGAGGGGTGGCGGCGGCGGGACTGATGCGCTTTGTGGCGCGCTCGGGTTCCACTGCGGGGCGCGGAGCGGGGCGGGGCCTCAGAGGCGCCCGCTGCCCGCGCACTCGCCCGGCCGCGGTGCATGGCCAGCGTCGCGCCGCCCGGCTACCCAGCGCGCACGAACAGCCGCCTCGACGCGTTCCTGCGGAGGCACCTGCAGCCCCAGGTCTACGACGCCATCCGCGCGTATGAACCGTGCGTCGTGGTGTCCGACTCAGAAAGCTACACCTTGAAGTTCGTGGTCCTCAGCGACCGGCTCATCTACCTGACCGAGAACCCGCCCAAGTCCATCCGGCGGGTTGTGGCGCTGCGGGACGTGGTGGCCATTGACCTGGTGAGGAGGGCGGGCGGGTAGGGGCATGGAAAAGCAGCGCGCCCACTTTTCGCGCATCCCAAACCCGGCTCTCCTGCGCGCGGGAAGGAGAAGGAATAAACGCCATTGCGTCTAGTCTTCTTAACTAGGTTCGGTACAAGTGGCCACATAAGGAAGCTGTGGATTGCTGTATGCACTCCAAATAAAGATGCCTTTCCCATTGTTATCGTGTCTACTCGCCCCCCTCCCCAGCCCCCAAAGAGCTAAGGGTTTGAGAACATAGCCTTCCATAAAAAATTTTATCTACAGTCATTCTTTGGTTCATTAAGCACCTAGTCTGTACCAGGCATTGTGCTAGATCCTGAGGATGCAAAAAGGAATTAAGGCTCTTTACAAACAGGAGAGACAGCCAACACCATTACAAATAAATGCCATGTAATAAGTGCTATTATACTTTATTTACTTTTTTTATCCCCACCGCTTTGAGCATATCAGGTGCTCAGTATGAATAAGTGAATGAATAAATGCGTTAATGAGATATACAGCCTGGGCTCAGGGCATGATGGGGAAATTTCCTGGAAGGAGTTTCATCAGAGCTGAGACTTGAAGGATATCCAATCTGGCATCAGCCACGCCTCTTCGTTTTTAGATTGTTGCTAGTGTAGCACTTTCCTCCAGGAATAGATTTACCTTATAAACTAGCAACAGATTGGAAGCAGAACCTCCTCTCTCCAATTAGTATTTTTTCCCCTTTGGCTCCCAGTGTCTGAGCTGCTCTCCAGGTGTGTTTTTCCTCTTTCCATTGGGGACAGGTGTCTAGCCTATTCTTTCTTTCCCTTGCCTGGGTCTCTGTTTCCCCCAAGGGAGAGGATAGCTCCACTCTTGGAGCTGCTTTACCAAGAGAATAAAAGCTTGTTTTGAACATATCCATAAGAAAAAGACTAAAATTAAGTGAAAAAAAGTAAATGATGTTTCTACTCAAACGTCTGTGGCTAATATTGTGAAAATTTATCTTGCTGTTTTTTTGTGTGTAAAAGTTCAAAGAAAAACTGTCTTTTTCCTCATGACCACTATTTCCATTCTCTCGAACTAAAATTTAAAACCTAAAATTTCCTTCAGTGAATATTTTTAAAAACATTAAACGTTCAGCTTTTTCTATTGTCTCCAATGTAAACATTTATTGTTTTGACAAAAAAAGTAGTAACTTTAGGGTGTTGTTGCTGTTCCCCTAAAGAAGCGGTATATGGATTTAAGAAGTTGTTTACATCTTTCTTTTTAAGACATTAGATTCTGAAAAGTACAGCAGAGCTCCCTTAGGCCATCCCCCAAGCCAAAAATCCTACAAGGAGACGTAATTTATTTGGTCATATTTTATGTACAAGGTTCACCTTTCAGGCATATAGAAGGATGTGCTGAACAAATAAAAGTTTTCAGAATTGTTGATAGTATTGAATGTCCGTCTTGTACAATATAGTTTAACGTTGGAAGTTGTGTAGGCAGAATAATGGCCCTCCAATGATATCCATGTCATAAATCCCTGGAAGCTATGAATATATTACATGGCAAAGGGGAATTAACGTTGCAGATGGAGTAGAGTGCTGATCAGCCGACCTCAAAATACGGAGATTATCCTTAGACTGGATTATCTGGATGGGCTCAGTGTAATCAGAGGGTCGTTAAAAGTGGAAGGAAGAGGCAGAAGAGTCAGTGGCAGAGTGATGCCATGTGAGATAGACTTGACTGGGCACTGAAGGGAAAGGGGGCCAGGAGCCAAGAAATATGGGCAGCCTCTAGAAGCTGAAAAGGTGAGGAAACGATTTCTACCCTAGTCCCTCCAGATGGAACACAGGCCTGCTCACACCCTGACTATTCAGTAAGAACCATTTCAACCCTTTGATTTCTAAGGAGAATAAATTTGTGTTTGTTTTAAGCCACCAGGTTTGTGGCAATTCATTAAAACAGCAATAGGAACATATATAGAACAGTTCCCTATTATGGTGTTTTAAAATAGGTAATGTTAAAAATTATTGTTTTAGGGAGAAATAAATATAATAAAACCAAGCACAAATAGGACCTCGTACATAGGAAGCAGGTGTTCAACCACTTGAGCTATATCCACTCTTGCTGAGTTTTTATAAACTAGTTTTAGGGCTACTATAGTTTCACAGTGAGTGTGAAAAATGGGTGTCACTGAATTGTTTCACCTATTACCAATTAATAACCACAGATGCAGTTGATTAGCCATCCCTCTATGAACACGGGGTCCATACTCAATACCACAATGTGTACAATTTTCTTGTTTTCTGTTTTATACTACGCATAATTGTCCTTCTATCCCTGCTAGCTCAGTCACTTCAATTAAATTATTTCAGTATCAGGCAGTTGTTTTTTTTTTTTTTTTGCTTTGTTTTGTTTTGTTTTAGGTACCAGGGATTGAACCCAGGACCTCACATGTGGGAAACTGGCACTCAACCACCGAGCCACACCCGCTTCCCTTTTTAGTTTTGCTTGTTGTTTTGTTTTTTCACCAAACCCAGGAACTTCCATTTGGGAGGTGAGCGCTCAACCACTTGAGTCACATCTGCTCCCAGTTTTGTTTTTTAGAACCAGTTCTCTTTCCTTGAAAGATAAACTATTTAATTTCCTGTTCTACTAGGCTGCTGCCCTCTTTCTAAGGCCTGCTCTTTTTTTTTTTACCGGGAGGTCCTGGGGATCAAACCCAGGTCCCTCCATATGGGAGACGGATGCTCAACCATTTAAGCCACATCCGTCCCCCTAAGGCCTGCTCTTTAGACATCCTTTTTCATTCTCGATTTTCTCATTTTAGAAGTTTGTCTTCTTGTTATTTAACTTTTAGTAGGCTCAGGTTTCAGATGTTATTACTCCTGCTTGTTTGTTGTATTTCAGTAAATCTTTTTAGCAAACCAATCCTTTATGCCTCTGGGACCCACCTTCCCTATTCGTTAGGTCATATTCCTTTATTTTAGTTGATGTCACACATCACAGTTACACTTCAGGAAAAAATCTGCAAATACTCATATCAAATTCCATTCTCCCTCCTAAGGGGAAAAAAATGAAGGTAACAGCATCAAAAAGTTGGACCAGAAGTCTGTTTGTGTTTTGAAGGGAGTACAATAAGATTTCCTTTCCAGCAAATGAAGAGCTTAAAATGTGCTTGGAGATATCAGTAGGTCTTTGATATGGTTCATCTCAAAGAACAAGTTTCCAATGTTGCATGGGCAAAGCCTTTATAAAAGGCTGACATTTTTCTTTATAAAAGTTACTTTTGAAGGAATTCTCTAGATTTCTGCTTTCATGTTTGCATCAAAACATTCTTTAAGCCCTTCTAAGAGCAGACATGTATTTTTTTTTTTTTTAAAGATTTTATTTATTTATTCATTTATCCCCCCCTTGCTGCTTGTGCTCGCTGGGTCAGCTAACCACGCCACGCGGGCGGGCTTTGCCTTCACCAGGAGGCCCCGGGAACCAAACCCGGGGCCTCCCATATGGTAAACGGGAGCCCTACTGATTGAGCCACAGCCGCTTCCCAGACATGTATTTTTAAAATGTGGGAACCAAATACCCAGAACAGTTTATGAATATTCTATGGATATATTCTCCATCACCTATAGATGAAAAAATAAATCTGCCCACTCCAGTAGTCCTTGCTTCTAGCTCTTGCCTCTTTCTCCTTGTCCTTTCACCCTCAGCACCCCTACCTACTTCCCACCCCCAGTGAACATCTGTTCTTCAGCCATCTCAGGCTCTATGTGGCTTCTTGAACAGGCAGTGAATGTGCCTTTTACAGAATGGCCTGCTTACTTATGGTGAACATTTCCTCCAACTTCAAGCCTGTTCAGATCATCACATCACCTTTACAATCAACTTTTTCATCCTTGGTGATCTCATAGCATTCATTTTTTCACTTATGTATTTATTGAACACTTACTTTTATTTACCTATCTTTAAAAAAAATTTTTTTTTTATGTTCTTATGTCTCTTGTGTCAGCTTGCTGCACCTGCCTGTTGCACCAGCTCGCTGTCTTCTTTAGAAGACATGGGGATCCGAACCAGCGACCTCCCATGTGGTAGGCGGGAGCCCAGTTGCCTGAGTCACATCCGCTTCCCCTCTTTTTTTTTTAAAAAAAAAAAACAAATCAACCTTATTGATACATATTAATAAAGCATGCAATTCATTCAAAGTGTACAGCCAGTGGTATTTGGTATAATCACATAGTTGTGTATTCATCACTTCAGTCATTATTAGAGCATTTTCATTATTTCAATAATAATAATAAAAAACAAAAAACAGACAAAAAATAAACAAGAAAATTCTTTACCTCTCAACCTCTCTATGCTTCCCTTACTGTACATAGCTGCTATTTCTGGCTATTCTTACACATATATCTATTTTTAAGCAGTTTTATTGAAATATATTCACATACCATATGATCTCTCCAAAGTGTATAATCAATGGCTTTTAATATAATCACAATGTCATGCATTCATCACCACAGAAGATTTTAGAACAATTTCATTACTACTAAAAGAAAAATCCCATACCCCTTAGCAGTCACCTCTTAATCCCTCTATCCTTTCCCAGCCTTACATAACCACTAATCTAATTTCATCTTTATAAATTGATTTATATTTACATTTTATATAAATGGAATCATACAATATGTAGTACTTTGTGTCTGGTTTCTTTCACTTAGCATAATGGTTTTTTTGGTCTGATACTAACATCTTGTAGTATTAACATACATTTGTTCAGTTTCAAAGAAAGATGATCTTATATATGCAATTTGACCCATATTCATATATCACATGCTATTTTACTATGCTATACAGTCCCATGTTATATTTTTTAGCTTTCCTTTTAGTAACATACATGACGTTAGACTTTCCCTTTTTCATGCCCACATAATAGCACTTCTAGTTACAAACATTATGTTGGGCTTTCACTTTTTCTGTTCATTTCCAAAGATTAACACACATCATTTTTACCCATCTTGCACAAGTTAACCCTCAGCTTTACATTCTCTAAACTCATTCTATTTGCTGGTGACCCATATTCAAGTTCTTAACTCCATGAGATTACACAATATATTTAGTTCATAGTAGCACAATCATACAGTATTTATCCTTTTGTGTCTAGCTTGCTTCACTCAACATAATATCCTCCAGGTTCATCCATGTTGTCATATACTTTACGACTTCATTTCTTCTTACAGCTGCATAATATTCCATTGCGTGAATACACCACAGTTAGTTTATCCATTCATTAGTCATGGACACCTGGGTTGTCTCCAACTTTTGGCAATTGTGAATAACGCTGCTATGAACATCAGTGTGCAGATGTCTGTTTGTGTCACTGTTCTCGGTTGTTCTGGGTATATACCCAGTAGTGAACACTTACTTTTTGTTAGGTAAAGTCTATTAAGAATACTACCATACCTCTTCTAAAGGAGGAAACAGACATGGAAGCATGTAGTTCAAAACAGTAGCACGTCCAGTAGAGGTATTCTTAGGATGCTATGATAACACAAAGGAGAGCCTCTGACTTTGTTTGGGGAGGAGAGAGAGGTAGAGAGTAGATGAGGGAGGGAGACTAGTGTAAGAGCACGGGCTCTAGAGTCCCACTGCTTGGCTTCAAATCCTGGTTCTGCCACCACCTTGAAAAAATTACTTAATCTCTCTGTGTCTCAGTTTCTCCACACATAAAAGGAAAAAAACAAACAAACTACTACTTAGGGTTTTGTGAAGATTGAATGAGATAATACAGGTCATGAATTTAGCACAGTGTATAGCTCAGAGCAGGCAACCAATGCTAGTTGTTATTACTTTCCAGAAGCAAGATAGAATACTGCAGGATGAATAGTATTTTTCCAGGCAGGCATTGTGAACTTACATTTATTCTAACATTTAACTCACTGCCTTATAATTAGCAGGGCCCATTTCTATCTCCACCCAATATGTTTGTCATATTTGTAACTGGGCGGGGCTCAATATGTGTTCATTAAATGGGTAAATTCTAATGAATGAAAGTGCTCATATTTGGTTGCTTACAGTTTGGGGCTGTTTTAGAAAGTCAATTTTTTTTTCACATTTTATTATCACATTTGTGCTGGCTAAGACATGGAGAGTTGGGAAGTCCTGATTGGATTATAAATTGCTTTGGATTATAAATTGCTTCAGCCATTTTGGAAAGCCATTTGGCAGTATCTAATAAAGTTGTATACTGTACCTCTTAGCATTCATCAATTCCAATCCAAGTTTGTGCTCAAAATGTGCAGAAAGAAACATATTCAAGAATATTTATAACACCAGTGTTTGTAATAGAAAAAAAATCTAAATGTCCATCAACAGTAGAATGGCTATACAGCAGTGAAATGAATGAATTATGTCTATTTGTACCAATAAGGATATATTTCAGTAACAAAATGATGAGTGGAAAAAATATTGCAGAAGACTCTGTACAGTCTGATGCCACAGATAGAAACATATGCAAAAATGCTATATGGTTTAGGGGTACATTCATATTTAGTGGCAGTCTAAAAGTAGTAATAGAAACGATAAACACCAAAGAGAGTGGTTACCTCTGGGCAGACAAGGTGCATTCAGAAAGAGAAACATCAGGGACTTTCTTTAAAAAATCTGAGGCAAATAGGGAAAAATATTTGCTGGGTGGAGATACAGGGGTGTTCATTATATTCTCTGTATTATTTTTCATGTTAAAAAAAATGTAATGTTCTCTGTTTGCCCTTGAGAAATTTCCATTTTAAATTCACTTGAAAATTAGGTCTTGGGATGACTAGCCATCACAGTTTGATTATCAATGATAATGGATATTAGAGTGAACATAATTAAAATCCCTGGAGGATAGATGGAATTTTAGCTATCCATTCCACCAGACTTACCTAGAATGGACTGATTTAGGTTCATTCCCTCATTCTCCCTAAAATCTTCAAGCTTTTAAGATGTTAATGAGCAAAGAAATGGCCAAACAGGAGATCAATAGGAAAGAAAGGGCAAAGAGAAATTAATAAATGCTAAAGGAATGAGCAATCTTTAGAGCTGAATATGGCATTTGCAGTTAAATAATGGGACCAGGGTAGAGTTGCTGAGGAAATTGTTGGCGATCAGGAACTGGGTCCGTGAAAACGGTGCCGCGGATGAGAAAGAAAGAATAAGACAAAGAGAAGAAAAACTGGGATCAGGGGACTCTCCGTCCGATATGCAGAGAAGAGCCCTGCCACCTCATAAGGTGTGGCTTTTTTTTTAGCTTTAGAACAAAGAAAATATGTATGTACATATACAAAGTCAATAGATATTTGACAGTTTACATTTTACTAGAATGAGCAAGTCTTAAAAGTTAATGGCTCAGTTCCTCTTTTCCTTCCTGAAATTCACAGACATTGTAAATCTTACAAGCTCAGGATGTTTCCCCACCCAGCTCCTATTAGCATGAGACCGGAGGGCTTGTTTCCTACATTCCAGGGTGACCTTTTTTGTCAGTTGCCATGGCCTTTAATTGAAATTCCATCAGGAAATAAATTTTTCATGTAGTACATAAATCTGATCACATGAAGTTCCTACTTAACTCTTCAGTGAATTGTCCCCATGATTAAAATGCAGACATCTTCACTGGTGCCCAAGGGTTCTCCATGATTCAGTCCCTGCTCACATTGCAGCCTCGTGTTTCATCCAGCCCCCTCTGCATTTCAGCCACATGAAAGAACATGCGCAGATACTTGGCCATGCCAGGCTCTCCCCTTCTTCTGGGCCTTGGCAGAGGCTGTTCTCTCTGCCATAACTCCCCCGCTCCTCTTCCTATTCCTTAACCACACTAGTCCTCCCAGATATACCCACCCCCCATCTCCATTTTCCCATGGTGTCAAGTGCATGCAGCACTCTCAGCACTAGTTATACTTAATCTCTCTTCTGTAACCTTGGGTTTGTCCCTCTCCCCTCTAGCTTGTGAACTTGAGGATTTGGACTGTCTCTAGCATGTAGTATAGTGTCCAACACATAATAGGCACTTCATAAAACAAGTTAACTAATTATAACTAACAATTATGGGATACCTAATATGTGCTAGGTACTGTTCTAAGCACTTTACATATATTCTTTCAAACTTCACTTGAAAACAATTTCTTTTGTTCTTAATAGTAGTTTGGTCAAGCTTCTATTGCTGTGTATGCTTACAACAAAGCACGTAGTCACATAGGTGGCACTCAGTGTATGATGGAGAGATGGAATAATGAAACTCAAAATGCCCGTTTTTGCCTTTTGTACAAGGCAGGTGATTTCCATTCTTATCTGACATTATATACCCTCTTCTCCCTAACCTGAGCTCCTAGTTTATGTGACTGTCTACCCAGGCTTTTTCCTGCCCTGAAGCTCAACTTTTTTTTTTAAAGCTCATCTTTTTTTTTTTTTTTTTTAATTTACTCCTTATTCTCATCTCACTTCATCAACTTATTTTTTTCTCTTCCTGAAATACCTCTTATCCCAGAGGTCAGCAAGCTTTTTCTTTAAAGGACCATATAACAAATACCTCATACTTTATGGCACTCATAAGGCCTCTGTCCTATCTACTATTTTTTTTTTTTTTTTTTTTTTTTTAAGAAACTATCATTAAAAAAAAAATCTTAGCCCAAACAAAAACAGGTGATGGAGCATGCTGGTGGCAGTTTTATTTTGCTGACTAACCACTCCTTACTCCCTTTTTCAAATCCTACACATTTCCCAGGTTAAACCCAAGTCATTATTTCTCCAAACAAATCTTTCTTGGCTGATCCCATGAGGGCAGGTACTTTGGACTATTTTGTTCATTTCTAACTCTCCAGTTCCTAGAACATTGCCTGTGCGGCACAGTTGAGATGTGCAATAATATTTGTTGACTATTCAACATAATGTCTCTCCTTGTCTCTGAATATATTTGTAACATACATTTTAGCATTTAATAATACATTTTTATACAGTTTTACTTACTACCTGTGTTGACTTGGTCAAGTTATTGAAACGCCTCTGTGCTTCAATTTCCTCATCTGTAAAATGACAATAATCTCACTTCCATCTAGAGTTGTTGGGATGATAAAATTAATGAATAAATATACTTAAAATAGTGCTTGGCACATGGTGAGAGACACATATATGTTGGTTATTAACCTTTATTCACATGTATTAAGTCAATCAAGGCTCACGTTGGGTCTGTAAATCCGTATTATTATCATACCCTCTTTTCAAATTAGGGCACCTGTGTAGTTGGAAGATGCTGGATTCCTCTAGGTTTTTGGCTATGTCGCATAAAAGAATTTAAGAACATGCCAGTTTAATTAGGCCAGTAAAAATTTTATTGAGAAACAAGAAAAGAAAATTACACACCCAAGACATGGATGTGGGCTACCTCCAGGGAAAGAGGAGCACTTGGGGTGGGGGTGGCGGTTGCCTTTACCAAAGCTGTTCTTCTTCCCTTTCCTAAAACAGTTGGGGAGGGTCCCAGCTGTTTGCTATTCTGACTGGTTGCTTTTTGATCCCACCTGTTAACTCTCAGGGGACTAATTATGGGGCCTTTTGTTTGGTGTTATCTGGGACCAATGAAGAGGCCTGTTTGGAGTTATCTGGGACCAAGGGGGAGGCCTGTTTGGAGTTACCCGGGACCAATGGGAAGGCCTGTTTGGAGTTACCCGGGACCAATGGGAAGGCCTGTTTGGACTTACCCGGGACCAATGGGAAGGCCTGTTTGGAGTTACCCGGGACCAATGGGAAGGCCTGTTTAGAGTTACCCGGGACCAATGGGAAGGCCTGTTTGGAATTATCTGGGCTTGACCCCTGGGAGTTCCAAATAGGACCTCATGGCCAGGGTCTCTGCAGGGCCTTGTTCTTACCCTTCCCTTATGGAGTTTCTGGGTGGGGTCTCACAGCCATTTTCTCTGCCCGGTCCCATCTGTGACGTGTCTTCCCTCTTTCCCTATACTATCCTGCCTCACTTGGCTTTAGGAGATTTGGTAAACTGGGGGCAAAAAAAAAATTTTGTTGAGTACCATATAACAAATGAATTTGGTCTCCAAAAAGAGGTTTGGCCTTTATCCTGGCCCCTGGCAGGTAACCTCTAAATCTTTGGTATTTCTCATGATACCACAGCTGATAGCTTATGGTAAGGAGATGGCAGGGTGGGTCAGCCACACCTCTAGTCTTAAGGTGGGGGGCTGGCTACACAAAACAACCATGTGATGAGCGGCTTGGGACTTATAGCCATTTCATATCAGCCCAACCTATGGGAGGCAGGAGAGGGCTAGAGATAGTGTTCACCGTGTGGGCATTGATTTTATCAGTCGTGCCTAAGTAATGAAACCCCAATGAAAGCTCTGGACACTGAAGCTTGAGGGAACTTTCATGATTGATGATACCTATTTGTGTGCTGGGAGGGTGACACATTCTGACTCTGTGGAGAGAATACAAAAGTTTTGTGTCTGAGGCTTTCCCAGACCTGGTCCTGACTATTCTTTTGGCTTCTGATTTATATCATTTTTTTGCTATAATAAACTATAATCAGAAGTGCTTTTCTGCATTCGATGAGTCATTCTAGTGAATTATTGGACCTGAGGGGTTGGTGGGACTCCCCAGACATGTAGCCAGTTGGTCAGAAGTGAGGGTGGCCCTGGGAACTGATGTCTGAAGGGCAATCTTGTAGAGGTTTAGAGTCAGGTTAGAGTCAGAACTGTAGTTGCTGACTGAAGTCATTTGCAAGCACTGATTATGTTTTAAAAGACATTATTTGCTCTTCCTGAAAATTCTGCCCAGTAGATAACTCAACTTTAAGATGTTCAAAAAACAGAATTCCTGATTTCCACCTCCTAACTTGTTCCTCTCTTAGTTATTCCTTTTTCAGGAAATGGCATTATCTTCCATCATCCTTGATAGTATTTCTCTTACTACATGAAACCCATCAGTATATTTTCTTGACTTGTCCCCTAAAAGATACCCAACTATGACCCATTTTTTGGTGCTACCTATCTAATCCCTTTTCTAGACTATTGAAACTGCCCCCAAACTGATTCCCCTCCAAGTAACAGCCAGCATGATCTTTTTAAACATAAGTCAAATTATATCACTCCTCTGATTCAAAATCTCCAATAGCTTCCGAACTCCTCCTCCCCCTTTTTTTTTTTTTTGGTAGGATATCCATACTTAATCATTCTCCTGAATAGTGATAACAGTAAAATCAAGTTTTCTATAACAAAATGTAATACAGTCATGGTGGATACAAAGTGGCAAAGAGGCAGTGGCCAACGTGTGAAAAAATAGTATGGAAAAGGGGCTGGAAACAAAATGTTCTGAGAGTTTCACTCCTCAGGGCCTTGTTTCAAAGAGTCCTTGCCCCTGCTTTTAGAAGTCTCTGTGTGTTTCAAGGAAGGTACATCTTTGTTGTCTTAATTTGAATTTGGCTAGGCAGGGTCCTGAGATATAAATTCAGATTGAGGGAATTTGCGATGGAACATGGTTTGTAGGGTAGAATGTAGGGAAAGTAATTTAGAAGCTCAACCAGTTGAAAATAATCCCATCAGGAATTTCCCACAGGCATTGTCCACCCTGTTCACTGTGAGACGTTATCCTGGCTGTCCAACATCAGAGTTCTGGCTCTCTCTGCTGAGGCAGCAGCCAAAGAAGCAGTGGCTAATGCCCATTTTTAGGAAGCTTACAAATTTGTTTGCTCTTCTCTTTTAGATCCATTTCTGCTCTACATCAGGGTTTCTTAACCTCAGCATTATTGACATTTTTGGCTGTATGTGTCTTTGTTGGGGGGTAGGGTATCCTGTCATTGTAGAATGTTGAACAAAATTCCTGGGCTCTATCCACTGGATGCCAGTAGCACACCCCACCCCAAGTTGTGCCAACCGAAATTTTCTCCAGACATTGCCAAATGTCTCCTGGGGGTGTAAAATCAACCCCAGTTGAGTGCCACTGCCCTAGATGCTGTTGAAAGCTGAGGTCATATCTCTCCACACAGGATAGAAAGTAGAAGCCTCTGACACCTGCTGATGACATAATACCCCATTTAGTAAAGGTGAGTGGTCCTTCCCTGCACTATTCAAGAGTAAACATCATCTGAGAGATAAAATAGCATTTGTTTTAAAAAGAAGGTGCTTAAATTATTTAGAAAATTAGTGGGACCCAACTACTTTTTTACATTAAAATTAAGATCACTTTTCACAGTTCTTTGGCATTTGTTAGGTGAAGGAAATCACTTTTGGAAATATCATAAAAAGTGAATCATTTGAACCAAAAAATGCAGCCACCTCTGAACTGTAAAGTAGCAGGTGATTAGCAGCTTCTTAAGGGATTCTCTGTAGTTCAATTTGTGGAATATAAGATACTGCAATGGAAACTTTTCTAGGAAATTCCTAAAAGCAACATGACAGCACAAATAACTAAAGATTCAGCGAAAAGGGAGATGCAGTATCCTATCCTCTCACTCCCCAGGAATGTATATTAAGGGGAGGTCCCTAAGGTGTGGGGACACACTTGTCATCAATGAACATTGTACTTAGCAGTCTTAATGCATTTCTATAGTTTAGATGAATTATTTTCCCAAATTTTAATATATGTCTTAGAAGATAGATTTATCTTGTTCATATTGGAGTCTTCTATAGAGTCTTTTGGCTTCTTTTTGCTTCTTGGTCTTGTTTGTTCACTCTACACTTCTAGACATAAACCCATTTCTCCCCAGAAATATAAAACTGGGTCATATTTTGTGGTGAAATGGTTCTGCAGATACCTAGGATTCTGTCATATCAATGGCTTTGCATGTTTCCGTGTGGCCAAGGCACATTATTTTAGTATCAGATAAGAGGAGAGAGGCAGGAGTATCCAGCTGACGGCACAGAAAGAGGAGACGCACAGGGAAGCTTTTGAGTTCAGCAGCTATAAGTGACTCCATCTTTTGATCTCAGAGTCTGTCACTTTGATATCCCCTGGGGCTCTGACAATGTTGTTCTCAGTCATACAGGAATATGTGGTGTTGATCGTTACAGTGTAGAGCATGGACACTACCTTCCTTATCACATTCTCAGAGTTCAGCTCAAAGCTGATATTGCAGACTTTTGAGATGTTGGTTCCCTGGTCAACTTGGGATGCCCAGATCACTGTGGACTGGGGGAACCATTAGGGAGCATCACACCGCAAGATCTCTGAACTGGCATTATCGTCCAAATTCACCTCGGGATGCAGAAGGGGCCGATTTCATATTCCAGGCTAGCATTCCCCTTGCCCTTAGAGATGATGATGTAATATTTGTAGGTGCCAGCATCTGAGAGTATTTCGGCTTCTGAGAGGCATTGCCAACTATCACTTGATCAGTAAACCACTGCTCTCTGGGCCCTGAACATTTCATCCTTCTGACAGGTTATCTTTGTCTTCTTTGAACTCATGGACCAAGCCCATAACACTTCTGTATTAGTCTGCCAAAGGGGTGCTGAGGCAAAGTACCAGACATCTGTTGGCTTTTATAAAGGGTATTTACTTGGGGTAAAAGCTTACAGTTACAGGGCCCTAAAGAGTCCAACCCAAGGTTGCTTTCTCACCACAGTCAATTGCCACGTGCTAAAGCAAGATGGTCGCTGATCTCTACCTGGTCTCTCCTTCCTGGGCTTCCTCTCCCTCTTGGTATAGGGCTTGTATCACATCCTACTGACATGGTCCAATCAAAAACCCTAAATTGTTTTCATCAAGTAAACTTAAATCCTTTGGATTTAATACACTCAAAGGGTATCACACCCAGAGGAATTGATTAGTTTACAATCTATCTTTCTCTTTTTGAGATTCATAAATAACCTCAAACTGCCACACCTTCTTTCAACCACTATATCACGCTATCAGAAAGTTTGATGTCGGTCTCAAAAGTGCAGTGTAGAGCATGCACTCTACATTTCAGTATGTGCTCAGTATTCCATCCTCCCTGATGTTTCCAGCTGAGATGAGAATAGTGACTGTGATGGAGTGTCTCCCTGAAATACCAAAGCCAGTGATGAGTGCAGTAGCTCCAGCCAGAATAATTATGATGCTAATGATGGGTTTTGAGGCCGAGAAAATGTCCAAATCAAGGCATAATCGCCAAGATGATGTTTTCTTCCTGAAGACCAGCTGCCGGCAACCCTTGGCTCTTCTGTCACACGGCAAAGCACATGTTGGCGTCTGATGGTCTCTCTCTTTTCTTCCTGGTTTCATTGATTTTAGCTTCTTGTTTCTGTGGCATCCTCTCCCAAACTTCTTCTTGTCTACAAGAGCCTCCATGATTTGACTCGTCTACTCTCTGACTCATCTCCTACCACTTATTCCTGAGCTTTCTATGCTCTTCTTCTATACTTCAGGGCCTGTGCACTTGCCACATCTATTTGGAACGCTCTTCCTCCAGATCCTCATAGGGTTGGTTCCTTCTTACCGGTCATGTTTCAGCCCAAATGACACCTCCTCAGGGATGCCTACTCTCACTACCCAATCTAAAGTACTGTCCCATCATACTCATCATATTTGTTTTTTTCAAAGCACTTATCATTATCTGCATTATTTGAAATTAAGTCATTTACTGATTTGTTATTTATTTCCATTAGTAAATTTGTAAGCTCCACTAGAGCAGGACCTTGTCCATCTTGTTCATCCCTGTGTCACTATGCATAGTACCCTTCCTGGCACATTGTAGGTGGTCAAAACTATTTACCTATTCGATGAATGACTGAATGCTCAGACCCATCACACAGTTTACCTCTGTGTTGAAGTGTCCCAGACTGACAACTCACATTGGCCAGATTACAAAGCCAGTTAGTGGCAGAGTCAGAATAAACCCCCAGGTCTCCTATGTTCATGCTCAGCTCTCTTCACACTTCCTTTGTGCTTGTATGAGATGGTTACGGTAGCCATTGGGCAGTTTGATGTAATTATGAATTCCAAAAATAGATATTAGATCATGCTTGTAAACTGGTCTGCTAATCTGGGCATGATTAAGTTATGATTAGGGCGTTAACTGGGCCCCACCCCTTGGTGGGTGGGGAAATCAAAGATAAAAGACACGGCAAAGGACAGTGTTGAAGCAGTTTTGATGTTGGAGTTTTGATGCTGGAGCCCAGGGAGGCGGGCAGACAGAGGAGCTTGGTCGTGACACAAGAAAGAAGGCCCCGGGATAGACATGAGCCGTTCACCTGATAGTCTGCAACTGGCCTTGTGGAGAGAAGCAAATCCTAGAGAGCCTCATAGTTTACAGCTGACCTTGTGAAGGAAACAAAGGAGCTAAGCCTGGAGAGGAACGGAGCCCCGGGAAGAGAGGAACTCTGGCAAACATCAGCAGCTGTCTTGCTCCAACATGTAGCAACAGACTTTGGTGAGGGAAGAAACTTATGCTTTATGGCCTGTTAACTGTGGACTTCTACCCCAAATAAACACCCTTCGTAAAGACCAACAGTTTTCTGGTATTTTGGAGCAGTACCCCTTTTGGCTGACTAATACAGTTACTATCTTACTTAGCTGCATTATACATTTTGAGAGGTAGTAAGAGTTATGTAAAATGAGCCAATTCTATGGATGCTTCTTTTCTTTACTACCTTTTCCCTCTATTTTGACTCCTTTGTGGCATTTCAAAGCTCTCATTATGGGAGGGAGAGAGGATAAACTCAAATCAGTGAATTTGGCTTCTTAATGGTTTGTTTTCTAATTGCATTATTACATTCATGCCTTGATAAACTCCATGAGGGTAGGCATTCTGTCCATTTGATTCACTACTATATCCCCAGTGACTGTAATGATAGTGTATTGGTCAGAATTGCCTAGGTTAAGCTACAGTAACAAACAACCCTAATATCTCATGGTGTAAACGACATAAAATTTCTGTTTCACTCAAGCTACCTGTCCATCATGGATTAGCAAGAGGCTCTGCTCTTCGTAGTCACAAGATGAGTGATACTTAGTCACACATCTTAGTATCAGAAGCTCCATTTCAGCATGTGCTTGCTTAATCACCATGGCAAGGCAAAATTAACTTGGGAAGTCATGTACTGGTTTTTAAGTTCCACAAGTGTCACATGTCACTTCTCACATTTCATTGGCCAGAGTCAGACATGGCTATGCCTAACTTAAAGAGGTTACTTAAAGAGTACAGGCATACCTGTGTGTATCTCCAGAGAGAAGAACAGGAATATCTGTGAACAGCCCTAATGCATATCTCAAGTTGCTGATATTTACTGAATGCTTACTAAATGTCACTCAGCCACTGTTCTAAGTACTTAGCTTGGAAATTCTTTTTCCTCACAACAACCGCAGATAATATTATTACCTCCCTCTTACAGATAAGGAACCTGAGTTACAGAGTTTAAGCAGTTTTCCCAAGGGCATCCACTAGTAAGTGACAGGACCAGAATTTGAACCTAGATCGTGTGACTCCAGAGTCAGAGCTCTTAAATTCTAGGCTATAGCTCCCTCGGTACATAGTAGTCCTTAAAAAAAAAGTTTTGATTGACTGAATCCCAGAAAACTTAAAGCTCTTTGAAAACAGAAACCCTATCTTACATTCTGTATATTTCGGTTTGGGGCTTCACAATAGGAGCTCAAAAATATCCATGTTGAGTTCAAAAATTTACTGAGGCAATGACTGTATGATTCTTTGATGAAAGTGAGAACCACTGAGTGTACACTTTAGATAGAATGTACAAGGATGGGACTGTATAACACAGTGAACCATGTGGTGGAAGATGGACTGTGGTTAATAGTACAAATAGAAGAATGTTATCTTATGAATTATAACAAATGTACAATACTAATACATGGTGTTAATAATGGGTATATGGAAAAAATATACCAAATGTAAGCTATTGACCACAGTTAGTGGTAATAGTCTGATGATGTTCTTTCATAATCTGTAACAAATGTTCCACAACAATATAAAGTGTTGGTGGAGGGGTGATGAATGGGAATTTCTGCACACTATGCATAATTGTTTTGTAAGCTCACAACTTCTCTAATAAAAATATATATTAAAAAATATATATGACAACCAGCAAGATGGCAGCAGAGTAAAGAGCTCCTAGAATCAGCTCCTTTTACGGGGCAGTTGGTGATCACCCAGAGCTATCTAGAGCACTTGTTTGGGGACTCCAGGAGACCAGAAATGCATCCTGCAACATCATTGAGAGAATAGAAGGAGGAGACTACCCCTCTGCAGAGAAGATTCGTAAGTAGAGCACCGCATGCCCCGGAGGCCGGTGCCCATCCTCCACTGGAGGCACAAGCCACCTTGGGAGCTGTTCTGCAGCTGAAATTGGAAGCTCCACTTCCCAAAAATGGGGGAGGAAGAGATGGTTGGGGACCAACTTCAGTTACTGATTAGTAAACTTGACGGGCTAACGTATAATCCTAAGAACAGCTAAAATTTGAACCTGTCCAAGTCAGAAAGAGGCCGGTGGTCACCATCTTAACTCCGCACCTGACACGAGGGGAAGCGGGACTGAAAATCACAGTGCTGGTAGGGACCATCTTCTTTCCATCTAGATCAGATTGCCACTTTAGCCTAAGCCCCAGCCCCACTTTAGGCTGGGAGGAAGCTGCAGGGAGCTGCCTAGCGTCTCCGGAAACTACAGGCCACACTGCCGGTGATCAACCTACTTTGGCAGCGTAAACCACCCCAGGAGCTAGTCTGTGGCAGGAATTGGAAGCTCCATTTCCAAAAAACAGGGGAGGAAGAGATCTCAGCCACTGATTAGTAAATTCAGCTGACTAAAGTATAACCCTAAGAACAGCTAAAGTTTGAGCCTTTCCAAGTCAGAATGAGGCTGGTAGCCGCCATTTGGACTCCAACCCCAGCATGAGGGGAAGCCGGGCTGACTGGAAATCACAGTGACGGTAGACATCGGTTTCTTTCACCCAGATTGGCCTGCAGCCCTAGCCTAGGCTTCAGCCCCACCTCTAGCAGGGAGGAAGCTGGCGGGCCCTGCATCAGCCTATCCAGGTAACTGGAGGTACATTTAGCTGGCACAGACAATAATCGGAACTCTCTCGGGGCAACTGCAGTCATCTTGGACCTGCACTACATAGATTGCTGCCCACACTTGCAGCTCTAGGCCTGCATGAGTTGGATTATTCCACACAACTGTGACTCTGTCCCTATCCCTGGCAAAGGAGAAAGTTGGGAGAAGCTTCATTGGTCCTTGAGGCAATGAGGGCAGCTTTAGCTTTCACAGCTTATAGCACCAACTACATCCTTGGCTCTTACTACACAACCAGCAAGAGAGAAAGGGCGAGAAAGTCCTAAACTAAAGAGAAAAACTGCACCCAGAATAAATACATCTAGTAAGCCAGATGCCAAGACACCAACAAATAATTACAATCCACACCAAGAAACAGGAAGATATGGCCCAGTTAAAGGAACAAGATAAGCCTCCAGATGGCATAAAGGAGTTGAGACAACTCATTATAGATGTTGAAACAAATCTCCTTAATAAATTCAATGAGATGGCTAAAGAAATTAAGGATATTAAGAAGATATTGGGTGAGCTCAAAGAAGAATTTTAAAGCATTCATAGAAAAATAGCAGGTCTTATGGGAATGAATGGTGCAATAAATGGAATTTAAAAATACACTGGAATCATATAATAGCAGATTTGAGGAGGCAGAAGAAAGGATTGGTGAGCTTGAAAAAATGGCCTCTGAAAGTGACCATACAAAAGAACAGATGAAGAAAAGATTGAAAAAACTTGAACAAGGTCTCAGGGAACTAAACAGCAGCAAGAGACATACAAACATACATGTCATGGGTGTCCCAGAAGAAGAAGAGAAGGGAAAAGGGGCAGAAGGAATGTTTGAAGAAATAATGGTAGGAAATTTCCCAACCCTATTGAAGGACATAGATATCATGTCCAAGAAGCACAACATACTCCCATCCAAAAAAAATCTGAATAGACCGACTCCAAGACACATACTAATCAGAATGTCAAATGCCAAAGACCAAGAGAGAATTCTGAGAGCAGCAAGAGAAAAGCAATGCATAACATAAAAGAGATACCCAATAAGATTAAGTGCTGATTTCTCACCAGATACCATGGAGGCAAAAAGACAGTAGTATGATATATTTAAGATACCGCAAGAGAAGAACTTCCAGCCAAGAATCTTATGTCCAGCAAGACTGTCTTTCAAAAATGAGGGCGAGTTTAGAATATTCACAGATAAACAGAAACTGAGAGAATTTGTAACCAAGAGAACTGCTTTGCAGGAAATACTAAAGGGTGTGCTACAGCCTGAAAAGAAAAGACAGGAGAGAGGGGCCTGGGAGAGAGTCTAGAAATGAAGATTATATTAATAAAAGTAACTTAAAGTGTCAAAAGAGTGGTGAAAATAAAGTATGACAGATAAAACCCAAATATTCAGGAATAAATTTAACCAATGATGTAAAGCACTTGTATTCAGAAAACTACAACTCATTGTTTTTTTTTTTTTTTTTAAAGATTTTATTTATCCATTCATTTATCCCCCCCCTGCTGCCCGTGCTCGCCGGGTCAGCCAACCACGCCGTGCGGGCAGGCCCGCCCCCACCAGGAGGCCCCAGGAACCGAACCCAGGGCCTCCCATATGGTAAACGGGAGCCCCACTGATTGAGCCACAGCCGCTTCCCCAACAACTCATTGTTAAAAGAAATTTTAAAAAAGACCTAAATAATAGGAAGAACATTCCATGCTCACGGATTAGAAGACTAAATATCACTAAGATGTCAATTCTACTCAAATTGATGCACAGATTCAATACAATCCTGATAAAAATTCCACCAGCATTTTAAAAATAAATGGAAAACATGATGATCAAATTTATTTGGAAGGGTAAGGGGTTCTGAATAGCCAGAAACATCTTAAAAAGGAAAAGCAAAGTTGGAGGACTCTTGTTTCCAGACTTTGTCGTATTACCTAACTACAGTAGTAAAAACAGCATGGGTACTAGCATAAAGACAGACACATAGACCAATGGAACCGAATTGATCGTTGAAAAACAGACCCTCACATCTATGGTCAAGTGATTTTTGACTAGCCTGTCAAACCCACACAGCTCCGGCAGAATAGTTCATTCAACAAATGGTGCTGAGAAAACTCGATATCCATAGCAAAAGAAGGAAAGAGGACCTCTAGCTCATATCTTATACAAAAATTAACTTAAAATGAATCAAAAACCTAAATATAAAAGCAAGAACCATAAAGCTTCTAGAAGAAAATGTAGGAAAATAACTTCAAGACCTGGTGGTAGGTGGTGGATTCTTAAAGGAGATAAGAGGAGGACTGAGATGAATTACTGATGTTTAACGTATGTAGAAGTTTTAATTAGCTTGACTGTAAAAGTGTGAAAAGTTACAGAGTTGATGGTAACACATTATAGTGAGTAACAGCTGGTTTATAAATGGGGATGTGGCTGAAAATGGTAGTCTAGGGATGTAAATGCCAATTGACAGAAAGCTAGAGAATAATCTAGGAACTGAAGAGCACAGTAAACCCAGAGGTGGATGAGCATTGTGGGTGATGGTACAGATGCAAGAGTGTCCTTTGTGAGTTAGAGCAGATGCACATCAGTATTGCAGGGTGGTGGAGATGTGGAGAAGCATGGAAAAAGTACAAATGGAGTCACCTATGGACTGTGGTTAACAGTAATAATGTGATATTCTTGCATCTATACCAAAGATGTACTGTGTTAATAATGGGGGAGTATGGAAAATATGTGCCAAATGTACCTGGTAATAATGGGATGATGATCTTATCTCATAATCTGTAACAAATGTCCCACCACGGTGTGGTGTGTTGATAAGGGGTGCTGTTTGGGAATTCTACACATGTGCATGATTGTTTTGTAAGTTCACAACTTCTGTCATAAAAATATATTTAAAAAATAATAATAGGATGGGCTGGGGGAAAAATACACCAAATGTAAGATAAGGACTATCATTAGTAGTAACATTTTGACAATATTCTTTAATAATTTGTAACAAATGTCTCACGACAATGCAAGGTGTTGTTGGTGGGTTGATATATGGGACCTCTGGATGATGTTATGCATGTTTGCTTTGTAAGTTCACAACTTTTACTATGCACTTATTGTTTATGCATGTTCATTTATAAATGATATAAAAAAATAATAGGGTGGGCTGGGGGAAAATACTTTGGTTAGTAGTAATATTTTGAGGATGCTTTTTAATCATTAGTTAAAAATGTTTCACAACAATGCAATGTATTGGTGGTAAGGTGAGGTATGAGAGCCCTGTATGAGGTTATGTATGTTTGTTTTGTAAGTTCACAACTATTGCTATACACTTATTGTTTATGTATTTTCATGTATGAGTGATATACTTCCATAAATTAAAAAAATATACATATATATAACTATGTTGAATTGAATATATTAGAAACTGGGTGATGAGATGCTGAAAACTTAGGGCTTTTTTGTCTCTGAAATTAAAAGCTGATAGAAGAAATCTGAACAAGACTATGGAATCAAGACTAAGAGATAAGGAAAATAGGGGTTTGTATACAAAATCGTGGAAAACAAGTAATAGGGGTTATTGCATTTTGAAAATAGTATTTTAATATGAGTAAGAGAAATTAGTACCATTTGCAAATATAAAGGTAAAAATGATGTGGATACATTCATGAAGATGTATTAATCTTAGAGATTTAGTCAAAGAAGTTAGGGATATTTACAGATCAAAGTCTTATTCATTTGATATGATAAAAAGAGAGTACTCTCTTCTCACTAAAATGACCCTTGTGGCTGCTGTCAGAGACAAACACTAGGCCTAATGGACCATGAATATGGGTCTGTATTGCATTACTTAGGTTCTTATAACCAAAGGTCATTAATAATAACAAACTTCTTTTGGCCATGTACTACCTGCCAGTCTTCCCAAACACTTTAAATGGATTACCTCATCTAATCTTATTTACTATGTAGGAAGATGATATTATCCGCTCTTTATAGATGAGGAAACTAAGACAAATAAGGGGTAAATTCTTGTACAAGGTCACAGATTCAGAAAGCTTCTGAGCTGAGATGCCAGCCCAGGTCTTTTGAACTGAGCCAGCATTTTTAACCACTGGGTATATAGCAACAACTGGCCTTCCGCAAAATTTAGAGTAGTTCTTTAGAAGTTTTTAAGTTTTGTAAAACCTATACCATAGTTACCTCAGTATGCAAATTACATGGTTCCTAGGTATTGGCTGTCAAAAGGAGGTGTGGATGAAGTTATAAACAAAGCACCTTTTTCATTTTTCCCACACCACCTCTCTCTTTTCAAGATTGTCCTTCCAAGCTGAGACTGCTGTCATTGCTGTTGTTGATTAGGTTCAGGGACAAGTTTAGCTGAGAAGAGCCATATGGGATGTAGCATCCTTTTCACAGGGCCAAGACTTGAAGCTTTTTTCTTTTAGCTTTTCTTAGCTGCGGCTTTTAGCCCTGAGGTGATGATTTTTCAAGCCCAACTATGAAATAGCCTAGGGAGTCTCCAATATTATGAAGGGGCACTGTTCAATTCACAAAACTGATAGGTAGGGGGACAAATGTGGCTCAAATGGTTGGGGGTCTGTCTCCCATATGGAGGGACCTGGCTTCAATCCCCAGGACCTCCCAGTAAAATAAAGAAAAATATAGAAGGTGCACGGGCTGCCAGGCCGCCCTGCAAGTGGGCGTGCCGTCAGGCCCTGCGTGTGGGCGAGCCAGGCCCCGCTGAGCCACACAGCAAGATGATGACGTAACAGGAGAGTGACACAAAGGGAGAGCCAGGAGGAGATGCACCAAAAAACCAATAAATAAGGTGGTACAGGTGGCAGAACACCTCTCTCCCTCATCGGAGGTTCCCAGGATTGAATCCTGGTGAAGACAGGAGGAGAAGGAAGAGAAGAGAGGGCAGGAAACAGACACAGAGAATTGCCCAGCGAATGGACACAAAAACAGCAGCGGTGGGGGGAGGCATTAAAATGGATAAAAGTAAAATAAATAAATAAATCTTAAAAAAAAAAAACCACACACACACATAGGTAATTCCTTTTGGAATATGTGAGTGGATCATTCATGGCAGCAATAATCATAGATTCCAAAAAAGCTCATCTACTCAGACATCCTTGGAGATTGGTTTGCTAAAGACCAGATAGAAGTATAATGGGGGGAAAAAAAGGACAGAAAAAAGCACTAATTATAAAAGGAATAAAAATGATGGGTAAATTTGACTTTTTGAATTTTTATTTGCTTCCTTCTCTTTAACGGAGATTAGAGAGTTAGAGCTTGCTGTGTGGGAAGAAATTAGATCCTGAAAAGACCATGGAAATTAAAAGACACAGAGGATTAAATTTTGCCTCAAAATTTAGCTCATGATGAGCCCAACTTCTACTGTCTAATGCCCCATTAAGTACAGTGATCTCCAGACTCGGCTCGGCTCGTGTCTTCAATTTTTTCCCTTTCCATTTTTCCAATGACTTATGTTTTTCTTCTCTCAAAATTGTACACTTCTATCAAATATTTGATAGTTTTTGGATTACTAATTCAATCTCTTTTTTTGTTAATAGGTCTACTCAGATTTTCTATTTTTCTTGAGTCAGTTTTGGTGGTTTGTGTCTTTCTAGGAATTTGCCTATTTCATCTAGATAATCTAATTTGTTGGCATACAATTGTTCATAGTATTCCCTTATAATCCTTTTTAATTTGTGTGTGGTTGGTAGTAATGTCTCCACATTCATTTCTGATTTTAGGAATTTGAGTCTTTTCTTTTTTTCTTGGTCAGATTCACTAAAGGTTTGTCAATTTTGTTGATCTTTTCAAAGAACCAATTTTTGGTTTTGTTGATTTTCTCTATTGTTTTTCTATTCTCCATTTCCTCCCACCCCCTATTCTACAATCTTTATTACAGCCTTCCTTAGCTTGCCTTTGGATGAGTTTCCTCTTCTTTTTCAAGTTTCTTAAGGTGAAAGTTTAGGTTATTGTTTAGAAATCTTATTCTTTTTTAATATAAGCATTTACAGCTATAAATTTCCTGTTAAGCACTGCTTTCATGGCACCCCATTAGTTTTGTTATGCTGTTTTTATTCATCTCAAAGTATTTGCTCATTCTTGTAATTTCTTCTTTGACCCATTGGTTTTTTAGGACTATGTTCCATATATACAGGTGAATTTTCCAAATGTTCTTTTATTATTGTTTTGTAATTTCATTCCATTGTGGTAGGAGAATATAGTTGGTATGAATTCAGTCTTTTTGAGTTTACTGAGATTTGATTTATGACTAACGTGATCTATTCTGGAGAATGTTTCATATGCATGTTACAAGAATGTATATTCTACTGTTGTTGGGTGAATTGTTTTATAATGTCTCTTAGCTGTAGTTGATTTATAGTGTTGGGTGTTATTGGGTGGATTGTTTTATAATGTCTCTTAGGTAGTCAGTTTATAGTGTTCTTCAAGTCTTCTCTTTACTTATAAATCTTCTAATTGTTCTATCCATTATTGAAAGTGGAGTGTTGAAGTCTCCAACTCTTATTGTAGAACTATCTATACTGCCCTTCAATGAAGTCTTTTGCTTCATGTATTTTTGGGTACTATTGTTAGGTGCATATATGTTTATAATTTCTTGACGAATAGACCCTTTATCCTTATAAAATGTCCTTCTTTGTCTCTAGTAACAATTTTTGTCTTAAAGTCTATTTTGCCCCATAGTAGTGTAGTCACTTCAGCTCTTTTGGTTATTGTTTGCATAGCATATCTTTTTCCACACTTTTTTCCTCAACCTATTTGTGTATCTTGTAGACAGCATTCAGTTAAATCATGTTTATATTTTTTTAATCTGTTCTTTCAATCTCTGAATTTTAGTGGGGTGTTTAATCCATTTACAGTTAATATAATTATTGATAAAGTAGGGTTTACATTTGTCATTTTATTTTCTGTTTGTTTTATGTCTTTTTCATTCCTCTAGTCCTCTTGCCTTCTTTTGTGTTAAGTAGATGTTTTCTAGTGTATGATTTTAATTTCTTGTAATTTTTTTACTATATATATTTGAGTTGTTTTACTAATGGTTTCCCAGGGGATTATTATTATTATTTTAGTTAATTTATTTTTTATTGTGGGTAAAAATCAAAATTTTCACAATACATACCAATATTTGTAAAATGATATATAAATATATATACATATATGTGCATTTGCTTACAAAAATGTTATTTATATATATATATAAATATATTTTAAGAGGTGCTTAGATTACCTAAAATATTACACGGAACCCCCTGGGATTCCCATGTTGCCCACCTCCCACACCTCCCACCACATCCCACACAAACATCTCCCACAAGTGTGGCCCACCACCCTCAATGGACTTAGACATCCTGGGGCCTTGCCACCAACCATAGACCACAGTTCACATCGTAGACCTCACTCTCTCCCACACAGTTCTGAGTGGTGTGTGCTGATTTAAAATGGCCTACATCCGTTGCCACAACGGTACTCAGGACAACCTCCAAATCCCAAAGAAGCCCCTGTATTTCAACTGCTCGTCCCCTCCCTGCCCCAAAAGTGTCAAGTGGCCACTGGCTCCACCTCATTGTTATGGTGATTCTAGCAATGGAAGAAATTATATGTGTACAACAGAATACCATCAAGTCCACTCTAGTCCATAGTTCTTCCTTCCCCCAATCCTGAGGGGACTGGGATGGTGATGTCCACTCCAACTCCAAGTGAGAGAGGGCTTATATCCCATGGATATGGTGGGTGGGATGATCCTGCCTGCAGATGCAGGCCCTCTCCATTCCCTGGGCTGGCCGTTGCCCATCGTTGTCTCCTCACCAGGTGACTTGGATGAGTCCATTGAGCTGTAGGGTAGGAGTTGCAGCTCCACCGAGATTCCACGCACACCTGGCACATAGGTAGGCCAGAGGCTCCAGTCTCTGGAAGTATACCTAAAAACTCCAGCATCACATATAGGTTTGAATAGAAGGGACTGATGAACCATATGCAGGGAGGACTTATTTGAGTCCAATTCTGTCACTTTCAGGAGCACAGATTCCAAAATAGAGCCCACTGATAAGGCGTCAGTCTCTGGGGCTACCCCCCCTTATATAGGACCTTGTGTCTCCAGAGCTCTCAGGAGCCCCTCTGTGTGGGGTGATAGGCACTTAGATGTTCTATGAGCTCCTACTGAGGTGTGCGTCCCAGGGGATTATTATTAACATCTTAATTTATAAAAATCTGTTTTAGATTATTACTAACTTAATTTCAAAAGTATGCAAAAACTTTGCTCCTATATAGCGTGGTTTCCCCTTCACCTTGTCTTTTACACATTTCCACACAAAATGTATCTTATACATTGTGTGCCCATAAACACAGATTTATAAGTATTGCTCTATGCAATTGTCTTTTAAATCAGGTAGGAGAAAAAGGGAGTCAAACAAAAAAATTTCTACTGTTTCATTTTTTTCTTGTGTAGTTATCTTTACCAGTGTTCTTTATTCCTCCATGTTAATTTGAGTTACTGTCTAGTGTCCTTTTCATTTCATCCTTAAAGATTCCCTTTAGTATTTATTTTTCTTTTATTTTCAACTTTTAATAAAATCCTCCCCCCGCCCCCCTGTTGTTTTTGTGCTCGCTGTCTACTCTCTGTGTGTTCTTCTGTGTCTGCTTGTTTTCTCTTTAGGCAGCACTGGGAACCGATCCTGTGACCTTCCGTAATGAGAGAGAGGCGCTCAATTTCTTGCACCACCTCAGCTCCCTGGTCTGCTGTGTCTCTTATTGTCTCTCCTCTGTGTCTCTTTTTGTTGCATCATTTTGCTGTGCCAGCTCTCTGTGTGGGCCAGCACTCCTGTGCGGGCCAGCTCTCCTGTGTGGGCCAGCACTCTGCATGAGCCATCTCTCCGAGGCTCAGGCCAGTTTGCCATGCAGGCCAGCTTGCCTTTTACCAGGACGCCCCAGGAATCAAACCCTGGACCTCCCATATGGTAAACAGGAGGCCAATTGCTTGAGCCTCCTGTATTCCCCAGTATTTCTTTTAGGTCTGCTAGTTCCAGTACTTTCTAAAAAGTACAGGTTATTTGGAATACAAATATTGAGTTGTTCATATGGAACATTCCTAAAGAAATACATGGGTAAGTTACATATTTGCATCAGTATACCCCCTCTCCCAAACAGACCTCTGCAGATGCTCTTTGCCTGCACCTCTGCAAAGAACCCATTTGGTTCTTCCTAGTCATATAAATATATGTCCTGAAATATAATTATTAGCACAAATAAGTCTTAATATCATAATATTATAATATAGTTATATTAGGAAAACATATTGTTAGAAAGAGATGATAAACCTATTTCATATTTTTCATTTTACAGATGAAGAAATCAAAACCAAAAGAGATTAAGTAACTTGACCAAAGTTGCACAACTAGTTACTAATGGAGACCACACTAGAAATCACATTTCCTGACTGCTAGTCCATAATGTTTCCCCACCATCTCAAATTTCTGTCACAATGTCGATTGTGATTACCTACTTTGACAATGATGTACATAATAATGTAGGGAACAAAACAATGAATTGGGCCCTAAGAATTTAATTAGAATAATTTGTACTAGTTAATTAGATTGCTGTTTGCATCATGGCTTTCCTTTAGGATATTTTATTTTATTTTATTATTATTATTTTTTAATTTATTTATTTTTTATTCTGGGTAAAAATCAAAATTTTCACAATACATACCACTATTTGTAAAATGATATATAAATATATATGCATATATGTGCATTTGCTTACAAAAATGTTATTTATATATATTTTAAGAGGTGCTTAGATTACCTAAAATATTACATGGAACCCCCTGGGATTCCCATGTTGCCCACCTCCCACACCTCCCACCACATCCCACACAAACATCTCCCACAAGTGTGGCCCACCACCCTCAATGAACTTACACATCCTGGGGCCTTGCCACCAACCATAGACCACAGTTCACATCGTAGACCACACTCTCTCCCACACAGTTCTGAGTGGTGTGTGCTGATTTAAAATGGCCTACATCCATTGCCACAACGGTACTCAGGACAACCTCCAAAATCCTTTAGGATATTTTATACAGACTATTTTCCACTCAGAAATCTGGTTTCCAAGTGATTTTAATCCTGATCTTTGTACATTATTTTGTGTTAAGTTCATTTCTTAGGATTTTGTTTGAACTCTTTCATGTTCCAATCCCTTTTTTAGGTCAAAGCCTTTGATAGGAGCTCAGTGGATGGACGATTGATGAGAATGCATAAGAAATGAGAGTAACCTGAGCTAGTTGGGTCAGTTCAGTAATTAGGCAATTTGGAATTCTTGAGAATTGTGTGGCATACTAATCATACTAATCATCTTTATATAGTAGAGTTTCTGCCCTTAAACATTGTCTCACAGTTAGAATACAAAAATCCACTTCATTTTAACATTGTCCTATCTCATAATAGAATCCATTTTATTTTTAGAACCACAGCTTGAGCTGTATGTTCTATGCTATATGTGATTTTGCCTAAGTTAAGAACACAGACTATTTTCGATCTGTGCTGGTGCTTATTAGCAGTGGATGCTTGGGCAAGTCACTTAACTCTCTGGGCCTTGTATCCTTTCGTGAAATGGGGATGGTTTTACCAACACATGGGGTTGTATGAGGATTCAGTGAAATAATACCTATAAAGTACTTAAAAGAACATATAATAAGTGCACAATAAATCTTAGCTCTTATGATATTCTTATAAGTGACATTGTCTGAACATTTATTTTCCTCCCCTCTCTCTTCTTCATGCTGAGGAGAACCAGGCCAGAGGATCAGAATCCTTCTAGTCCTTTGATGAGAAAGGATAGGGCTGTAGGATGTCCTTGTCTGGCTTATAGCCAGGGACAGGGCAAGGCCAAGCAATGCCCACAGGATGCAGAGCTAGTGGTCTCCGCAGCTGATGGTCTTATTTCTGGATATGATTGTCCCACCTCCCCATTCTACTTCACAGATTGAGAGAAGGTACACTTGTTAGTGACCCTTCATAATTTCCCTTTTTTTTCACCCAGGTAACATGATTGCATTCAGTTTTTCTCAAAGCTAAAATTTTACATAATAGCAATGGATACAACAGTTGGTCTCAAACTACCAGGGTTTCCTCAGAAGCAAAGAAAGTTAGGACAAATATTAGAAAGAGCTACACCATATGAAGGATCATAGAGAATTTTTACAATTTTAAGTGGTAAATGAGAATTTAGGAGTCCATTTGCAAATTACTCCAACTTCCCCAGTCTTGGTTTCTAAGAAGGAGAAAATACACTTAAACCTACCATTTCTATTAGTGAGGCAGTGCAAGGGCAGCACCAGGTTGATAATTTCATGCAATTGTATTTTAGAAGAGGTTATTTATTAAATATCTGTAATTAGTATGATTTAATTGTCATATAAGAGTTTTCATGTTAGCAAGGCGTAGAAAAAAATCTTTCGTGCTCTGATTTAGAATCTAAAATTATGTTCATCTAGGTATGATTCAGATATTTATTACCTGTGCTATAATGTGTCTGGATAAAAGCATTCTTTCAACTTTGATACAGTCCTAAAAACATAAATTCAATGCTATATGAAACAATAAATATCTTATTTTCAACATAAATAGCAGCAAAGTATTAGTTTGCAAAATAAAATTTTACTCCCAATACTTTAAACAAATTAGTTCTATAATACCATTATAATATTCTTTCTTTCTGTCCATCTTTATATTTATTTCTCTACCTTTTCATGCTTTGGGGTTAAATGGAGATTTTCGCTTTTGAATTTCATAAAAACACCTCTGCTATAAATGCAAAAATAAATTCTCTTTTCAAGTAACACCATGTCTAAAAATGCTGGAGTACATTTACTAGCAAGGGATTGAGTTCAGCTTTCTTTTCTACCTTCAGGCCCAGACAGGGGCTGTGTGACAGCCATCATATAATCATCAATCGTGTCCCTTACAGTGATGGAGGCCTTGCATAGTACATAGAAATGTTTTTTTTTTTTTTTTTTTAAATGTTAGGTTGCTATAAACATAAACCTCTTCATGAGACATGTTAGATGTTGTCCTACCTTACTCCTCCTGCTAGTCCTTTGATGACAGATTTTCAGGAAAAAAATTACTAGTTAAAAATACATACATGTGTATTTTTTGACTGAACAATATTAAATATTAAAAACACACAAAAAATCAAATAACTGCCTTTATCATAATTATGTAATTGATTCTTAGAATTAAAAATTTAGTACAATTCACTTATCCTGCCATTCAGAAATAACCACAGTTGACCACACACACAAGAAAAGTTGGAACATAACATTCTAAACTGTTTTCTATGCTGAAAGACACACTTACACACATAAAAATAAATGGAACTATATTCCAGATTACTGTTTTGTAATCTGCTATTTTAACTTTACAGCATATCATGGACATCTTTCTATGCCAATGCATATAGAAAAATTTTAGATGATTGATGTATATGAATACCACCATAGTGTGGATTTTTCCTTTTTTAAAATTTTATTTTAAAATAATATCAAATTTACAGAAAAATTGCAAGAATAGTTACAGAGAACTCCCATATAGTCTTTTTTTTTTTTTTTTTTTTTTAAGATTTTTATTTATTTATTCATTTATCCTCCCCTTGCTGCTTGTGCTCGCTGGGTCAGCCAACCACTCCGTGCGGGCGGGCCCGCCCTCACCAGGAGGCCCCAGGAACCGAACCCGGGGCCTCCCATATGGTAAACGGGAGCCCCACTGATTGAGCCACAGCCGCTTCCCTCCCATATAGTCTTTACCTAGATTGATCAATTTTTCACATCTTGACAAATTTGCTTTATATTTCTCTCTCTAAATATATGTATGTATGTATGTATTATATTCCTTTTTTTTTTCTGAACCATTTGCAAATCAGTTGCATTCATTATGCCCCTTTGTCTCTTCATTTTCTAATATGTATTTCCTAAGAGCAAGACTATTCTCTTAAATAACCATGGTACAATTAACAAATTCAGGAAACTTAACATCAGCACAATACTTTAAAGTCCATATTCCAAAATTGCCAATTGTCCCCAAATGTTTTTTTTTTTTTTTTTTTTTTTTTTTAGGAGGTACCGGAGATTGAACCCAACCACTGAGCTACATCCATTCTCCAGTGAGAGTTGGTTTTTTCGTTGATTTGTTTTTAGGAGGTACCAGAGATTGAACCTGGGACCTAGTACGTGGGAAGCAGGTGCTCAACCACTTGACCTACATCCACTCCCCAACCCAAGTGTTCTTTAAGTTATTTTCCTCCTCCAATACAAGACCCAGTCCAGGATCATGTATTGCTTTTTTTTTTTTTTTTTAAAACAAATCAATTTTATTGATAGATATTAATAAGGCATAAATCCATCCAAATTGTGCAATCAGTGGTATTTGGTATAATCACATAGTTGTGTATTCATCACTTCAGTCATTATTAGAGCATTTTCATTATTCCAATAATAATGATAAAAAACAACAGACAAAAAACTCATCATCTCTCATGTACTGCATTTTATTGTCATGTCTTTTTGTCTCTCTTAATCTGAAATAGTTCCTCAGCCTTTCTTTATCAGACATTGACAATTTCAAAAAATACAGGCTAGTTATTTAAGAGTATTCATCAATTTATGTTTTTCCTGTGTTTCCTTATGACTGGAGGTAGGTTATATATTCTGGGCTGGAATATGACATAAGTGATTTGTGTCTTTTCAGGGAAGCACATTCAAAGGCCCACACTGTTCATCGGCTACTTATTGGTGGTGTTAATTTTGATCACTTGGTCAAGACATTGTCTGTTTTCTCCCCTGTAAAGTTTCAATTTTCCTCTTTGCAACTAATAAACAATCTGTAAGGAGACATTTTGAGATTATGGAAATATCCTGCTCCTCTTCATTCACTCATGGATGGTTGCGAAGTGGTGATTTTTTTTTTTTTAACTCTACTTTTTTTTTTTTCAATTTTGGTAACATAGATACAATATAAAAAATATGGAATGCTTTATGAATTTACATGTCATCCTTGCTCAGGGACCATGCTAATCTTCTCTGTATGGCTCCAATTTTAGTATATGTACTGCCAAAGTGAGCACCTACCATAGTGTATTTAAGGAAGGTATATGTTCTTCAATGACAAAGCTAACCAAATTAGATGATGCCAGAAACTTAAAAAAAGAAGCCTGGCAATACTTCCTGCAAAATAAAGGAATTCTCATAATTTGGCAGAAACTTTGACATAGTAATGAATCCTAGAAACTGATATTGCTTATACCTTCTGATCTACAACTTTTACCACAGGTCAACAGTAAACATAGAAATATAAAAACTCACTGGTTCAGATATCAAAGAGCTATCTCATTGCTGGAGAGAGATAACTGCATTTCACAGATTGACAGGAATCATTTGCATTAATAACGGTTTTCTGCAATTTAGAGTTGTAAAAGAGCTCAAAGACAACAGAAGTTGAAGAAGTTGAAGTTGAAAATCATTTTTGCCCATTTCAAAGTCTTTCGTGAATTTTCCTGATAAAGGCAAGAAAAAATATTCACAATACAGAGTTATGTTAAAATAAATTAAAAAAAAAGGTTTGGTAAGTATAATATGATTCCAATTTTATAATCATACATTTGCAAAGAAAAAGTAATTTAAAATTCTAGAGATGAAAAAGGTTAGAAATAACTTAAGGCATCTAAAGTATCTTTTGTAGAGAAAAAAATTCCCTTCCTAACCACAAAACTATATTAACTAAAATGCATCCTTTGAAGACCTATACTGGGCTATGCTTCTTTAGCCTGGTTTAAATTACTCTATATACTTGAAAGTAATTTTTAAAAACTAAATTTGCGGGGAGCGGATGTGGCTCAAGTGGTTGAGTACCAGGTTCCCACATGGGAGGTCCTGGGTTTGGTTCCCAGTGCCTCCTAAAAACAAAAACAAACAGGCAAACAAATGAAAAAACCAACGCAGGGGAGCCGACGTGGCTCAGTGGTTGAGTGCTGGTTTCCCACTTCCAAGTTCAGGGGTTTAATCCATGGCTCCGGTATCTTAAAAAAAAAAAAAAATTTAATTGGTGTACATACTGATAACTTTTCATTAAGCCATCCTCTTATCTTCAATTGTTCTCAATTCGATTTTAAAATATTATTATTTGATATTTCCTTCTTTATAAAAAGAAAAATATAAAGCTGAATGATCACAAGAAACATTTTTACCCAAATTCTAAGTTCTGGCCAAACATTTATAGGGGAATTTCTTCTGATTCTTGAATTAATGGCTTTAAGTATTTGCCTCTGGTGATATTCAGAATTTACTTTTAATTTTTCAGGAAGATAGTGTTTTAGTTTGCCAAAGGGGTACCAATGCAAAGTACCAGAAATGTGTTGGCTTTTATAAAGGGTATTTATTTGGGGTAAAATCTTACAGTTCCAAGGCCATGAAAAGTCCAACTCAAGGCATCATAAGGGGTGCTTTCTCACCCAAGTCAGCTGCCACGTGTTGAAGAAAGATGGCAGGCGATCTCTGGTCTCTCCCTTCCCCTCTGGGCTGCACCGTCTCCTGGAGCTCAGTTGCGGGCAACCAGGCATAGACCTTTTTTCTTACCAGGCCTCTTCTCTCAGGCTCGGCCACTCTGTTTTCCACCAGATTTCAGCTGCAAGCTATCAGGCAAATGGCTCATCTCTCCCTGGAGCCTCAGTTTGAACCTCTCATTTCTGTCACATGGCACGAGCAAAAAATGGCAGAGTTCTCTTTTCTTGTGTCTGTCTCTGTGTTTCCGTTTATATCAGACCCAGCAAGGAGACAGAGACCTGAGTCATGCCTCAATAACATAGTCCAATAAAAATCCCTAAAGCGATCTTATCAAGTAATCTAATCAAAGGCCCCTTAATTGAATTTAATGCAATCAAAGGGTATCACACTCAAAGGTATAGATTAGTTTAAAAACACAATATTTCTCTCTTTTAAATTTCTCTTTTTAATATGAAAAATTTATGGGATACATAAAATAATTTCAAACTGCCACAGATGCTAGTGCGACTTATGTGTCATAAAAAGGGAAGTAGGTTGTTAAGAGAAATCTAAGCCTTTAATTGAAAAGGCTTAAAATCTAAGTCTTTTTAAATCAAGAATAAAATACGGAGCACTCTGGAAAGGAGAGTAGGGAGGCAGCTGTTTAGGAGTAGGATGCTTCCAAGTGTTCAAACCTACATGTTTGTATTCACAGAATTTCTGTAGACCATTCCCTAGAAATGGTCTTCTACATTAAAAAGTCCTAATTTAAGCCCAATTAATTAAATATTTGAGACCTTTTAAAAAGTTTATACTCAAAATAAAAGTGGGGAGGAATATATTTTAACAAAGAAATACAGTTACTATTTACTTAGCAATACTATAGTATAAATAGTTTCTTGGATTTTGTTGCTGAGCACATTTTTAGTAAGGACTTAAAAACAAATTGAAGAGGAACTGGGAAACCAAAGATGAAAAGGAAAGATGTCCTGGTGGAGAAAACAAAAAGAAAGAATACAGTTTAAGTTCACCCCAAGCTTTGGGGGATTTATTATCCTAGAATAGGTAAGCAGAGTGTTTGTCTTCAATAAGCTCAATTAGTGTTTTGTTTTGTTTTGTTTTCAGATTGATGATTACCCAGAATTTCTGAGTGGACCAAACACAGAAATCAACCAACATATTCGTATCATCTATTCCTCAACTGCTTTGAAAAAAGAGTGTGAAAAATCAAAAGGAGTAAGAAAATTCCTATTTCCATTTCATCATGCCAATTCTAAAAACAAAAATGGTATGTAATATATTTTCTATAATTGACACAAAAAGAGATAATGTTCTTTATGAGATAAAAAGAATGTTCTTTACATTGATAATGAGTTTTCCAATTATGTTTTGGGCACAGCGCCTAGCACATAGTTTGCCATGAATAAGTGAAAGAAGGAAGGATAAAAAGGAGGGAGGCAGGGAAAGAGGGAAGTAGAAAGGAAGAAAAGGAGGGAGAGAGGGAGGAAATTAGTTCTCTAAATATGGGTTTTTTAAAAAAAGAATGAGTTAGAATCTGGATTCTATCTGGTCAGTTCTTGTCTGATTTTAATAATTCCATTAACAACACATATTTCAAAGAAAAAGGAAAGACTGTGAATCAAGCTTTAGGACTTAACCTTTGATTTTCATCGCTTCAAGCCTTGGGCCTCCCACCATCAAGGGAAACCACAAGGTCTTGCCTTGATAATTACATTTTATTATGGTTATTAACAGCCTTCAATCATTCTTCCAAAATATTTGTTGAGAATTTATCTACCCAAGAACTAGGATACATACCTAGATAAAAAGATAAAAAGTCACCTTTAGATATTGTCCTAAAGGAGCTTGGGGTCTGATGCAGGTGATTCTTGAAGATCCACAGTGGGGTAGGGAGAGAAGGGAAAGATGGTGGTCAAGGCTCCTGACACTTACCCCAGCTCAACCAGTGCAGCCCTGCTTTTATGTTTCACATTTTAGGCTCCATCTAAGCTTTTCCTTCAGGGAAGTTTTAAAAATCCAAGGGCAAATGGATAAAAATATAATAAATGTATATAGTTCAGGCATATACTGTTTTATTTTCATGATATATATGTGTGTATTTATGTACATATGGATGTATGTGCATATTATTTCTCAAGGAGCACTTTAAAGTATCTCTATAATTAGGAGTTGGTGAAAGGAAAGAAAAGAGCATGGACTTTGGATTCAGCTAAGCCCAGATCTGAATCTTGGCTCTCACATTTCCTGGCTGTGTGACCTTTGTAAGTCACTTAACCTTTGTGAACCTCAGTTTCCTTATCCCCATTACTAGCTTGACAGGGTTCTTATACTAAGTGAAACAATGTGGACAGCACTGGACACAGCTGGAAATCATAATCCTTTATGATTGCATTCTTAGCATGATGGAAAAGGGAAGAATGAAGATACGAGGTGGCTTGTGGATAGACCCTTTTACTTTTCTCATCCAGCCAGTGTAGCCAGACCAGCCCATACCATCCCATTCTCTCTCTGTTAGAATTCACTCCTAGTCAGACTCAGAGGCTTTTAGAGTCTTGCATAGCTAGAGTGTGGGAAGATTATAGTTTGTACATGCTCATGTACATCCACACCAACACTGTAAGGCATGGTAGATGTTTGTAGGCATTGTTGTAATTAGCAGGCTTATTAAATCCCTGGTTGCTCACCAGGTCTCTTGTCACACTAATTAGGATATCTAACGGGTGTTGGTTGCCTTAAATGCATATTTATCCTTGTCCTCAAGCATAATTATTCTTGGTTTCTTTTATTCAACATGAGTAAGAAGATGAAAACACACATTAAGCTAATTATAGGTGGAAGTTTTTGAAATGCAAATGCTTAGAAACTTTGCAAATGATGTGAAAGAGTTAAAAAAAAAAAAAAAAAGAAGGAACTTATTTTATTCAGAAAATGAACCCCCCCCCCAACTGACCTGTTCTTTTAAAGCCACCCCAAAGGTGCCATATAACACTTTTGTGTGGGGGCTTTTGAAAAAAATAAAACTGCCACTGTCACAAATAGTCATAGTCTATATTACAAGATAAAAAATATTCCACCTTTCCAGTATGCCAACTGTGATGCACCCCATGTTTCCAGTTCTGCAAGCTGTTTTGCAGGTTAGATACTACTGTATACTCAGGCCCCTGTGGTCCACCTCACAGACATTAGGAAATATGTGGCCCCAAAATGAGAGATGGGCTCAAACCTGTTTGACCATATATTTGACAACAGTCATTTACTAAAAACCCTTAATGTTTATATCAACAATATCATGCCTAGAAAAGCAGCAAACATTAATTGCTGAGCAGTTAATAAATAAAGATAATTATTAGGACTGACTTCAAACCTCTTGGGTGAAAGCCTAGGGAATATTTATGTCATGCAGCAAAGGTGTTCATACTCCAATCAACTGGATCACTTGAACAAAGGACACTCAAAATTGTAAATCATTTTGGTAAAATCCTTAAAGTTTAAATTATCATACTTTTAAAAGGATTTCCTAATTAGGTCCAATGTTTTTATAGTACAGATGTGGTCTTATACGGGCCACAGTTAGCACCTTGAATTGTACTTTTTACATCTAGATGAAAAAGGATGGTTATTAAACTCTAAATGAACAGTGCTGATGGGAGCAGAGTGACATTGGTGAGTATTAGCAGCTGAAGCTCTTGAATGGATTGGGTTATTAGACTCTTAGTTTCAGGTATATTCTTTAACAGCTACTATCCAATAGAACTTTCTGCAATGATGGAAATATTCTATATCTGAACTAATACAGTAGTCACCAGCTACCAATGACTGCTAAGCACTTGGATGTGGCTAGTGCCACTGAGGAACTGAATTTTAATTTAATTTAATTTAATTTATTTATTTTAAAGCAGTTTTATTGAGGTATATTCACACACCGTACAGTCTATCCAAAGTGGACAATCAATGGCTTTTAGGATAATCACAGTGTTGTACATTTATCACCATAAAAATTTTTAGAACAATTTTATTATTCCAAAAAAAACTACACCCCTTAGCAGCCACTTTTCAATCCCTCTATTCTTCCCCTGCCCTACATAACCAATAATCTAATTCCATCTTTATGAATCTATTTATATTTATATTTTATATAATTGGAATCATACAATATTTAGTACTTTGTGTCTGGTTTCTTATATATGCAATATTACCCATATTCATATTTCATATGAGGTTTTACTATGCTATACAGTCCCGTGTTACGTTTTTTAGCTTTCCTTCTAGTAATATACATGACCTTAGACTTTCCCTTTCAACCACTGTCATGTCCACATAATAGCACTGCTAGTTAAAAACATTATGTTGCCTTCTTTTCTGTGTGTCTCTGTCTCCTCCCTTCTTTTTTTTTTTTCTTTTTAAATCATATAGAAGTTTATTTCTCTCTCAGATATTAACTCTGATCATAAGCAGATCAGGGCTGAAAAAGCTCTAAGGTGCCAGGGACAGAGCTCATTCTATCATGTTGCTTTGCGATTTTCAATATATAACTTCCGTATTTTGGTCCAAAAAATGCTGCCTAAGCTCTTGTTTCATGCTTATATATTTGCCAGTGGGAAAAGGAGGAGGCAGAGATTGCAGTTGTGCCCCAAGGAATGCCTCGAGCCAGCAGAGGCTGAAAAAAGGAAGGAAAGATTCCCCCTTACGGGTTTCAGAGGGAGCATGGCCCTGCTGACATCTTGATTTTGGACTTCTGGCCTCCAGAACTGTGAAAGAATAAATTTGTGTTGTTTTCAGTAAAAAAAAAACAAAACAAAACAAAAAAAACCATTATGTTGTGCCTTCACTTTCCTATTCCTTTCCAAAGATGAACAAACAACCTTTTTACCAATTCTGCACAGGTTAACCCTCATCTTTCCATTCTATAACCTCATTCTATTTTCTGGTGACCTGTATTCTAGTAATTAACTCCATGAGTTTTCACAATATATTTGGTTCATAATGGCACAATCCTACGGTATTTGTCCTTTTGTGTCTGGCTTGCTTCACTCAACGTAATGTCCTCCAGGTTAATCCATGTTGTCATATGCTTCACAACTTCATTTCTTCTAACAGCTGCATAATATACCATCGTGTGAATACACCACAGTTTGTTTATCCATTCGTCGGTTGATGGACACCTGGATTGTTTCCAACTTTTGAGAATCCTGAATAACGCTGCTATGAACATAGGTGTGCAGATGTCTATTCGTGTCCCTGCTCTCCGTTTTTCAGAGTATATACCTAGTTGTGGTATTGCCAGGTCATGTGGCAAATCTATATTCAACTTCCTTAGGAACTGCCGAACAGTCCTCCACAATGTGTGTACCATTCTACATTCCCACCAATAGTGAATAAATGTTCCTATCTCTCCACATCCTATCCAACACTTGTGGTTTTCTGTCTTTTTAATTGTGGCCCTTCTAATAGGTGCGAAATGATATCTCATTGTAGCTTTGATTTGCATTTCCCTAATCACTAGTGATGTTAAACATTTTTTTCATGTGTTTTTTTCACCATTTTTACTTCTTCTTTTGACAAATATATATTCAAGTCTTTTGCCCAGTTTTTAATCGGGTTGTTTGTCTTTTTATTGTTGAGTTGTAGCATCTCTTTATATATCATGAATATTAAACCCTTATTGGGTATGTGATTTCCAAATATTTTCTCCCATTGTGTTGGCTGCATTTTCACCCATTTGACAAAGTCCTTTCCCTTCCAAATAAATTGTTAATTGCCTTTTCTATTTCTGTAAAGTAGGCTGTTGGAATTTTTAGTGGTATTGCATTGAATCTATAAATCAGTTTGGGTAAGATTGACATATTCTCAATATTTAATCTTCCAATCCATGAACACGGAATCTTTCCATTTGTTTAAGTCTTCTTTGATTTTTTTTTAGCATTGTTTTGTAATTTTCTGAATATATATCCTATACATCTTTGGTTAAATTGATTTATAGGTATTTGAGTATTTTTGTTGCTTTTGTAAACGGATTTTTTTTTCCTGATTTCCTCTTCAGATTGTTCAGTACTAGTGTAGAGAAACTTTACTGATTTTGCATGTTGATCTTGTATCCTGCCATTTTGCTGAACTTGTTTATTAATTCAAGTAGCTATGTCATAGATATTTCACAATTTTCTAAATATAGAATCAAGTTATCTACCATTAGAGTTTTACTTCCGTTTTTCCTTTTGGATACCTTTTATTTTATTTTCTTGTTTAATTGCTCCCGCTAGAACTTCTAGCACAATATTAAATAATAGCGGTGAGAGTGGGTAATCTTGTCTTGTTCCCGATCTTGGAGGGAAAGCTTTCAATCTTTTCCCCATTGAGTATGATATTGGCTGTGGGTTTTTCATACATGCCCTTTATTATATTGAGGAATTTTCCTTCTATTCCTATCTTTCAAAGTGTTTTTATCAAGAAAGGATGCTGGATTTTGTTGAATGCCTTTTCCGAATCGATGGAGATGATCATGTGGTTTTTTCCCCTTCAATTTGTTAATGTAGTATATTACATTAATTGATTTTCTTATGTTGAACCACCCTTGCATACCGGGATTATTTCTTGTAGAGTCAATGTAGGTTGTGTTTCTAGGAATTTGTCCATTTCATCTAGTTTGTTGGCATATAGTTTCTCATAATATCCTCTTAGGATCCTTTTTATTTCTGTGCAGTCATTAATAACTTCCCCCCTTTCATTTCTGGCTATATTTATTTGCATCTTCTTTCTGTTTTTATTTGTTAGTCTAGCCAAGGGTTTGTCAATTTTATTGATCATCTCATAGAATCAGCTTTTGATTTTGTTGATTTTTCTCTATGGTTTTTTTCTCAATTTCTTTTATTTCTGCTCAAATCTTTATTATTTCGTTTCTTCTGCTTGCTTTTGGAATGGTTTGCTGTTCTTTTTGTAGTTTCTCCTATTCAGTTAGCTTTTTGATTTTAGCTCTTTCTTCTTTTTTTACTGTAGAAGTTTAGGACTATAAGTTTCTCTCTTACTGCCTTCACTGTATCCCATAAGTTCTGCTAAGTTGTGTTCTTGCTTTCATTTGTCTTAATATATTTAGTAATTTATCTTACTATTTCTTCTTTGACCCACTGATTGTTTAGGATTTGGTGTTTAGCCTCCACATCTTTGTGAATATTCCCTTTTCCTGTCTATTATTGATTTTCCGATTCATTCCATTATGATCTGGGAGGAGCTTTTTATAATATCAATCTTTTCATATTTATTGAGATCAGCCTTGTGACCTAATCTGTGGTCTATCCTGGAGCAAGAACCATGAGCACTTGAGAAGAATGTATAACCCACTGATTTGGCATGCAACATTCTGTATATTTCTGTTAGGTCTTGCTTTTTTATCATATTGTTCAAGTTCTCTGTTTCCTTGTGGATCTGTCTAGTTGTTCTATCTAATGATGTTAGTAGTATGTTGAAGTCTCCAACTATTATTGTGGAGATGTCTATTTCTCCCTTCAATTTTACCAGAGTTTACTTGGTTAGGTGCATAGATATTTATGACTGTTATTTCTTCTGGTAGATTGTCCCTTTAATTATATATAATGGCCTTCTGTATCTTTTATAGCTTTTTTGCATTTAAAGCCTGTTTTATCTGAAATTAGTATAGCCACCCCTGCTCTTTTTTGGTTACTGTTTGTTTGAAGTATCTTTTTCCAACCTTTCACTTTCAGCCAGTATGCATCCCTGGGTCTAAGGTGGTTCTTTTGTAATCCATTCTGTCAGCCTTTATGTTTTCATTGGATGATTTATCCAGCACATCCAATGACACTACCATAAAAGCATTATTTACTTCCACCATTTTATTCTTTGGTTTTCATATGTCATATTTTATTTTCATCTGTCTTTTTAGGCCAGGCATATGTGCTCAAGGGTTACTCTGCTTCCTTCAGAACCATGACCAAGGATCTGCACTGGGTGCACAGGCTGGCTCCACACTGAGCCTGTAAGAGGTGGGAGAGGGGCCAGTCAGGAAGCTATAAGATCCTACTGCTTTCAAGTAGCCTTTATCTTGATTTGGCACTTGCCCTGGTGTGGCCGTCCTTTAACAGTCTTCTGGAGCTTTGAGAAAGATGTTTCTGCCATTCCTTGCTAGTTCTTCAAAGCTTCTGTGGGAGTATGGATTCCTGAAGCATCTCATGCTGCCATCTTGATTGTGATGGGCAAAAACAGGATTTTGACACCATCAAATATAATTGGCCCTTTTGCTGTAGAGAAAGCAGATGCATTATGTTTGTAAGGTCCCTCCTAGAAATGTTCTTCAGCTTATCAACACTACTGAATGTGTCATCAGATGTGTACTGGCTAAATGGCTGAAGGACTTCATATCTAGGCCACTGAAGAAGAATATAGACTACAGCGTGCACAAAAGAGAATACAGTGGCATATAACTCTGTATTCAGGTTCTCTTGTCATTATTACCTTATACCCACTAGACTCTGGTCACTGACATCCAGGATTTCCCACGAAGTGTAGAAAAAGAGATCAAACAATAGTTCATTTCTAAGTGGAAGAGTGCAGATGATCCTAAGATTCTCCATACCACTGTTACAAATTAAAATCTAAAGCTAACATAAAAAGAGACAGGGACATTGACACTTAAGTTGTTTTGTCACACCTTTTAATGACTTCACACAAAAAAGAGAAAGTTCAGGGTAGGTTAGTGAACTTGGATGAAATCAGATTTAAGGGACAACTTAAACCTACATACAGCTTGATTCTTTAGGTAATACTAACTTCCTAATTAGGTAAGTTTCATTGCTAATGAAAGTGTAAATATGTTCCACTCAATTCCAGCAATAATCAAAAGCATTATTTGTATTATATTTAGTACCAGTATTTGTGAAATGCTTACTGTTAGAAGTGTCTTTGATAATTTGGGGTCTTAAACACTTATGCATTAGTAAAGATTCTTAGTTTGCAAGTAATGCAGAAGGGAATTTGTTAGAAGGATATTGGAATCTTTTAGGTAACCAAAGGGGGAAGAGAAGAGCCAAAGAGTCAAAGACCAGGGTTTAAGCAGTCGATGGGGGATCTTCTTCTGGGGTCCTGCCATTGACATTTTTCAGCTCCGAAGACTTCTAGCTCTATCTCTTGGGTCCCAGTGTCAAAAGGCCAGGGGAAGACTGTGATGGGCCCAGCTTGGCTGAGGAGCTCACTTCTAGGCCAGTCATCTATGGTTAGGGCAGGGGCAGATACAATTTTGTGGGTCATACAATTTGGAGAGCCCTCTTTTTTTTTTTTTAAAAAAAAAAGGGGGGGGGGGAATGAAAATACCAAGTATAAAATGATTGCAGTACTCCAAAGCAATCTGGATAGAAGAAATCACAAATACAAAGTGAAGTGCCTACAACCACTCCCAAGGGGGAAGTGAAACAAAGAAAAATTGAAGTGGGAGGAGTCTGTGGTCTTAAATATTGTGGTTAAAATCCCTTTTCATATTTTATGAAAACATTTGACCACATGAACATTGTTAGGGGCCTTTCCTAGGACTTTGGAAGGAATCCGTGCAAGTAAGGGGCCCTGAAGCTTAAGCTGTATTAGCTTCATGGAGAGGGAAAAGTTGTCTTTTTTTTTTTTTTTAAACATGGAGGCATTTGTGGTAACTGTAGGAAGAGGGCAGGTCCTCAAAGAAGGAAGTGCTGGGAAGACAAAACAAGAGGTGACCATTACACTCTGACACCAATAGTCACCTTCTGAAACTGCAGACTCTCAAAGAATGCTTTTGTTATCAGGTTTTTTTTGCCTCAAATTACCAGGTGGTCTCTCAATTCTGAGGAGCTATGCTAGACTTTAAGAGGGCTGTGTTGACCTCTTTTGCCTAGAATAGAGCAGCCATAATTGCCTTCCCCCTACATATTTTTATAGACCCCACCCTGCATCATCTTTGACCTTCTAAAATGAGTGTTCTTTCTCCCAAGCATGTAGGTGCCTTGGGCTGCTCTCAGGCACACAGAAGAGAAGGAAAGAAGAGATACACTGAGAAGTTCTGAAGGATAGGGGTCAAACTCAGTGAATATAACTTATGTTGCATATCATTTTATGTAAATTTTACCTCAAAAGAAAACTGAAAAAAAAAGCGGGACTATGCAAGAAAGGCAAGCAAGAAGGCCAAGAAAGGAAAGAGTCAAGCCAGCCTGGGAAATCCCCCAAAAAGAATTCTTTGTGGGAGCAAGGGCTTTATCTCTTTCCCTCCCTTGCTTTATGGACTCATTATGTATCCTTGACTTATAACTCTTCTTTCACAGGGATGAGTGGTGATTAGATAGGGAACCAAGTTTTGTTTTTTTTTTTTAAGATTTATTTATTTATTTTTATTTATCCCCTCCACCAATGGTTCGCGCGTCTGTCTGCTCGTTGCTTGCCTTCTCCAGGAGGTACCGGGAAATGAACCCGGGACCTCCCACGTGGGAGGTGAGTGCCCAACCGCCTGAGCCACATCTACTCTGTGGGCTGCAGCGTCTGCTGACTTTGGCATGTGTTCATTTAGGTGTTTCTGCTCATTGCTGTGGGAGTGGCATCTAGCTCATTGTGGCAGGTGTGGTGTCTAGCTCGTTGCAGTGAGTACAGAGTCTGCTTATCTTCTTTAGGAGGCACCAGGGCCCAAACCAGGGACCTCCCATGGAGTAGGCGGGCACCCAACTGGTTGAGCCACATCTGCTTCCCAGAACCGAGTTTTGATTGGAGGTTAGAATATGTAGCTAATACTGACTGTAACCGTTGGCCAATTTGATGCGATTATGAATTCCAAAAATATAATTGGATCATGCTTGTAAACTGATCTGTTTATCTGGGCATGATTAGGTTAGGATTAGGGTGTTCAGCCCCACCCCTTGGTAGTTCGGGAATCAAATATAAAAGGCATGGCAAGAACAGTTTTGAGAAGCAGTCTTTTGAGAAGCAGTTTTGATGTTGGAAAGAAGGCCCCAGGAAAAGAGAAGCAAGCCATTCGCCTGATTGTCTACAGCTGACCTTGTGGAGGAAACAGGAGCTAAGCCCTGAGAGAAACACAGCCCCGGGAAGAGAGGAAACCCAGAAGCCTGAACCCTGGCAAATGCTGGCAGCTGTCTTGCTCTAACATGTGGCAATGGACTGTGGTGAGAGAAGAAACTTAACGCTTTATGGCCTGGTATCTGTGGACTTCTACCCCAAATAAATAAATACCCTTTATAAAGACCAACCCATTTTTGGTATTTCACATTAGCACCCCTTTGGCTGACTAATACACTGACCTTCTACAGTAGCTTATGGAAATGTAAATTTGGTTCTTGTTGAACATATTTATTAGATACTATTATTATTTTCTACCCCAAATAAACTAATAAAATGCACTGACATAATGGGAAGGATGAAAGTTTTTTTGATGTAAGTTGTAATTGTTTTGGCCTTTTTTTTAGTTTTAAGTAAGCCAATATTTATTATATCCTTACTCTGCCAGGCATATGCATCATTTTTATACATATTTTCTCATTTTCAGTCACAAAATCATTATCCTCACCTTTACAGATTAGGATACTGAGACTGGAGTGATAATTTGCAAAGTAACTTATAAAGTTCACACAGACAGTATTGGAAGAGTCTGATCTTGAGCACATTTCAGTGTCAAAGCCAAAGTTCTTTCTGTTTTATCATGCTGCGCAGTTTATAAATTTGAACTTGCAAGTTTTTATGAGGATTCATAAAAAGTTATCAAATCAGTACATGTGACTAAGCCTTCTTTATGTACTCAATAAAACTAATTAATGACCAATTGTTTTAGCCTGCTAGGCTGCGAAAATGTAATATACCGGAAATGGGTAGGCTTTTACAATGGGCTTTATTAGTTGATAAGCTTACAGTCCTGAAGCTGTGAAAATGTCCATATCAAGGCACCATCAGGCAATGCTCTCTCCCTGAACACTGGCTGCTAGTGATCCTCTCATATGGCAAGCATTTGGCAGCGCCTGCTGGTCTATCCCTTTTAACCCTGGTTTTGTTGCTTTCAGCTTCTGTCTTCCTCTGGTTTTCTAACTCCCTGTGGCTTTTCTCTCTCTTCTGTGGCTTTTATTTCTGCTTCTGTGTCCTCTCTTTTGTGGCTTATTTTCTGTGTCTTTCTCTGTATTCATCCTGTTTATTAAGGACTCCAGTAAGAGAATTAAGACCCACCCTGGTTCACACCTAACTGAAGTAATCTAATCAAAAGGTCCCACTTACAACAGGTTCACACCTACAGGAATGGATTAGATCTAAGGCATGATTTTCTGGGGTCCATAAAAAGCCTCAAACTACCACACAATTAACTCTTTTTTTCTTTCTTTTTCTTTTAGTTAAGGAAGAGAATAATGGCCATATCTTTTGGAGACATAAAGAATCTAGAAATCTAAAAGAATCCTCTCTCAGGTGAGACTTGTTTAAGTTATATTTTTAACTTAACGACCAATTTACTTTACATTTCAATTTGCTTTTCTTACTGCTTTTTCTCTACTGATGGCTTTGGATTGAGTTGTTTATTATATATATAATAATGAAGGTATTTTGATTTCCACAAAGAGAACTTTCTCCTAATTTAAACCCAGTTAAATAGTAAAGTATAATTTTTCTCACCCAACTGAATATATAGATGTCACAATTTGAATAAATAACTAATTAAAATTAAATAAAATTTATTGAGTTCTCATTCTCTGTAGGGCAGCATGTCAGGCCCTTTAATAGATAAAAAGATGAGCAAGGCATAGCTCCCCAACTTCTGAGGTGCTAGGTCCAATATATTATATTCATATAAATAAGAATAATACAAAGTACACATGCCAAGTGTCATAAAGGAGTATGAGCAAGTAGTCAAAGAGATTTAAAGAGGTGAAAGTTCATATTCAGTTGTATGGGGGAGTATAACTCTGATGACGGTTGGTAAAGGAACAGTAGACTTTGCACATGGGGATGAAGATGTTGCATTAGAAGATAAAATACAGGTAGGAAAAAAATGGAACATCAGTTAAGAACAGTAAACAGTCTAGTGTGATTTTAAAATAGAACATGAATACAGATATATGGTTGGAGTTAAATTGGGCCTGTACTTTGGAGGGTCTTAAAAGTTCACATGAACACTTTACATTTCAGCTCATAGGATATGAGAAGTTACTGAAAGTAGGAGAATGATACAATAAAACCATTATTACAGAAAAATAATCTGACTGTTGTGCTTAGAGTGGATTGAAGTGGGGGAGATCAAAGATTGGTGGGAAGTAATGAGAATCTGAATTGGGGTGGTTGTAGTGGGAAGGGTGTAAAAGGAATAATAGAAAAGGCATTTTAGGGGCAGAACATTACAAAACTTGAAATTAATTGAAAATAGAGGAGATAGAGAAAGAAACCACTGTGGTTTCAAGCAGGGGTACTGGTGACACCCTTCAAAGAAATAAGAATTTCAGGAAAATCAAGCTCAAGTGCTCCTTTAGACGGGTTCAGCTTGAGGTCCCAATGGGCCTCATCTGGTGGAGGAGTTCATCGGGCAATTGAAATTTCAGTCTGGAAGGTGGGAGAGAAGTCTAGGAGTAAATTTAAAAAGGAATTTCTCAAGTTGCATAACTTGAAACATGACTCTACTATATACTTTAAGTGTCTAGATATTAGAAGGAGGGGAGCATAGGACTCTCAAGAGCTATGATTCAGAGGATATATAGGCATAGGGAAAATTAATGTGGGGTGAAGCCCTGAAAGGCAGGTCATGACCTGGGGGGAAGTATTCCAGTTAGGAAAGCATTGGAAAATACTAGAAAGGAAGAGTGAACTCCTAGTTGGGGACTATTCACAAATGACAGACACTGATTAATAACTTAGGTAACTGGATTACCTTTTCTCACTGCATGGGAGGTCTGAACAAAATAATCTACAAGTTCTCTTCAAAACCTTAATTTCATTATTATAACTTTCTTTCTCACCAAAAAAAAAAAAAAAAAAAATCTTGGTTTAAGATTTTTTTTCTCTGCTGGGAATGCATCACCAATTTGCTTTACAGAATTTTAACTTCACAATCAACTATTCTGGACAAGAAAATTGGTGGAAAGTTGGCTACAGCAAATGTAATTTTCTTAAAGGTGTCCTTAAATGTGTTAAAATAGAGTTTAGTGAGTTAGCTTAAAAAACGGTCCCTGTGTTTCTGTCAGGGTTCTGGAGGCTTTGGAGGTTCTGATAATATTTACTCGCTGTGTCAGGATTGACTAGTAAATGTTTTATTAACATTGCAAACTATAGCTTAAAATGCACAGAGTCCTTTTGTAATGCTGGTACTGGAGAAAGGACCAACAGCCTGTGTAGCAGTGTAGCTTGGAGGTCTTCTCACCAGGGTTGCACAGTGAGGTGCTGCTGGCATTTTGTATGGGACCATTAATTGATGTGTGGAATGATTTGGCAGGTATGAGATCCTTCCTGGAGCCAGTGATGGTTCAGAGCTTTAATTAAAGAGGGATTTAGGAGCAGCAAAATGGAGAGTGGGTATGTTACGAGGACATTTACTTAAACTGTATGCTAACTTGGAGTGACTTGAAACTCTCTTCCCCATGGCATGCAAATACACTATAGCATATATGTTTATTTGTGGTGGCTTGGGAAGGGCTATTGGAGTTCATAGGGAGGGTCACTATGGCCTCCCCTTCTCTTGGCCTCCACCTTTGGGAACCTGCTGTTTCAGGCCAATTCAACTCCAGATTCAGACTATAATAATGCAAGATAATCCTGGAACTCTAAAGGTGCCCAATTAAAAAATTCATGTGTGCCTGCTACTCTGCCCTTTACAAATAAACAAATTGTGGCAGTTTGAGATTATTTATGAACCTCCAAAGAGATAAGGACTATGTTTGTAAACGGGTCTGTTCCTCTGGGCATGATACCCTTTGATTGTATTAGATTCAGTTGAGATGCCTTTGATTAAATTATGTTAAGATTAGGGTATAACTCAGGTTAAGTCCCTGCCTCCTTGTTGGGCTGATATAAATGGGCACTTACTCAAGAAGACACCAAAGAAGATAAACAGGAAGAGAGAGAGAGAGGTCCAAAGACCCAGCAGAGGAGAGTACTTTGATCCTGCAGCCCCAGGAAGAGAGATGAGCCATTCACCTGATAATTTGCAGCTGAGCCCGGAAAGAAGCCCCCCCCTCCCATGCCAGCCTGTAGCTGAGAGAGAGAAAGGCTGAAACCTCACAGAGATCACCCGCCATCTTGCTTCAACATGTGGCAAGTGACTTGGGTAAGGAAGTACCTCTTATGGTACCTTGAGTTGGACTCTTTAGGGCCTTGTAACTGTAAGCTTTTACCCCAAATAAATATTAAAAGCCAACAGATTTCTGGTACTTTATATCAGTACCCCTTGACTGACTAATACACAAACCACACAGTTTTAGAAATCTTTCTAATAAAAGTTAAGTATCCAAAACAATGTTAATTAGAGAAGTCAGTTGAATAGAAAAGCTCATTTCTTGAGCACTCACTGTCTGAGGTTACATTAGCTACAAGGGCCTGAATTTGCTAGTCGGTAAAGCCAGAATCTGGGACACCCGGTGCTGCTCAGAGATTAGTCTGTACTCTTAACACATGCTCACTGGGCCATGTAAGGAAAAGCCCAGATCCACTGGGGCATGGGAATAAAGCTGACCTGGAAGAATTACAAAAAATCCATGGTTTTCAAGCCTGGCCATGCATCACAATCTTTCAGGGGCTCATGGAGAGTACAGATTCTTTATCTCCTTTACCAATACCCTAGTACAAAACACCATCATCTGGACTATTGCAACATCCTAATACCTTCCCCACCTCCATTTTAGTATCTTCCTGCTCCCACCTGAATCCATTATCCACCTTAAAGCAAAATGATCTTTTCAAAATGCCCCTTTCTTGCTTAAAACCTTTCATGTATCACACTAAACAGAACACAAAACTTTTTACCATGTCTAGACATCCCAGCAAGATCTGGCCTTTGCTTACCTCTCCAACTTCATCTCAACTTCACCCATTGCTCACCATACTCTAATGGCACTATCTAGAGCATTTCAAGCTCTTTCCCACTCAGGGCCTTTGCACTTCCTTTCCCCTCTTAACATTACTTTTCACATGGCTAATTTTTTCTCATCCTTTAGGTCTTAGCTTAATTGCCCCTATCACAGAGAGCTCTTGCTTGATCACCCAGTTGAAAGCATAACACCATCCAACAGATCCACAAAGATTTTCTTTACCAGGGCACTCTATTTCATAGCACTTTCATAAACTATGATTACATGTTTATTGTTTATTGTCTGCTTTACCTCCAGAATATAAGCTCTATGAAGGCAGGGACCTAGAGATTCTTGTATACTGATATATTTCTAGTGTTCAACCCAGTGCATAGTAAGTGTAAAGAATAATCATATTCTTTACAACCTAGCCTGGCTTGCATTATATATAGGTTGGGGAATTGTGATTTGATCTAAAGCCATGTAGTAATAAACTATGTTCAGAAGGGGTTGATGTACTTCCCATTATTTTTCTGAATGTGGCAATTTATGAGCTTCTGGGAAGAGGGCTCTGCCTTGCTGTGGAGGGCACTGAGTGAAATTCCTAACATGGCTTTTGTAACTGCAAGGATCGAGAGAAAACAGGCAGTTCCAGTGAAAGCCTTCCACATGCTCCCAAAATTCTTCATTTCACATTTGGGCACATAATACCCTAATTTTTTCCAGAACACTCTGATAGCCTCATTGTTTTCCTCAAATCTAGAAAAATAAAAGAGGTTTCATTAATGCTTGCAGTAGTTGTTTTAGGTTATTGTGGAGGTTACAACCTTGTTAGAAGTGGCAGAAATCCAGCTTAGGTTAAAAGGGGAGTTTATTGGAATTTCTGGGGCAGTTCATGCAATTCAAAATTAATTCAACAGATATTTATCTTTCTGTCTATCTGTCGAATTCCTGGATTCTGTGTTCAATTTTAGACGTACAGTAATGAGAAAATCAGCAAAGGCTAGAAAACAAACCATGGGAATGTACACATGGTAAGAATGAAGCTGGGATTTAGGCACAGCTGGAACTAGAAGCTTGAGGCCCACAGAACTCTGTTTCCTTCTCTGATGTTTGTGTGTCAGCATCATGTTCTCTCAATGAATACCCTATCTCCAGTGGGGCAGTGAACAAAGTCACCAACTGTCTTAAATTCACATTATAGCTCTCACAACCAAACAAAGGCTGATTCATACATGTATCAGATTTAAAAATCCTGGGGAAGGTGTCTGACTCCCCAGCTTGAATAAATGACTCACTCCTGAAAAAAATCCACCTTAGCCAAGAGGTCAGGGTCTTTAAAACCTTGCAGCTTCCATTTGCTCCATGAGTGAAGGACAGTGAGTAACTTGGTCCACTAGCTCATAGTTTTCTAGCACTATCATGTCTATAATTAAACATTTTAATCACAAGTCTAAACAAAAGGCAGGCTAGGATAGAAAACACTAATTAGAGGATTAAAGGATAGCATCATGTACAGTGCTTTGAAACACCTCCTAGGTGTAAAGTTTGGGGCCTAATTATGAGAAGGTGCAGGTCATAAGGATGCAGTTATCTTGGGACATCAGACTTACATAAGTATGATTACTTTTTCAGCTAATAGTAAACAACAGGCTCTTTAACATTTAAGGGATAGAAAACAAACTAGTGATCCCAGATAATGAGATTCAGTATTAATCTCTACCTTTAGTAGCTTTTAGTGGATGTTCTGTGTTCATATGTATTTTACAGGAGAAGATCCAAGTAAGTATTTTACAAAATGTGTTTTTAGGAAAAGTGTATCATGACCTACTTAAGAGCACCCTAAAGCTGAAAAGAAAAAGACTGCCTATTGCTTGACAGTGTTAAAAAAACATAAAGAGATCAATAGAATATTTTCACAATGCTGGCACAGAGTGTGATTTACATAAATTTAACTGAGTTGACCTTGAATAAAGCAAGAGAAAAAGAATCACTGATGATACTTAGCCCTTAGCCCAGGTCTATTAGGCCCAGATTCACCAGGGTAGATGTTGATCTGGATTTAGATCTGTCTGTAGCCTCTACTGATATTTAGCTAATGAAAATTTGAAAGGAGATTTTCTAACCACAGTGCATGGCATGTATAGGGAGTGACTTTTGGAAAAACCAATCTGTTTGATAAACAGAATTAAAGCTCACCTGCTTATTATCCTTAAAAAAAATTAGAGGGGAGCAGATGTAGCTCAAGTGGTTGGGCACCTGCTTCCCATGTATAAGGTCCTGGGTTCATTCCCCAGTACGTCCTAAAAACAAGCAAACAAAAAAAACCAGCTCTCATTGGGGAGCAGATGTAGCTCAGTGGCTGAGTGCCTGCTTCCCATGTACAAGGTCCTGGGTACATTCCCTGGTACCTTCTAAAAAAAAATTAGAATGTGTTATATTTAATTGTATAGCATTAAGAAATTAGAAGAAGAAAAAAACCAATCAAGAAGGTGAAGCTTATATTTTTCTCTACAAGCAGCATTTCTTGACAGAACATAGAAAAAGAGAGCTGTGTTATTCCTCTCTGCACAGTAGTTAAACATGCGGGCTCTGGGGCCAAACTGCCTAACTTCAAATCCTGACCATATTGGGCTAGCTATTTACTGTTCCCAAGTTTTACTCTCCTAACAGATAAGTTGGGGCTCTTAATAGTACCTATCCCATAGGGGTGATATAGAAGGGTTAAGTTATATCCATGTAACATGCTTAACCTGTGTGTGGCATTTAGTGAGTCTTTATTAAAAGCTAGTGTTTTTGTTAATGCTGATGGACATAGGTCAATCAGTGAGCAACAATCTAGTCAGCATCCTCAGAATCCTTGATTATACCCTGGAGCAGAATGGCTTTCCTCTTTTTCTACTCTCACCAATAATATAGTATTTAAAAAACAAAAATGCTATTGTGCAGTTACTATGGCATGAGGTACCATCTATATTAGTTTTCTAAGGATTTCTTTTGAACAACAATAACACTGAAACAACAACAGGTGAGATTAACACAATCAATAGTTGGTTCTTTGAAAAGATTTAAAAGATTTAGATGGACTACGGTGGACTTACTGGTATTCTACTATAGACTTATTGTGATTCTAGCAATGGAAGAAATTATATCATGGATGTGGAGCAGTGGCCACCGGAGGTGCTGGAAGCAGGGAGAAGGAAAAAGACGTATAATATGGGGGCACTTCCGGGACTTGGAATTGTCCTGAATGACATTGCAACGACAGATACAGGCCATTATATATCCTGCCATAATCTACAGAATTGGGTGGGAAAGAGTGTAAACTACAATGTAAACTATAATCCATACTTAGTGGCAATGCTCCAAAATGTGTTCATCAATTGCAATGAATGTATCACACTAATGAAAGAAGTTGTTAATATGGGGAAAAGTGGGAGGTGTGGGGAATATGTGGGAGTTATATTTTTTTATGTAACATTTTATGTAATCTAAGTATTTTTAGATAAAACAAAAAATATATTGAAAAAGTAATAAAAGATATAGAGACCTTGTAAGAAAAATTAAAGATAAAATATAAAGACAAGAATGTAATTAAACAATATACAGAATGAAAAAGGAAAAATAACTACCAGTAGAACAGATTTGTAAAAGTTATGTTTTAACAAATATATGCTAATACATTTTAATTTTTAGATGAAATAAGTTCCTAGGAAAATATAAAATACCAAAATTGGCACAAGAAATTGCAGAAACATTCAAAGAACAGTAACGAGAGTAAAAACAACCTTCCCAAAATAAAATGAAAACCCAATAGTTTTTCAGTAAGTTCTATCAATCTTTAAAGCGACAGTTGTTTAAAAAATTAGAGAAAGGGGAGGGTCGGATGTGGCTCAACTGGTTAGGCGTCCGTCTCCCATATGGAGGGACCCGGGTTCGATCCCCGGGACCTCCCGGTAAAAAAAAAAAAAAAAAAAAAAAAATTAGAGAAAGGGGGTCAGATGTGGCTCAACTGGTTGGGCGTCCGTCTCCCATATGGAGGGACCCAGGTTCGATCCCCGGGACCTCCCGGTAAAAAAAAAAAAAAAAAAATTAGAGAAAGAATAGAAGCTATTCAGTCTTTTTTGTTTGTTTGAGAGTGGTGTAATCTTGTTCCCAAAGCCAAATAATGACAATAGAAGCAAAGATAAAGACCTTTATCACCTATGAATCTAGATTAAAAATCCTAAATAAAATATATAACTGAACTCAAGAATGTATTAAAAATATCACAATTAAGATCCCAGAAATGTACAGGTGATTCACCATCAGAAAATCTTTTGTAAATGATTAACAGATAAAAGGAGAAAAATCATGTTTACAACTGGTTAAAAAAATGTGATAAAGTACAATAAAGTTTAATATCTTTTTATGGTATAATACTAGGGCATAATACTCCATAATACTAGGGCAGTCACCATTCAAAAGATGGTGAGTAAACTATCATTTAATGAAAGGACATGATTTTCAGTGGAATCTAGTCACAACATTAATGCCAAGTATTCTCCTACTTGAGTAGCATGTGCATGGAAGTTGTTTTAAAAATCCACTTTTTAGTTTAATGTCCTCTACACAATGTTGAGTTAACTTGTTTCCAGCATTACCCAAGAGAAGAATTTTTGTGACAACATCATGAGAATTGCTATAGATAATATTTGTTATTAAGTTAAAAATGGTTGTTGACTAAATCTTTTTTTTTTTTTTTTTTTTATGGGTAAAAAACAAAATTCTCACAAT
>JAKSZT010053801.1:10880371-10919635 GCA_026826555.1 Tolypeutes matacus | reverse complement strand
GTGGGTGGGATGATCCTGCCTGCAGATGCAGGCCCTCTCCATTCCCTGGGATGGCCATTGCCCATCGTTGTCTCCTCACCAGGTGACTTGGATGAATCCATTGAGCTGTAGGGTAGGAGTTGCAGCTCCACCTAGATTTCATGCACACCTGGCACATAGGTAGGTGGGAGGCTCCAGTCTCTGGAGGTATACCTAAAAACTCCAGCATCACATATAGGTTTGAATAGAAGGGACTGGTGAACCATGTGCAGGGAGGACTTATTTGAGTCTAATTCTGTGTTGACTAAATCTTAAGTAATATTCAATTCCAGCCAGAGTTCTTTTTTAAATTAATCTATTAACTATCACAGGTTTATTCAGCTTACAATAGGATATACCCAATTTTCCTTTAAAACTCCTTTATGAATTTACCAGTCTTTCACATGTATTTGAGATAGAGGGTTGGAGTGTAGCAGGAAAGCTTTCCAAAGTGTTAGGAATCAGAGCCAAATTTAAATTAATTAGAAAACAGTCAAGGCACCTCAAAGTACTGATTTCTAGACTATAATATTCAATTTCTAAAACTCTGACTTAAATGTAACTTTATATGAAGTTATAAAATGTGTCAAATTAATTACATTTAGTTCATAAAAAGTTATCTAGATACCTATTGAAAAGAAGAGATTCAGAGATTTGAAAAAATGTAACATTTATGTCTTCTCAGTTTCTTTATTGGCACTATCACCAATATTTAACTTATAGGTCTAGGAGTCAATTAGACAGTTTCTAAATATTACTAATTTAAAACCAAGAATTACATCATTTTTTAGAAGTGCAAAGAAAATCAAATAAAGTAGCTCACATTGTCAGGTAAGTCTCCTTTGAAGGTCATGAGTTTACAGCTGGAATCAGTAAGGTGCCTGTTGGAATAAGATTTCTACTGAGTATTAAGCAGCTAATAAAATTTTACATGAGGAGGGGCACAATCTGGCCTGGCAGCAAGAATTCAGAACAAAGAAAGGTTGGGTTTGTTGTTTCTTTCCCCTCTGAACAGTTTGGTCCTAACCTCAGCCAGCCTTTTGTTGGTCTATAATTTTCTAACTTTGAATTCTTCCACATAGAGTGGCTTGTATTTCACCGATTTTGCTTTAGTAGAATCTTCATTGGAATTCTCTTATTTAGGAGAGCTAAAATTCTAGATCTTGAGTTCTAGGTCTGTATTATTTCTTATGGAAGAATCATTGTTCAGTCAACTGTACTGCTTTTACTCTTATATTTTAGCATATAATCTGACCATTCATTCCAATCTGATAGGTTTTTAGCTTTCCATGGAAACTAAGTTCTCCATTTTCATATTTACTGAAACTTTTCTGTCATTTTTAATAGTTTCTTTAACACAGTAATCACTTTTTCTAATTTGCTATTTTTCTTCATTTCTTGATACAGTCAATATACTAACATATGTGTTCTTTTTATTCCCAGATGACCTTGCACCTAACAGGTTTTTCTGAATCTGTTCAATTTTGCCATTTGCTTCTAGGCTGTGTCTTTTAACCTGACAATTTCAGTCTCAAGGAGTTTATCTGTTTTGATGCAAAGGGAATAAAAGGGAAAAATGACTCCTGCATACTTTTGATTTTGGAATTCTCATTCCCACTTCTCTCATCTCTTTCTCCCTTGGGCTGGGCTCCCTTATAGATATATAATCAACTCATTAGAGAAACACTTGTTTTTCAGCTACCTAGCCTTGTAAATATGAATTTGGCACATGTGCAAATTCTAGGTCCTGGAACTCTTGCTTAATAATGAACTACTCTTTAATTGGACAAGTAGGGGTGGTTATTATTGAATTTTAAATGAAGAATACAATTTAGTTTTGTGAGTTAACTTGCTTAACTGTGGTGCAGTATAAGGTCTATGACATTTTCACTTATACTGCCAAAAAGGTAAGCCTTTTAAAATAAAGACCCTTTTTAACTTTTCAAAATAATAGATTTTTCATACAGCTGAGTAAATAACAGTCACTTCAACTGAGACTTACTGTAACTCCCTGAAATCATTTTGTGGAACTTTCACACAAAACATATATTGTGCCTAAAATGAGCATTTTAGCATAATTTCATAACATATAATATCATCTATCCACTGATGATTCAAGTCTTTTCAATTTCTGTAGAGGAAACTTTAGAAATGATCTGTAAGAACAAAGAAAAGCTATCACTTTAAAGAGGATTGGAGGAAGCAGCTGTGGCTCAATTGGTTGGGCTGCCATTTACCATGTGGGAGGCCCTGGGTTCGATTCCTGGGGCCTCCTGGAAAAGGCAAGCTGGCCTGTACAGTGCGGTGAGCTGGCACAGCAAGATGATGCAGCAGGGGGAGACAAGCAGACACAGAAAAATGCAAAAGCAAAATGGACACAGTGAGCACGAACAGCAAAGGGGGGATAAATAAATAAAATAAAAATTTAAATAAATAAATAAAGAGGATTGGAGTATGTACCATCCATTTCTGGGCTAAACATAGATATTTACCTGAAAATTCTATATTCTGAAAATTGTCTATTTTTAGAAACTTTGATAACACTCTTATGTAATACTAGAACTCTTTGAATAGGGTAAAATAAGATATAATAAGTTATTCAGGGATTGGGGGGTCACACACAGTAATTTGTCCCATTGTGTGCTTAAAATCTGGTCACATGCCACCCCACAAGGCAAGAAAAGTTCTGGGGCCTACACTGCTCCTTCCAGACCACACTCTGGGAGCATAATGCCAGTGTGCACACCCTTAGACCTGAGCGGTTGACAAGGGGTGGCTATTTAGGGGGAAGGGAATTTGGATGAGGGGGCTGAGGGTGGGAACTCAGCACAGTTCATAGCACTGTACAGATAATGAATTTGATATCTGTTGCAAATTAAGTTAATAACTAATATAAACAAAGTGGCTTTTGGCTTTCAGGGAGGCTCCAGTCTTAGAGGGGGAACAAGATACCTTAATATAAACTGATAAACCAGCAATTCAAGGCTATATAGGATAATATTAATAGCTAGCACCTACTGTTTCCTATGTTCCAAATACATTGTATATATTTTCTTATTTATTCCCACAGAAACCCTGTGAGACTGGTGCTCTATTGTTCCTGTTTTAAAATTGGGAAATTGAGGCTTAGGTCAATCAAGGTCATATAGTCACTCAGTAGCACAGCCAGGAGTAGAGACAAGATCTAATCATATTCATAACCTCTTAGCATCTACAAGATGCAGAGCAGAGAGAGATCATGATGAGCCGGAGAGAACAGGGAAGGTAAAGGGATGGGACACTAGGATTGATTCTGAAAAAAGTGCTAATGATACTGGGAAAGTTCAAAGAATCTCAGCAAGAGGTAAACTGAAGAAAGCACCATTTTTAAAAAACTTCATATCTCCATTTGAATAATTTTTTCCTTAATAGGATCCGTTAGAAATGAACAATGATTTTTACACACAATGCATAATGAAAGGACTATCAAGTTTTAAAACTAGAATGAAAAAGTCCTTTCAATGGAAAAATTGGGGCTCCTTGAAGGAGAGGTACAATACTTTAAACATATAAAATGCTTCTTTACATGACATTGGGTAGAGTTTTATTTTGTATAAGAGAAATGTCAGTTAAAGGCTTGCTATGCCATGTCTTCCCCTTGTCCCATCCCCAAGCCAACAACTGATATTAAATCATTAATTCACTTCAAAAGTGAAAACAACCATTTGTTTTAAGTGAAAACATTCACCCTTCACCTATTCCTTTTGTTCATTACTCTTAAATTGTAAAGGGCAAAACTTAGAATATCATGTTTAATATTAAATTCTATCCAACAGGTACTACCAAGAGAGCAGCACAACGTCCATGGACTCAACTCCTTGTCCTCCTTCAGACATCAAGAAGCTGCCCGTTCACAGCCAAGGTGCCTTTCGACCCTTACCTAACCTCTCCAGGAGGCGCTGTCAGTTCACACCAGCCGTTGGCAAGGCAGGCAGCAGTGTGCCCTCTTGCACAACAAACACAAAAGAACTCCAGGGACTTCCAAGACACAAAGACTCTCTATCATCTTTCAAGGATAATGGAAATGGAAATATGTTTTACCTAGGAAGTTCCTGCCAAGCCTCCCCTTTACAGAACAACCCAAACCTAGAAAAAAAGGAGTCTGAACTTCATTTGTACATTATTTCCACAAGTTCTTCGATATTTCTGCACTTAAAAAGTTCATGGAACAATTATATTATAGTAAGTGTCTTCTGAAGTTAACCTTGCCTTGAGTATTGCTTTTTAGTGCCAACATGCCTTCTCTGCTCTACCTCTGCATTTAGGAAATTTAGCCATGGAATTTAGTAATGTGAAACGCAAAATGTACCAAACAATTAAGGAGATGAATTTGTTCAGGCTACTGCAATCGAGAGAGTGTGCGTTAATTAGGAATGTCTCAAAGAAAAGGAAGGGACCTGGGGTTGTATAAATGCAGGTAAACAAGGGAGTAATCAGTGAGTCTCATCAGATTCCAGAGGAAGGATGGAAATGGGTCTTCTCTTGGAATATTCAAGAGCACAATGGTTCTTTGCAGCTAGCTGGGGAGAGTTCTTTCTGGGAACCCAGGGCTGAGATAAAGTTCAACATTGTCAATATGTTTCTGTATTTCTTAGCTGCACAATTGATATTAAGTAAATGGGAGTCACAGTTATAGTATCAGATAATTTTATTTAAAGAATTTTATTAACTTTCTTCTCATTTGTAAGAGTACTTTATGTATTCTTATTTGAATGATATATATTTTCAAATGTCTCTTATGTAGTGACTGCTCCTTTAGATTTGTTTATTGCATTTTCTTGTCATTCACAAAAGCTTTGATTATTAAATGGCCATATTTGTCAAAAAAAAAATAAATAAAGAATATATAGTCTAAATCCTTTATTTTATCAGGAAAGAGGCACAAAAATTTTGTTGCTTAAGATTATAAAATAAATTTAGAACAGAGTCAGAACTCCCATTTAGGGATCTTTCTACTACACCAAGATCAGTTTTAAAAACAAGTAATTTCTTAAAAGAAAATTATGATTCTTTTCCATTATCTTCAGAAATATATATTTTTTATTATTGAACTTCCAATATAATATTAAAAATATGAAAGGCTGTTTCACTCAGAAGAAGCTAGAAGTATTTCAGCCCTCTCCCTTTTTTCCTTCATGGTTTCTGATGAGAAGTTGACACTTTATTTTTTTGAAGCTCCCTTATATGTGACACATTGCTTTTTTCTTGCAGCTTTTACAACTCTCTTCTTGTCCTTGGCATTGGATAATTTGATTATTATTTGTCTGGGCATGGTTCTCTTTGAGTTTATTTTGTTTGGAGTTCCTTGGGCTTACTGAATATGCATATTAATGTCTTTAGTTAAATTTGGGAAGTTTTCTGCCATTATTTCTTTGAATATTCTTTCTTTCCTTTTCTCTCTTTATACACCTTTTTGGATTCCCATAATGCACATATTGGTATACTCGATAGGGCCCCATAGGTCTCTTAGACTCTGTTTGCCCTTTTTTATTCTTTTTTCTTTCTGCTCCTCAGCACGAATCATTTCAGTTGTCTCATCTTCAAGATCACTGGTTCTTTCTTCTATCACCTCTAATCTGCTTTTGAAACAGTCTAGGGAATTTTTCATTTTAGTTATTGTTTTCTTGAATTACTCTGAAGAGATTCACCTACATTCAATCATTGCTTTCCTCATATTCTTTAGTTCTTTCATCTTCTTTTCCTTTGTCTCCTTGAGCATACTGAGGATTGTTATTTTAAAGTCTCAGTCTGTTAAGTCCAAAGTCTGGACCTCTGTATTGATGGTTTCTGGATTTTTATCTTGTTCCTTTGGCTGTGTCATCATTTCCTGTTGCTTTGCCTTATTTTCTTTTTGTTTCATGCATACATTTTATTTATTTATTTTTTATTTTTTATATATTTTTTAAAGATTTTATTTATTTATTCATTTATCCCCCCCTTGCTGCTTGCGCTCGCCGGGTCAGCCAACCACGCTGTGCGGGCGGGCCCGCCCCCACCAGGAGGCCCCGGGAACCAAACCCGGGGCCTCCCATATGGTAAACGGGAGCCCCACTGATTGAGCCACAGCCGCTTCCCACATGCATACATTTTAATATTACAAAGTGTTAAGTCAGAGATTTAGTCCTTTAGCTGTGCCTTAAGGTTGTACCCAGTTAGTGATATGACAGAGATTTTCTTGAATGCCAGGAGCTAATCAAAATAAACCAAGGCAAAAAACAACTTTCACTGTCTTTGCACATTGGTTCTGCTTTGGCTGGTCATATCCTTCAGTTTAGCTTTCTAATCAAGCATACAGCCTGAGGCAAATGGGAAATGCAGGGTCCTTTCTGTCTTATCTGAGCCTGGGTGGAGCCTAGTAGCCTGCTTCTTTTCCTGGGCTTGTGCTTGCTAGAAGCCTTAGGAATTCTCCATTTAAAGTTTATAAGAAAAATAAAAATAAAACAAAACAAAAAATAAACAAACAAAAAAAGTTTACAAGAGTTCCAGTGAATGTCCTCTCTACTCCCTTTAAAATAGACTTCCTGGGTGCTCTCTTGAGTGGCTTTGCACCAGGCTGCCTCAACTTAATTGTTTCTCACATTGTCCCAGCTGTTTGCAAGGGGCTTCTCTACCCTCAGTACAAACTCCAGGATGGTGGCCCAAGACATGTTTCCAGGCTCAGTCTCTCAGACTTCCATCTGATGGATTGGCACTGATATACATGCACCCCAGTATGTGCACAGGATCCACTATGCTTCCTCTGGAACAGGGCCAGGGGCCCACAATGGGAGCACAAGCTGGCTCCACCATGTGTGGCAGAGGGTTGGGGGAGGGCAAGCAAGAACCCCAGGAGTTTCTTTCATGGCTTCTGAAGCAGTGTTTTCTTATTTCAGCACTTGCCTGGTTAATGGACCCCTTGAACTGTTTTCCATAGTTTTGAGTAATGTTAGTGTCTTTAAGATTACTTTCCCACTTTTGTCTGAGAGTGGTTAGAACACTGGCCATGCTCAGAGCCAGCCCCGGCTATCAGAAGTAGTTGATCAAATGTAGAGATCTGGGATCAAACCACACACCCCTGGAGTTTAGAGGACTACTTTATGTCCCACCCTGGCACCAGCAAATTGTACTAGGAGCCAGAGTTCTAGTCCCCACTGGTGTCTGCCAGGAGGCTGGGAGAAGGGGGATGGTGGCTGCTGCAAGGAAGGTGAAACTCATTGGTCTCTTTTATAATTTACCAGTTTCTTCCTCCCGCTCCTCCCTGTATGCTGCAGTGTTCCCCTATACCCTGGAGTTTCAAAATGGTTGATTCAGACAGTTCCTGCCAATTCAATATTTGTTTTGGTGAAGGGACTGATTCCTGGAGCTTTCTACTATGGAGTAATCCAGTTTTCTAAGACTTTTGAATCTACCTATGCTTCTTTGGACTAACTCCCTGTTTCAGTACTAATTTTTAATTCTGCAGCAGAGGCATAGCTCAGCGAGTCTGACGGCCAATTTATACTGTAAGCCCTTCAGATAATAAAATTCAGCACAATAACTAACATGTATTGTTATTCTCTGGTAGGCTCTGTTCTGATGCTTTATGTATATTAACTTATTTAATCTGCACAACGGCCTTATAAGCATTGTTATTCCCATTTTACAGATAAAGAAATTGAGGCACAGGGAAATTAAATGATTTGTACAAAGTTTGCTTTTCTAGGTTCTTTGGTTATGTCATATAAAGGAATTTAAGGACATGCCATAGGGTAGGCAAGGGAGTAAAGAGTTTATTGAGAAATGAGAGAAAAGAAAAAAAGTACACACCCCAAACAGGTGGGAGCGTGCTACAGGGTGAGACATACACCCCCTCTCTAGGAGTTTCTGGTTTATTGGCTATTAGTGGGGGTTAGGGTTCATGCTGATTGGAGTATTTAGGACAAATTGGGGGGAGTTTATTGGATAGTTTGATTTTTATGGGCTGCTGTCCAGTAGTGATTGGCTTCTGGCTATTGCTCCTGAGTAAGGCCTAAGTTGTTTGACAGTGATTGGCCTCTGACCACTGTCCTTTAGCCATGCTGGAGTTTGCTGTGTGAGGGTCTTATGAAAATAGGTGGGTTGTGTGGGAATTTCCTGTTTTGTTTTGTTTTTCCCTTCTTTCTGCTGGTTAGACACTGCAAGCTGCATTTCCATAACTTGTTTGTACACATCAGCAGGCACAAGCTACCAGAGCTGCTTCCACAGCTGATGGGTGAATGCTACAAGCCTCCTGACAACTTGTCTACGGGAATTCAGCAGGATGTTGCTTCAGTCTTTTCTACTGGGTGGTATCTGTGTGGATATTTATTGGGTTTTCCACCTCTCCTCCTTAGGTCCCTATTCTATCCTGCCTCAGTATGGAGTTAGGATTCAAAGTCAGGTAGTCTGATTTTTTCTATGACCACTGAAATGAATATGCGTAGAGGGGAATTATCTTCGAGTTGTTTAGATATTGTAATTCAAAGTAATGTTCAAGGCCCCACCCCAAACAAGATAGTAGAGTAAAAAGCTTCAAGATTCCATTCCCTGCACAGAAGCTTTGAATAACCAGCAAGGAATGGCAGAAACATTTTTCTCAAAGCTCCAAAAAACAGTTAAAGGGCTGGAGTAACAGAGTATGTACCAAAACAAGATAAAAGATCCTACGTAAAAGCAGTAGGGGGAAGTGGATGTGGCTCAAGCGACTGAGCTCCCACCTACCACATGGGAGGTCCCAGGTTCGGTTCCCGGTGCCTTCTAGAGAAGATGAGCAAGACAGCGAGCTGACACAAGAGGCAGGCCCAGCGAGCTGACGCAACAAGATGACACAGCAAGAGACGCAAGGAAAACATAATGAGATACACAGCAAAGCAGGGAGCAGAGGTGGTGCAAGCCATTAGGCACCTCCCTCCCACATTGGAGGTCCTAGATTCGGTTCCTGGTGCCTCCTAAAAAGAAGACCAGCACACAACAAACAGACACAGCAAATGCAAACAACAAGAGGGTGGGGAGAAATAAATAAAATAAATCTTAAAAAAAAAAAACTGTAAGAAAATAAAAATAAAATAAAAGCAGTAGGATCTTTTGGTGCCCTGGCTGGCCCCTCTTATACTCCTCATAGCCTTGGCACTGAGCCAGCCCACTCTCCAAGTGTGGAGTCCTGGTCTTGGTTCTGGAGGGAGCAGAGTAACCCCTGTGCACATCTGGGAACATGTATGTCAGGCCCAGCCTGTCTAGTAGTGGCCTGAGAAACTCACTGTCCCAGAACTCACTCTGTGTTGAAGACGGGTCATGGAACTCCAGAATGCCATGGGAGAGTAGTCAAGTGATGCCTGGGAAAAGGGATTGCTGGCTATAGGACAGATAGTGCAGTGTCTGGGACTGTGAGGAAATCATTTCCTGTGGAAGAGGGGATATTCATATCCATATAAATGAGGGAATTCCTAGGGCCGAATGCACAAGCCCAAGACAAGATGCATGTGCAGAAAGAACCAGGGAGTACCCTACATCTTGGCCAGGAGCTGTTCTCTAAACTCATTGTATGGATAAGCACTGAAGGAGAGCACTCACAGGGCAATATGCAAAGACTGGGAAAAATGTTTTCTTTTTTATCTTCTTTTATTTATTTTTTGCTAGCTCCTGGAAATTAAGGAAAGCTCTGTCATGACACTAGCTCGATTCAAGCTTAAGGAACAGATGCCCCAGAGTCTAAGCTCCAGTGATAATACATTAAAATATCAAAATGTCCAGGTTTCAGCAAAAGGTCACAAAACATACAAAGAAACAGGAAGTGATAGCCCACGCAGAGGAGAAGATTAATGCATTAGCACTCATCATTGAGGAGGGCCCAACCTGGGACATACCAAAGACTTTTAAAAAGTGGTCCTAAATATGCTTAATGTACTGAGAGAAAATATGAAGAAAGAACTAAAGGAAATCAGGAAAACAATAGAAGAATACAAAGAGACTATCAACAGACAGATAGAAATTATGAAAAGGATCCAAACAGAGCTGAAGACCACAGTAACAGAAATGAAAAATCCCCTACAGGGGTTAACAGCAGATTGGAGCTGGCAGAGGAAAGAATCAGAGAACCTGAAGATAAGTCAATAGAAATCATCCCGTCTGAGAAGCAGAAAAAAAAAAAAAAAAGTGAACAGAGCCTGAGGAGCCTGTGGGATACCATCAAGCATACCAATATACACATTGTGGGTGTCCCAGAAGAAGAAGAAAGACAGAAAGGGGCAGAGAGAATATTCAAAGAAATAATGGCTGAAAACTTACCAAATATATAACTCATTCAAGATGCTCAACAAACACTAAACAGGATAAACACAAATAGACCCACACTATACCATGTTATAATCAAACTATCAAATTCCAAAGATAAAGAGAGAATCCTGAAAGCCACAAAAGAGAAGTAATATATCACATGCAAGGAACCATCCATAAGAATAAGTGTCAATTTCTCATCAGAAACCATGGAGGCAAGAAGGCAGTGGGATAATGTATTTAAAATGCTGAAAGCAAAAATTTCCAACCAAGAATTATATATCCAGCAAAACTGTCTTTCAAAAATGAGGGAGAGATGGGGAGCAGATGTAGCTCAGTGGTTGAGCACCTGCTTCCCATGTACAAGGTCCTGGGTTTGATCCCTGGTACCTCCTTAAAAAAAAAAAAAGGAGGGAGAGATTAAGACATTTCCAGATAAACAAAAGCTGAGGGACTTTCTTACCACTAGTTAAGCCTGACAAGAAATGCTAAAGGGAGTTCTGCAGGTTGAAAGGAAAGGACACTAGACAATTGACTGAAGCCACAGGAAGAAATAAAGATCTAAGGTAAAGATAATGACATGGGTAAATATAAATACCAGTACTATTGTATTTTTTATTTGTAACTCTACTTTTTACTTCCTACAGGATCTAAAAGACAAGTGCTTAAATTTAATGATAAATCAATGGTTTGGGACTTGTAATGTATAAATATGTAATTTGTAACAAGACCTTCATAAAAGTGGGGGGACCGAGAACTAAAGGAACATAGTTTATGTGTGCTACTGATTTTAAGCTGGTACCAAAGCAAATGAGTTCATTATAGATTTAGGATTTATAGATAAGGCCTATGATAACCACCAAGAAAATAGAGAATATGCAAACTCATGGAGACAGAAAGTAGAGTACACGTTACCAGGAATGGGAGAAGGGGCAATAGGGAGTTAATGTAAAATGAATATAGGGTTTCTGTTTGGAGTGAAAGGAAAGTTCTAGTAACGAATGGTGGTGAGGATCCTCAACATTGTAAATGTGATTAATCCTATTGAATGGGATGCTTGGGAGGGGTTGAGATGGTAAGATTTGCTGTATATATGTTTCCAGAATTTTTTAAAAAAAGAGAAACTAAAGATATAATTAATGATAATTACTCACAATACATGATAGGGGATAGGATCTTAGAATGGAGGACAAAAGGCTCAAAGGAACCTTACTGGGACATTAGAAAAAAATTGGAATATAGAATGTAAGCTTTCTATCAATGTTAAATTTCTTGAACTTGATAACTTCACTTAAGGTAATTACATAAGTGATTATCCTTATTTGTAGAAAATGTACAAAGAAGTATTATGTGTTCAAGGAGTATGATGTATGAAACCTGCTTTTAAATGTTTAGATAGATAGATAGATAGATAGATAGATAGATAGATAGATAGATAGATAGAAATGGTAAAGATGGCAAAATGTTAAAATTGGTAGATCCAGGTATCTGGTGGGGGAATATGTTGGAGTTCTCTATATGGGATTTGTATTATTTTTGCAGCTATCCTGTAAATTTGAAATTATTTTGAAGACCGAAAATAAAGTCAATAAATATTTCATATATAAACGATTCAAGTAAACATTCTAGTAAGAATAAGAAATTAATTCAACATAAGTATTTTTAAATTTGTGATTTTTTGTGTGACATTGAATTTCTTGGTGAGTGCTGGTGATATATTCATAGATTTTAGGAAATTGAGAAAACAAAACATCTTCCATGTTACTCAGACTTATCTTGGGTTAACTGATCCCTTGTGCTTTGAAATCTAGAGTGATTTTTCATGTTTTGGTAGGGAAATGCTCATGAAAAAAGGAATTGGGCATCTTTAACTCTATATATTCTCAGGTAAAATTAATTTTAAACCATCCTATGAGAAATTAGTATCCATCCTGATTTTAAAGGTTTCCAAAGGATGAGTCTCCTTCAATAACCAATTTTATCTGTAATTTTCACTCAAAATAATTGCATCTGGATTGTTTAACATCTCAGATTCTACAAAGATGAAATATATCAAGTCTTTATCCTTTATATGTTGTAAATATAGCTGCTAGGAAGCTAAAGAATAAGGGATACCCCAAAATTAAAATATTAGATTTAAAGAAGCATATACATGTAGACAGGGGGAAAAGGTAGCTTAAAATAAAAATAGAACAGAGGAAAGTAGTAAGAAAAAGCACATACTCCCTGTATTAGTCAGCCAAAGAGGTGCTGATGCAAAGTACCAGAACTCTGTTGGTTTTTATAAAAGGTATTTATTTGAGGTAGAAGCTTACAGTCACAAGGCCATAAAGCATAAGTTACTTCCCTCACCAAAGTTTGTTGCCCCACGTTAGAGCAAGATGGCTGCCGTTCTCTGCGAGGGTTCAGCCTTCCTCTCCTGCTAAGGCTCTGTGGTCCCAGCTCCTTCTCTTCTCAGCTGTAGGTTAGCATAAGGCTTGTCTCTCTCCCCGGGACTGATTTCTTTCCGGGCTTTCTCAGCTTTCAAGGCTCTGGTCTTTTCAGGTGAATGGTTTGGCTCTCTCCCTGGGGCTCCAGCATCCAAAACTCCAACTCTCTCCTCTGCTGTGTCATTTTCTCTGTGATTCCCTGCCCACCAAGGGGGCAGGGACTAAACATCCTACTAACATGGCCAAATCGAAGACTTAATCATAATTTAATCAAGTAAAAGTGAAACCTCTGAATTTAATACAATCTAATATGCCCAGAGGAACAGACCAGTTTACAAACACAATACAATATCTCTTTTTGGAATTCATAAACAATGCCAAACTGCCACACTCCCCATCACCATCCCTGTCCCACTTGATAGAAAAGAATAAGAGAGGGATAAGTACGCCTGTTTGGAGTTGTAAATCAGCAATATTTCAGAAATTTCTCTGACCTGTTTGCTGTAACATAAATAATTTTTTTTAAAACCCATAACATAAATAAAGGATTATTTAGAGAAGTTGCTGAACAATATATGTCTATTTGTTTGGAGGACCCAGAATAGGTGGGAAATGGCAACACTAAAGATTTAAGGAAAAAATAACCTAAATGTCTATTAATAGGGAAATAGTTAACAATATTGAATACTAGGTAATCATTTAAAAGATTGAGACACATCTGTATGTATAGACATGGAAAGCTATCTACCATATATTAAATGTAAAAAGCAAGTTGCAGATTAATATATATAATATAATTTACTTAATATGAAATATATATTATAAATAAAAAAGATATAATTAATGTGTTTTTATATGATTGGAAGGATTTAAACCAAACTGATCATAGAAAAGCACTTTGAATAGTAGGATAGAAGAGGGAAAAAGAAAAAGAGAACTTTCATCTTTTACTTTATACATTTCTGTACTGTTTGATTTTGATAAATTATTTTATAATGAGCACAAGTTATATTTAAGATTATAAAAACTATATAAGAAAAAATTCCCCTTGGGGTTATCAGACACTGGAATGAATGACATAAACAAACCATGAACTACAGAAAGGGTTAAAAGGCAGGTATATGACATTGACTAACAGTAGGCAGAACTGATTTTCAGCTTTTTCATTATAATAAAGATATTTTTTTAAACAAAAATTCTAACTATTGCTACTGTTTCCCTTCTTTCAGAAAGCTACTCTTCTACAAGATCCCCTATATGCTAGTGAGCTTGATCCTTCAATTGGAAGTCAACAGCCATATAGGTAAGGGCTCATAATATGTACTCCCTCCATTGCCTCTCCTCACTCTCTCTGTCACTGACGATCATATTTATACTGACCTCAACTCTGCCATGAATTTTAGGTCTGCAAACCCAATTACCCACTGGACATCACCTCTTGTATGTGTCCCAGGAGGCTAAAACTCAGCATATTCAAACAATACTCAGCTTTTTCCTCCTTCCTAAGACCTAGTTATCATCCTTAATGCCTCTCTTTCCTTCACCACCCCCACATCCAGCCAATCAGCATATGATATCTGGTGCTTCTTCAGGATACTGATTTAGTTTGCCAGGCTGCTATGACAAATATCATACAATTGGTTGGTTTAAACAAGCTCATGGTTTCAGAGGCTAGAAGGCCAAAATCAGGGCGTCAGTAATGCGATACTTTCTCCTCGAAGTTGGTAACCTTCTGGTGCTGGCTTGCTGCAATCCTTGGGGTTCCTTTGCCTCCTGTCACATGGGGATCTCTCTCCCCTTGTGTCTGCTCTTCTGGTTTCCCGATTTCAGGCTTCTGCTTTCTGCCCGTGGCTTTCTTTGAATAATGGTGTCCAAATTTCTTCTGCTTCTAAAGGACTCCATTAATACGGATTAAGACCCACCTTGATTTCAGTTAGACTACATCTTAATTAATAATATCATCTTCCCAAAGACCTAATTACACTTGAATTCATACCCACAGGAACACAGATTAAGATTATATCTTTTGTTGAAGTACATAATTCAATCTACCGCAGAAACCATCCACTTCATTCCACTGCCTCTCATTTAGGCCCAATTATCTCTGAGCTAGGCTCCTATGGTATTTTTTTAAAAGATGTATTTATTTATTTACCCGTGCCCCTCCTTGTTGTTTTGCACTTGCTGTCTGCTTTCTGTGTCCATTCGCTACTTGTCTTCTCTTTAGGCAGCACCAGGAACCGATCCTGGGACCTTCTGGAGTGGGAGAGAGGCGCTCAATCTCTTGCACCACCTCAGCTCCCTGGTCTGCTGCATCTTTTATTGTCTATCCTCTGTGTCTTTTTTTGTTGTGTCATCTTGCTGCACCAGCTCTCTGTGCAGGCCAGCACTCCTGCGTAGGCTAGCACTCCTGCATGGGCCAGCACTCTGCATGAGCCAGCTCACCGCGTGGGCATTTTTTCAAGTTGCTGAAAATCAGGCTGAGGAAGTAGGACAAGTATACAAATAACGACAATGGGGTGGAATAGGATTAGTGTGAATAAGAAGTGTGAAAAAAGTACTGTGGGATGGGGGACACATTTAGTTGGTGGAATTAGGAAAAGTTGGAAGAAGAAGATGTTACTCGTTTCAGCGAAGGCAGCTTTTCTTTTAGTGTGGAATGCATATGGGTTAGCAGTGGGAGATGGTAGTACTCTGACATGGCATGGAATAACTTTAAATTCCACGGTGAAAAAGTGTTTCCTTTTCATCTGATTTCATCAAAGAGGACCTCTTTGCTCTGTGTCAGCACAGCTTTCTAATTCCTGCTCATGTGCCTGTCCTCAAAGATAGGCCTCAGGCTCAGAGTATGCAGCATGTGTTTAGAATCTGTGTTGCGTTCATGCTATTTTTATAGTTACCTGATAGTTATGACAAGTTACAGTGGTTTTCCTTGTAAAGTAGTGATACAAAGTTTCCTTTATAAATAAACTTCTTTAAGCAAAACAGAACAAAACATGAGATGATTAAAGAAAAACCCTAAGCAAATAATATCATAGATGGTACATAGATTATGATAAATGGTATATGAACAATTGAAGTTTAGCAAACCTGACCTAGGCTATGAAAGAGGGAAAGAAGTTTACTAGGGACAGTGAGGGCATTCCTAGCATGGGTGTGGCTTGAGTAAAGGGACTTACTCAAAAAGTATGCTTGAAGAGTCAGAAATAGTTCAATTTGCTAGGCATATACCCAGAAGAACTGAAAACAGGGACTTGAACAGATATTTGTACACCAGTGTTCAAAGCAATATTATTCACAATAGCCAAAAGGTGAAAGCAACCAAGTATCCACTGCAGCTAAATGGAAAAACAAATTGTGGTATATCCATACAATGGACTATTTTTCAGCGATATAAAGGAATGAAATTCTGATACATGCTACAACATGGATGAATCTTGAAGGCACATTGAATGAAATAAGCCAGACACAAAAGGACAAATATATGATTCCACTTATATGAAATAAGAAATACCCAGAATGGCCAAATATATAGAAAAAGAAAGTAGATTACAAGTAAACAGGGGCTGTGGAAGAATGGGGGAATGGGGAATTATTGCTTAATGGGTATGGAGTTTGTGGTGATTAAAAAGTTTTGGTAAGGGGCCAGATGTGGCTCAAATGGTTGGGCGTCCATCTCCCATATGGAGGGACCTGGGTTCGATCCCTGGTACCTCCTGGAAAAATTAAGAAAAATATAGAAGGTGCATGGGCCGTTAGGCCCCGCGAGCGGGCGAGCCCCCAGGCCCCGCGTGCGGGCATGCCAGGCCCCGCCAAGCCATTCAACGAGATGGTGACTTAACAGGAGACTGACACAAGGGAGAGCCAAGACGAGACGCACCGAAAAACCAGGAACTAAGGCAGAGGCAGGTGATAGGATGCTTCTTTCCCACATCGGAGGTTCCCAGGATCGAATCTCAATGGACAGGAGGAGAAGGATGAGAAGAGAGGGCAGGAAACAGACACAGAGAATTGCCTAGTAAATGGACACAAAAACAGCAAAAACAGGAGGGGGGGTGGTTAAAAATGGATAAAAGTAAATAAATAAATCTGTTTTAAAAAAGTTTTGGTAAGGGATGGTGGTAATAGGACAACATTATGAATGTAATTAATATTACTGAATTGTGCCCATAATAGTGGTTAAAATATGAAATTTTGTGTTGTATATATGTTACCACAATAAAAATAAAAATAAATAGCTCAATTTGGGGGGAGCAAGTTCATCTGGTGAGTAATAAGGCTAGAAGTACAAAACTATACCAAAATTCCATTAGTAATAAAGTTTTACAAACCTGCCAATAACTGTTGATATTCCTAAACTGCTGCTTCTTAACACTTTTCAAATGGAAAATGTTCTTGTGTTTCCTTAGATCTGAGGAGAAAATTAAGCACTTCAGTCAACTTAAATCTGAACTTTTTCTTAAAGACAATACTTTGAGGAAGATACTTTATTTAATTACAGAACTTAAAATAGCAGCACAGAAAAACTTCATCCTGAAAAGGCTTTTCTGGAAAGTAGGTGTTTTGTTTTTATTTTTAATCTTTAAAACCTAATTCACCTATCAAATGTGGTATACTCAAGCATAAATTAAAATATAAATAAACATCACGTATTCTGTTGTATTTTAAAATGTTGATTAAATTTAATGTGACCATATCTTAACACTTGAAAATTTGTGATGTAATCAATAATACATGTTTGCAGGGGAATGAGAGAAGAGGGGAGAGATAGCAAAAAGAAAGTAGCTCACATAGGCTGGGTGGCAAAGTTAAAGAAATGGAATAAAGGGGAAGCGTCTGGAGTGTGACCTGTGTTATTACAGGAAGAGAGATGGGAAAGTAAGTTTCAAGAAGTTTTGCTGTGCAGGTTCTCTTAAAATAAAAATATAATTTTTAAAAATTACTTTTGAGTGCAGGACTGGTATTTTTAAAAATGTGACTCCTAGGAAGTCAAGCCAATCTAGCTCTTCCTAGGTTACAGACACTTCATTTTCGGTTTAAGGTGAAGATGTTGAGGAGTCCACAAAAGGACTGGTGTGGTGCTAATGAAGCCCAGGTGAGCGGATGTGACCTGCCTAGGGTGCAGCTCACCACTGCATATGACAGCTATGGCTATATGTTTTATCCTAATTTTGGCCAACAATCTCAAACATAGTTGCCACCATTTTACTGAGAACCTATGAAATGCACTACCTGCCCAACCATACAAGACAGTCCTGGCCATTTCTTAAATTTTAGGTGCATATATGAGGTGACTATCCTCATTTGCCCAGGCTAGGGTGATCAACTGTCCCAGTTTGCCTGGAACTGAGGGATTTCCCAAGTTACAGGACTTTCGATTTGAAAGCTGAGACAGTCCTGAGAAAACCAGGATGGTTTGTCATCCTATTTAGACCTCATATTGGCTAGAGAGAGTAGTATGTCCCACAACACTGAAACTCAGGTAAGATGATGTAGCACTGCATAGTCCTAACATTCTTGGTACTGGATAGACCCTGTTAAGAGTGCAACATTGAAGTTTTAATTCTAAAACTTCAGAGGGTTGTATAAAATACAGGGAAAGGCATCAAAATACCCAAATTGATTATGAAGATGGCATAGTGGAATTCATGTGGAAAAGCTAAAGAAATTGGGATTATCTCCCTCCCAAATAAATCCCTCCAGTCTATCCCACACATGGTACTAGTTTAAACTGTAGCCTGATTGTGTGGGCTTGCTTGCTGAAAAACCTCTTGTGGCTCTCCCTACTAAATTAAGTACAAACACTTTGACTTTGGCATTCAAGTCTCTTCACTAATGTCCTTTGTCACAGATTCTGAATTTGGACAGGCATGGCCATTATTTTAGCAGGGTGAGGTTATCAGGAAGGGGCCAACATCTGGATAGGTTTGTTGGCACTGGGAGGATGAATCCAGCTACAGATGTCCATGGAGAAGGAATAGAGTCCAAGGTGAGACTGATTATATATGGAAAGTGCAAAATGAAGTTCCAGGGCGTTTCAGCATGAGGTGGATTACACTCAGATGTCTCTACAAATATTTGGCATCAGGAAGGCCTGCTTATTTAGGGTTGGGTAAGAAGATGATAAATTAAAATGAATTTTGTTAGGGTATGATTTATATATAATAAAATGCACCCATTTTAAGGGTAATGAGTTTTTACAAATGCATATACCTGTGTACCCACCACCCCAATTGAGATTAGAACATTTCTATTACCCCAAGCTACCTTGTACCCTTTGGCAGACAGTCGTCTTCCACCCCTGGCTTCAGGCAACTAATTGATGTGCTTCCTGTCACTGTAGTTTAGTTTTCTGTCCTAGGAGTCTATTTACATGGAATTGTATAGTATGTACTCTTTTATGTCTGGCTTCTTTTGGCATAGTATTTTTGAGATTCCTTCATGTTGTTGCAGGTAGGTGGATGGTATTTTAAGAGTGAAAATTCCTGAACCAGTGAGCAGGTGGGAGATAATAAAAGTAGATATTTATTAAGCACGTATGATGTGCTAAGCACTGTTTAAGTGCTTAATATCAGTCCCATGCGAGAATATTATTATCCCCGGTTTCAAGATGAAGAAATGGAGGCACAGAGAGTGTAAGTTAATTTGCTAAATGTCATACAGCTAAGTGATGGCAGAACTGGATTTGAACTCAAACTGGCTGGCTCCAGAGTCAGAGTATAAAACTACCACACTATGCCAACTTGTCAGGGCACTGTTGAGCCCTGGTACCTCTGACTGCCTGGTGCCTAAGTGTGTACATTCTGCTCCTCCTTTTCTCCTGTCACCACAAACTATCCTCAGTTCTTTCTATTGCCATATCACCTAAAATAAGGGCACATGTATACTTTCTAAACAAAGAATCTAAATTTTCCCTAGTAAACAAAAGTCCTATGGGAAAAAAAAAAATGAGTAGAAGAGGAATAGAAAAGAGAAGCGATTATATTACATTTCTCATTAGTACCACCTTGCCTTATTTCATGGGCCAGTGCTTAATTTCATGTTGATATATCTCATGAGACTGGATAGGAACATTAAAAAGTCAGCATGTATTTTGGCAGAAATGGCAATCCACATTTCCATTATATTAAAAGAAGTATCAGTATTGTTTTGCATCATTTTTATAGGCTATACCAGTGCTGTATATTTGTTTGTTTACTAAGCAACATTTTCTAAACAAGAGCTTTTCTATCCATTATTTTATTTTATCTTCAAAAAGGAAAATTAATTTGTAAAGGCAGGAATTACAGTAGCCCCGTTTAATATATAATTCCAGGGTGACTAAATGACTTTCTTGAGATTACACCTACTTCTAGATAATCTCCAATATTAATGGTTGGGCCGGGCTAAAAAGCATCCTCTCCAATTTCAGCGAGTAGGCATTAGCACTTGCTTTGTTCACCAGCACAGTGTTCTGTTGGTTTTACATAAAAAAATACTTTCAGTTTGGGTTATGTGGTATTAATGAGAGATATAATTCACAGCCTCCCTAATCAAAAGAATAAAACCTTTCTTTGATATTTTTATTATGTAAAGATAGAGAATTTTAACAACCTATACCTTAATCATCATCTCCTTTCCTGCTTGCTTTCACAGACCAGTGACCTTTTCTATTTCCTAGTGAACAAACTTCATGAGTACTTGCCTGAGTCTAGGGATAAGAATGCACTTCAAAATAAAAGCAAAAGGGCTGATGAGCTGGTGTAAGTACTAACTGGATAATTATAGATTTTTCCCCCTCTGAGATGTTAAAGATAAATGGCTGTCCCAAAGAGGGAAAAATGGGTGGCTGATGGAACAAATGTAAGAGAGAGACTTTTAACTGTTATCCCTTTTGCTCCTTTGAAATTTTGAGCCAAATATTACCTATTTGAAAAAATTAAAATTATTTTAAAATTTTAAAACTATAGTGCCATGATTATTGTAAAAACTTCTGGGAAAACAGATGTAGAAAAAGAATGTGAAAATGACTCCTAATAACAAAATCCAGCTATTCATTCATATTTGTTGAACATTTTTGAGTGCTTACTATGTACCAATCACATAGTAGGCACTCAACCAACGTTGGCGATTTGAAGTACAGAATTTTCTGCCTGTACTTTTTTCTACATAGATATCTGAATACCATTCCATCAAGAATTACTGATTTCATGGAGTTGTGAATTTCTAATGAAATCATGCCATTCCCATGCTTTTCTTTTTTTCTAGGGCATGCATTGAGATTATACAGACTCTGGGAATGATGTTCAGAGAAACAGAAACTGAGTTATCGCGGCTAAACACATTGGCAGCTACAAAGTAAGGTCTTAGAAAAGACTTTGGGATCTGTAGTTGCAGCCCTTTTACTACTTTGTTAAGTGTCTTCCACAGCTCATAACTCTGTAACCTCTCTGTTCAACACCTCTGTAATTATATTATACTCTTTCGTTTCTCCACAACCTTCTGTGATGAACAGATCCATTAAAACATACTGAGTTCTCTCTGTCCCTCTGGATTGTTAAGGGTAAAAGATTTTCTTAGCCTAACTTTTCTCCCCTGTGGACATTTTATTTAGCACTAGGAATCTTCTTCACCTTCATTCACTGTTGAATAGCAAGGCTGCTCACCTTCCTGCTCTTCTTACTTTAACCCAAGTCCTAATCAGTTTTAGGCACAAAGGTTTTAGTTTTCTCTCAAAATCAAGTTTTAACTACTTGATGTTACTGCTACAGCAAACAGATTTTGTTGAAGGATGTGCTGAATAGTTTTTACCCTGTTAGTACAAATTAATATCCTTTCCTTTAAAATGTTAGACATTTTTGGTTTTAAAATTGATTTTCATCAGAGAATAACAGTATGATGTTGTGTATCTTTAAGTTCAAACTACAAAGCCCAAAACCATCTGATATCTGGTGGCATTCCACCATCACAGTCTTCACTCACAGGCTTGGGACACGGAGGGCCAAGTTCTCTTTGGCACAGCGTACGTAGCCACAATCATGCTTCTGTTACCACAATGTTCTTTTTGCTAGCAGAATTGTCAAGCAGCTAATGGGCATGACACAATAATCATAATATAACAGCTGATCAGCAAAAATAAAACAAATAAATGTATTTTACATTTGATTATCACACAAATATAGGCACATCTATTTTTAACACAGAATTAATAGTACCTACTTTTTTTTTAAATTATAAATTAATAAAATTACTAATGGAGTTGAAATGAATGTGTGAGGGAAGAAAATTATAGACAAATAAATGCTCAAGCCAAAAAACAATAATGAATTTGGAACAATTTTTAATTTTAAAAAACCAGCATAATGAAAAAGGGCGAAATAATACACTTTCAATGGCAGGATATGCTATTATACTTTAAGGGGATTGGGGCTAGTTTCCAATCAAGGACTATAAAATGTTTCGTGACAATAATGCTATTCGTATAAATTGAAAATGGTACTTACTTTCTAGGCAATGAATTGGCAGAAACATTGGGCTTATCAAGAAGATGAATTTACTAAGATTTTTTTTTTTTTTTTGAGGTACAGGCCAGATATTGAGCCCAGGACCTTCTTGTATGTGTGAAGCTGGTACTCAATCACTGAGCCACATTGCCTCCCCTGTATTGGATTTTTCATTTGTTTGCTTGTTGTTTTGCTTTTTTATTGTTTTTAGGAGGAACCAGTGACTAAACCTGGGACCTCCCATGTGAGAAGCAGGTACTCAACCACTTGAGTCATATCTGCTCTCCAAGACATTTTTATAAAAACTCCTCTCTCTTTAAATCTAGAGACATTTAAAATTGCTCAAACAATTTTTTTTAAGGAGCTACCCTGGGATTGAACCTGGGACCTCGTACATGCGAAGCAGTTGCTCAATCACTGAGCAACACCCACTCCTCAAACAATTTTAAAAAGGCAAATAATTCAAATAGAAACAGCTCTTCTTTACATATAAAGGTAAACATGGTATTTTGAAAAAACTTGTTTTGGAGAAGCAAATAAGCTAACTGGATTTTACTATAAAAACATTTTAAATCTTAATTAAGATGGCAATTTCAGAAACTATATGATAAAACCAAATTTGAAAATACCTATCTTTTAAACAGGGAATGGGGTGTGGGGAGAGAATGGTGCTAAACATCATTGCTGTAATTCAACTTAGTTTTTAGCCTAATTTTATCTTTTGTCTTAGTCTGGTGAACTTGGAAAAAGACCAATGACCCCTTGAATATTAAAAGCCAAGGGGTCTCCACTAGAACTTTCAAGAATAATAATATTTATATTCTTAAAACAGAAAAATTACATTGCAAGACAGGAGTTATAATAACTTCATTGAATAAATAATTGTGTAACTTTGGAGTGAGGGACCTTGGAGGATTTATTAGAGTATGGGTGAACTACTGAAATAAAGATCCTCTAACCAGAGAAGACAGAAATTTGTGTCTTTTTCACATAACTCTCTAGGGTAGGTAGTCAAGCTTTCCTCCACCAGGTCAGCCAGGGACCTAGGTTCCTTCTCTTCTATCATGTTGTCTTAGTCTACATAGTTGAAGCTGGCTGATCTTTATGCCTTTACTACACCCTGTGAGAAGGTAAAAGAGAGGCAGAGAGCAAGCAAATTTCTTTTTAAAGCAAGGCATATAACACTTCTGCTCATATTCTCCTGGTGAGAACTTTATGCACATGGCCATACCTAGTTGCAAGGGAGGCTGGAAAATATGGTCTGTAGTTGGATGGCTGTGCACCTAGCTAAACTTGAGGGGTAGGGCGCATCTATTATTAAAAGGAAGAATGGAAGGATGTTTAGTGGGGGACAATATAATTCTTTGCCACAGAAAGTATGTGTTTGCATGTCTTGCATAGTATCTGCATGGCCTTTTTATATGCATTTGTAGACTAAGGATTACAATTCATGGGCAGGTTTCCAGCTAAAATCTTAACTTTTTTTCCCACCCTCATAAATTGTTTATCTAAATTCCCTGTATTAGAAAATGGAGGAAGGATAATGGGCATAACTCAAAAATACTCAAACCAGGTGGAAGAAGAACTTTTATTTATTTTAATGTATTTTATTTAATTTTGGCTTTGCAGGCCATACAGACTCTGTTGCAACTACTCAGCTCTGCCATTATAGCATAAGAGTAGTCATATACAACACATGAATTGGCCCAGTTGTGTTCCAATAAAACTTCATTTACAAAAATAGTCTGTGGGCTAGATTGATCCTGCAGGCCATAGTTTGCGGACTCCTGCTTTACAGCAAACAAGAAAAATGCAGGAAAATACAGGTCTATGCTAATTCCTCTGCATACTTCTTTATGCATTTGGTAGTACTCCATTTCTCCAGTCTCTAAAATGAGGATTCACGATTATTTCTGATATTTCTGTCTTTTCCTAAAATGAAAAGACAGAAATGAAAAGGGTTAAATTTTTGAACCCTTTCCCTCCACCTTTTGGTCCCTACCTTTCTCTATTCAAGTTGATATCACGCTTCTTTTTTTTTCTCTGTGAACAGAAAATGTTTATTCAGCAAATACCAGCCTCATGGAGATAGGAGGGCAGTCCTCAAATCTGTCTTCCGAAATCAAGAAGATTTCAGTGCTTAATAGCATGCAAACAAAGGCAGTCAGGCTTAGGATAATGAGCAAGGTAGTTTGAGATGATGAGGTTAGAAACAGTCTAATCGCTGAGTATGCATGAATTGATGACATGCTTAATTAGTTCCCTTGAAGTTTAAGGTTTAGGCTATTGCACATGTCAAGGCAGACCAACTCTGACTAGAACTGGCTTGGCCAAGCAAGATAGCTTAGGAATTGGGGGTTATTAGTTCTAGGCTGACTCATGTTACTTCATCAATAAGCATTGAGGGGTTACATACAGGGCTGCAAAACAAGATAAGGGGATACAAGCAAGTCCAGTTACGAGTTGTCTTGTTACTGTTCAGTTACAGGGTAAAGATTATGCAGTTACAAAACATAGCATCAGCATCAAAGAAACAAGGCGTCTGGGTTACACTTCAGGATATCACTCTTCTTATTCATTTCTGTTTATAGTATTGCATTTTAAATGTTCTGTTTTACCTTGGGTTTGACCACATCAGCCCTACTATCTCAAGTCTCTTCCCTGATATGACTAATTCTTTTCAAGACCTTCATTATATATACTATATTGCCATAATAGAATCTGGTTTTAACCCTAATTTTTCAGTAAATTTTGATACGGAAAAGGTCACATCATGTTAACCAGAGCAATAACTAGCACAGTAAATGTCTAACATAACTATATTAGTTTCTATTTCTGTGTAACAAATTACCACAAACATAGAGGCTTAAAACAATATGCATATATTATCTCATAGTTTTTGTGGGTCAGGAATCTGGTATAGTTTACCTGGGTCCTTCTGATCAGGGATTCACAAGGCTTCATCAAGGTGTTGGCCAGGGCTACAGTCTCATCTGAGGCTTGAGGTTCTCTTCTAAACTTATTCGGGTTGTTGTTGGCAACTACCATTTAGATGAAAAATGTTTTTCATCTATTATTGGTCAGTAGATTTTAAATTAAGCAAGTCAGTGGAAGGGGTAGATTTCAAATTAAATTCCATTTGAACAAATAAAAAAGCAGTTATTCATTTCATCATTTGCTTCTTTATTGTGTTCATAAGTGGAAACTTTATTAGTTCAACCCACTTAGCCATATTCTTCTTGAAATATGCCATAATCTTTCATATTTTAGGATTGTTATGGTTGAATTCATAGGAAATCACAGCAAGTGATTCAGAATTTGATAATTCTTTCTGTTAGTCTTGGATATATGATACTTTGACAAGAAGTTGTTGCTGAAAATAAAGGACTTAATTAAAAATAACATTGAATGGAAAGTTCATTCAAACTTAATATCAGAAAGCTTCTAAATGGGGGGTCTGTTGATTTTGGAAGGGTTTTATAAAAGTAAGAGTGACCATTTAAAAATAGCTTGAATAAAACATTAGAATATTTTCAGTGCTTTGAAGATACATTCAAAGAGAATTGGTTTAGGGAAGATGCCATATAATTTAAAATTAACATGCATGCTGTAAACGTAATTTATGTTTAAATAGAGGAAAATTTTCTGGAAATGTTAAAAAAAAAAAAATTAGCAAATATACTGTAGGAACTCATTTTTTGAGGAAAGTCCTGACATGATTCTTCTTATTTATATATGAGAACTGTGCTTGCTTTTTGAATTAGAGTAAGGAGGGGAATTGTCTTTTTATTAGAATTCTGGTTAATCATGAGCTTCTAATCATTGTAATGATTAAAATTATTATAAAAAGATTAGGAAGCCTCAAATAATATTACTAAACAAGGATTGATTTTAGTCTCTGTTATTTTATTCTGAAAGGAATAATTATGATTATAGAGAATTTTTGTATAGTCCTATTTGTAAATTCTTTTACAATTCCAACCCTTCAAAGCTACTCAGATATTGTCTTCAACTAGGCAAATCTTTTTAGATTGTACATAGGTTGTACTTCACATATGAAGATGATGTTACTAACCCAGCTACTCAATATGCACATTTTAAATTGATTTTTTCAGCCTTTTCCCCCTAAATAATAGGGTATGTAATTTCAAACATCTGATAACATTTAAGTGAGTTACTAGTGTTGATTATTGAATAGTACCCTGAATTTGGAAGCAAAAGACCTGAGGTTTAATACTAATTATATTAACTAGTAGCTAGTGATGTTCAGTGGAACATTAAACCCCCAAAATGCTCTGTTAAAAAGGGTACTGGAGTCAAATAAGTTTCTGATCAAATGAGCATTTTAAGAAATGATGCTTATTGTGTCTCCCTCCCAGAGATACACAGTACATATCAGCATATAAAGTCTTCAAGAGGGAAGCGGCTGTGGCTCAATCAGTAGGGCTCCCGTTTACCATATGGGAGGCCGCGGGTTCGGTTCCCGGGGCCTCCTGGTGAAGGCAAGCCCGCCCGCACGGCATGGTTAGCTGACCCAGCGAGCACAAGCAGCAAGGGGGGGATAAATGAATAAATAAATAAAATCTTTAAAAAAAAAAAAAAGTCTTCAAGAAGTCCTGTAATAAAGACAACTGATGAACTTAGTTTAACCAAGTGTTTCCTGTAACTTCTTTGACCACAGAATCCATTTTGACCATAATATTGCCTGAAATTACTAATCCTAAAAAGCCCTTTGGAAAATACTGCTATAATTGAAATCATCCCAATTCCCCTTAAATCTAAATTTTATAAGCTTTCCAAGCTATGTGACTCTGCTTATTTCTTCTAGAACTCTATTTCCAGAACTGTCCTTTCTCTGAGCCAAAAAATTATATTTTAATTTAATTTAATTTAATTTAATCTAGTCTTATCACTCGACATTCATCTGTATGTCCAAGAGTCCAAAAGTTAAGTCAAGAATGGTCTGTGATAGAAGCATAAATATTCAGTGTCTGCAAACTTGACTTCACTGTGTTTCTTTTCAAAACTTTACTCATTGCCTTTTATTTACTTTTTCAGGGGAACACTATTTAATCTTTTGATAATTTTAATTAGTGAGCCTCAGGTTCCAAAATCTCATCCTGTGTTTGATATCCAGCTGGTGGCTGATTCAACTTTAGTTGAGATATCATTTGATGCTGAGGTGAGATGAGAATTTTTGGGGTAGACTAAAAATAATATATAGGGGCCCTGGCTTCTTGTCTTTTAATGTGGACCATGGCATTGTAGAATATAAACTATAATCAAATTAAAAATGTTTTGTCATTGACTTAAAAACTTAATTGTTCTGTCAATATTCACATATCCATTTGATATATTTTAAGGCATATATACTAAAAATAATTAGCAATCTATAAATGAGATAAAACTGTTTATCTCTGCACACAGAATATTTATGTATATACAATACCACAGTAGGAATCCAATGGGTTAAAAAGCACTGGTCCTTAGGGATTTGGGGGTCAACGCTTATGCCTTAGTTTACTTTGGAAGTCCAACCTGCTAAGCAGTGTAAGCTCTTTGCAAGAATTATACTTGTTTTTCTGAGGTTGTACTAAAATATTAGATATTAAGATGCCAAGAAAGCACTTTTCTCAAAAAATAAATTAGCTTCTTATTAGTTTATTTTGAGCCAGGTCAACACAGAATTTTAAAAACAAGGATGGGATATGATTTGATAGTTCTTGAATGTACCATCAGAGTTATGTTTTATGAATGCTCTTTCATTTACTCACTCAATAGCTACTGAATATCTGTAACGAGCTAAAGAGTGTAGTAGGCTGTGGGGTACCACTGGTTAGCAAACCAGATACAATCTCTGCCCTAGTTAGTTTATTATCTGATGGGAGAGACAGACATTAATCAACTACACCCATGAATATATCATTACAGACTGTCGATGGAGCTCCTATGATACTGCTTTCAGCAGTGGAGCAAGTGGATTAGGGATTAAGGAGTGGATGGAAGCAAGACTCAGGCAGACAGAGCTATTAAGAAGCTAGTACAATAGTCCAGGTGACAGGTAATGGAGGCCAGATGGAAGCCTTCTGTGACTGCTCAGATGAGACTAGGTCTCCTTCTTAGAGCTCTCCTACTTTCCTTTCATAGCCCTTGCCTCAAATTATACTATGTATTTATTTGATTACTAGATTGGTGTCTGTTCCCCAACTATACTGTATATTCCATGCGGGCAGGGGCCAAGTCAGTGTTGTTCTCCATCATATGCCCAAATCTAGCACAGTGTTTGATGCATATTTATTAAATAAAGAAAAGAAGAAATGGGAGTTGTAAAGGAAGATTCTAGAAATTTTTAGGAAGTTGAGTTGATAGGTTGATGTGAAGATAAAGAAGTGTGAAAATTAGAAGATGACTTTTAGATTCTGGCCTGGGAGTCAGATAAGAATTACAGCAAGACGAAAAGGGAGGTAATACATTTGGTTTGGGATTTGTTGAATTTAATTTGCCTATGGCAATTCCATATGAAAATGTCTAGTGGGCAGAATAGAAAGGTCTGGGTTTCATATTTTTAGATTTGTTGATCTGTTGGACCTGGGGTATTAGTGCTGCCCTGAGCAAATGATATAAATTTTGGTTCCAAAGCCTAAGACCATGGAAGACTTCAAACTAGAGCTCTTCCTTGCAAAAAAAAAAAATTACTGTTAGGGGAATGTGTTGGCCTGCAGCATGCCAACAGACATAGTTCTTACACTACAAGTGGCCTATGGGCCAGGAGACAGCTTCATTAACTGTTTGTAGAGTATTTTAAAGCAATAAAATGTCTTTAAGCCCTATATTTACCCATAACCAGAAAAAGTCTTAGTTCTAGTTGGTCATAAAGCTTAATTTCCCCCAGAGAATCCTAGGTGGATAGAAAGGGAGCATTTTCTCCTACCTCAGTTCTAAGTTGCTTTATTTCTATTCTTGAAAGGAAATAAGGTTGTTTATCTGATTGTTTTAGCAAATCAAGTGTGCAATTTTTTTGTGTTAGTCTTTAGGCCATTTATATCTACTTTTCTTGACCTACTTTCTTGGCCATTATTAAACATGTAGTCTTTTTTATAAGAGCCACTTTCTTGAGAATGACTGAACTAAATAGAACAGGAAAATTGTCTACACAAATCATATTTTTAGTTAATTAAAGGGAACCAAGAGAAATTACCATTTTCTGGCTCTATGATGCTGCAAATTTAAAGATTATTCTTTGAAATTCTAGTTACAGAAACTTATCCTGGAATATACAGATACAGCTACATCACTTTTATATGAGATACTTCTTGTCTTTCAGCAGGTACACCATATATTTATTATTATTATATATATGATATGGTTATATATTATATGAATAATAATATACCAAAATGTTTGAATTAGAGATGGCCCCCAATATTAGTTAACTTAAATACTACCTTTAGCTCTTAAGCACTCATCTAGCTTGTTTTCCAAAATACTGATTTTGAAGATTTGATTAATCAGAATAAAAATATATTTGAGAATGAGTATTCTATTGGATATAGCTTGAACTTCATGAATATAATTTGTTTCCTTGAATCTTTTAGGGAAATCTTGGATTGGGCTCAACAAAGTTTGCTATTAATTGGATGATGTCCTTTCTACAAAGTCGCCCTCCCATAGTAAGTACCTAAGAGTAAAAACAAAATCACCTCTTGTAGCTAATTAAACAGAAGCTCTGTGCTTAATTCATAAAACACAGATTTTTCTCTTTTAAGCAGTCAAGGTTATAAAACAAAGCAAAATGTCAATCTGACAATTATATTAATTAAAATAAAATACTTTTACATTTGGGGCCTGAATGTTTAAGGAACTGATATCTTAAATGTGCTCTATATATCATTAAAAACCCTAAAATATGTATAGAAAACAGAATATGAAATTATTGGCTGTATAATTAAGTAAAAGATTAAAAGTTAGGTTAAACAGATCTGCACTGGCAGAAGTATGCATACAGCACTTGGGATAATCTGCGGACTTCTGTCACCATTCCAGTCCATACTAGCACTGTCTTTCCCCTCAACACTGCCAGGGTCTAAATTATCTACCCCTATATTCCCACACCAGACCACAGCCAGAAGGATCTTTTCAAAGTAAAAATCTGATTATGTGAGCCCTTGCTTTAAATCTCTCAGCTCTTTCCTTTGGATTAAGACTAACTCCTTACTATGGTCTACGAGGCCCTGCATGTTATGGCCCTACACCCTCACCTGGTCTCTTACCCTCCCTACCCTCTGTACCAGCCACTCAACTGTCTGAATCTCCACCTCTTCCCCACCCCCCATCATGGGCCTTTACCATTCTCTCTGTCTGAAATGCTTTTCCGTCCCTTTGCCACCTGAGTGCTACTCACCCTTCAGGACTCAGTGCCCTTTCAGGGGTTGGTGGATGAAGGTGGATGGTGTCGTTCTCTAACACCCTGACTATGTCAGATTCCCCCATTATGGGCACATGTAGCGCATGGTGTACCCTTCCTCTCCTTCACAGGTATTGTATGTGGCAGTTTTACATTATTTGTCTTACTATTTGTTTTTTGCCTATGGCAGCCATTAGTGCCCTCACATGTTCTGGCTCTCCCTCCTTCCAGGCACATGGTAAGACTGTACTTCATACACCTCAACCCCTTGAAATTAGGTGGGTCTCTGTTCTTGCACTTTGGCCAATGAAATGTGAGAAGTGGCCTGTGTCACTCTGGGCAGAAGCTGTAAGAGCCAGCGGGCACTTCCCTGCGTTCTCTTTTCCTTCTGACATGGTGACTGGCAACATGGCACATGGTGCTCTCCACCGGCCAGTGTCCATGACTGACTGCAATGAGCACAGCCCCCTACCAACCTATGAGGGACTTCTGGTATGAGCAAGAAATAAAACTTTATGGTTTTAAGCAAATCATTGATATTTTGGGAGGTATGTTACCACAGCATAACCTAACCTATCACTACTGATACATTGTCTTTCTCTCCAACAGACTGCAAGTGCCATGAAGGCAAGAGCCATGTCTTTTGTGCTTGGCACATAATAGATGTTCAAATAAAATACCTCTTGAATTAATTCTAATAAAGGCTTTAATCCCTTAATCTTTTCTCATCTATCCAAACTTAGTTTTCTTTTATTCATTCATACAATCAACATACATTTAATCAGAAATGTTCCAAAAGGTAGCAATCCAAACAAACTTTTCATTGCTAATGGAGGACTTGACAGTGAGGTAATGTGTTTTTCCATATTTGAACATTCCTCTCTTAACTGTCTATGATTCTCTGTTTTGAGCTGTTTTTTCCAGAGTGATGATGAGTCTGTCCTAACAAATCTAGATTCTCTTGCTAGTTCCCTATGACACGCGTGGGCCAGATGGTACACCTGTCAGCACAACCAATTTCCTTATACAGACTGAACCCGTGAACTTGCCTACTTCAGCAGCACACAGACCTTAACCAGTATCAGGCCCACTTCAAGGAGTGTCATGAAGTTGTAGTCACAGCAACAGAAGCTCATATATGCAAGATGCAAGACCACTACTCTCTCTGTATGGCGGTTGCAGGCCCTATTATCTGAACTGATGTGTGGAAATCTGGGGTCCTAAGGAACCTAAGCAACAGAGAAGTTTTTTTGTTTTGTTTTTGTTTTATCAACTTCTAGGGTTGGTTCACTAAAAGTATTGAGTTGAGTATAAGGCCAGTCTGTGACCTCATGAAGTGTCTCAGGATGAAAGGTGGCAGGAGGCAGATATAAAATCTCCAGGATCACTAACACTGTTGAAAGCTTCATCATTAACTCAGTTCTAAAGGGTTTGGGTAGAAACAGATCATTTGAGTTAGTCTTGCAAATGAGGAAACTGTACAGATCATTTGATGCACTTGCATGTCAGTGAGCACTGGCTGATTATCTCACTGGGTTTCAGCAAGGTGCTAAGACTTTAATCCCCAAATGAGCTAATTATAATTAGCATTGCTTTGTTCCACGACTCCAGAATCTAAACTCAATCTGTCTTGGCCAGGCATATAGTTTAGTCAATATATGTAAATAGATCTGGATTGGGAAATTTTGCTTCAAATCTTATGCCCTATGAATGAAAGGCCAGTAGAAACATATTTTCATAGGAAAGCAACACATTTATTGATTAATGGTAATGCAGGACCTGCTGGTTAGAGCTGGAAGGCCAACATTCCTTTCTGTTTTTTTCCACGAGCCAGGACATAGAATAGACCTACATTTATGGATGGTAGTTTGAAAATACCACACACACACAAAGATTTATGAAATCCATTGTTCTTGGATTTTATTTGGTTTTGCTGTGAATGACAGCTTTTTTCTGCACGAGAAGCAGGCACCCAATGACTTCACATTATTGTTACTTTTTCTGTTTAATTACTTCCTGAGGAAAGATACCAGAAGTGCTCTTGAAAACCCCAGCTAAGAGTGATATTACTTGCTTGTGCCAGGCCTGGTTTACTTTGCCTTCTCCCATAGTGTTTGTTTCTCAAGGTGTGGTTCAGGAAACAAATTTGTCAGAATTGTTTCTGATAAATATCTGGAGGTAGGGGCAGGATTCTGCATTTTTAGTGAATTTCCTGGGTGATTCTCATGCATCCAAAAATTTCTGAACCACTGCTACTGAGAGTCATAGGAACTCTCTTTGGAAGTCAAAGGCAGCTTATGTCTGTGGGCTATTTGTTATTACAGGTAGAAAAGAAGAAAAACCATCTTCTCCACTGCAGGAGGCAAAAACCTTTCCAAGCTCCCCCCTCTATCCCCACTTCTGCTTCCAATGTTCTCCTTCCATTTTGGAGCCAAACTTCCTTGAAAGTCAGTGCTAGTTCAGACCCTTTTTGTAGGCAGGCATTTATTTTATTTTTATTTTATTTATTTTTTATTATTATTATTTTTTATTATGGGTAAAAATCAAAATTCTCACAATACATACAAACATTTGCAAAATGATATATAAATATATATGCATATATGTGTATTTGCTTACAAAAATGTTATTTATATATATATATATACATATATTTCAAGAGGTGCTTAGATTACCCAAAATATTACACGGGAACCCACTGGGAATCCCGTGTTGCCCACCTCCCACACCTCCCACCACATCCCACACAAACCTCTCCCACAGTGTGGCCCACCACCCTCAATGAACTTACACATCCTGGAGCCTTGCCACCAACCATAGACCACAGTTCACACTGTAGACCACACTCTCTCCCACTCAGTTCTGAGTGGTGTGTGCTGATTTAAAATGGCCTACATCCGTTGCCACAATAGTACTCAGGACAACCTCCAGGCATTTTTAAACCCAACTGGTCCATGTTCTGATCTCTCTGAGTACTATTCCAATGAGAAACAGTGCAAGGGCATTGGTGCAACGGTGGGGAGGGCTTTAGTCTAGATTTATATGGAGGCCCCAGCTCTTATGGGTGGCGTACAGCCTGCATGTAACTACACTTTCCTTGTCTAGATTACTTTTGTGGCCAGTATTGTGAAGCAAGTGGTGAAGGGGCTTTCAGCTACATTTCAGCGGCTAAGTCCCTGTCAAGCAGTTCTATTGTACCAGCAGTTTTACATCCTCAAGAGCTGCCTGCAATACAGCAAGACTCTAGCTGAATATATTAGGAATGATTACAGAGAAGAATTCAGGTAAGAAAAAGGTCTGCATCTAATCTGCAGCAAAACTCCACTCATTTCTGATTTTCATGCAAAACTACAACATAGACTGACACTTAGAAGGTTAAGTAATGATGGCAAATTCTGTTTTTGTTTTTATTAATGTTTTACCTCAATCTAAGGTGAGGTAGGATTTCTGGAAGTTCCAAGAACATGGCCTTTTAAGTATATTCCCAGGCTAGAAAAGACTAGTGAAACAAAAAGCTGCCTTTGAAGAACTGGTTCTTCTCATTGTTTTTTTTTTTTTTTTTTTTTTATTGCAGTCAGCATCTCACAGATGTAGTAATGATTTTAACCTGCTGTGAGTAATTAAGAGTAACAACCCCAACTGAGTAGGATGATAAATTATGGATTGGGAATTCAGCTGAGTCATTGGAAAGACACAATTGATAAAGGAAGAACAATTAATGAACACGCTTGTCAGTTTTTTTGTTTTTGTTCTTTTACTCTTAGTAAAAGAACAGTAGTAAAGAGCAGTAGCAAGCATTGGTTTCCTCAGCCAGCCTGGTCTGCATTTCAGGGGTTTCTGTTTCTATTTTAGGCTGGAAAATAGAAATAGGTACAGCCCTGCATTAGCACCTATTAAGTAAAAAACAAAAACAAAACAAGAAAACAACTGTGGTGTGTCTGACTTTAAGAAGAAAAGGGTGCAGCAGGCATAACTTTGTTTCTAGTTTGGTGGAGACAAAAAAGGATGTGAAGTCATACACAATGGCCTTAGACTGGCCTTTTGAAAAATTTAAGCCCAATTGATAGAGCCTTTTTTTTTTCTCCTCCTTGTGGTTTTATACCATAGGTTCCATTCTGGCTTCCATAAAAGGGTTTTTGTTTGGCCCATTCTATGTTGGTCCACACAACCCAATTTTCTTTTACTGCCTCCTCACAACTTTTTTTTTTTTTTTTTTTTTAGGTAAAATTCACCCTCCAACCATTTTAAAGTGTAGTAATTTAGTGGCTTTTAGTACATTTGCAATGTTGTGCAACCATCACCACTATCCAATTCCAGAACATTGTCATCACCCCAAAAAGAAACTCTGTATCTATTAAGCAGTCACTCTCCCTCCTCCTCCCCCCAGTCCCTGATGGATTTCTCTATTCTGGACATTTAATATAAATGGGATCATATGTTATCTTTTGTGTCAGGCTTCTTTTCCTTAGCATAATGTTTTTGAAGCTCATTCAAGTTATAGCAAGTGTCACACAACCCAGTTTTTAAAAATTGGTTATAAGCATTTAAAAATCAGAAGAACTGGCAAGAATGGTGTCACACTCCTACGTGACAGTGGTTGGCTGGAGCTCAATTGTAGCTACTCCCATAGGTGGAACAGGTACTGTTTAGTTTCCCACTGTCTCCACCTTTCACTATTGCTTATTCTTCCTAACCTCACTAGTTTATGAACCTGTGGTCATTTAGGTTAGTGATCCTTGTTTTAAACTAGTGATTTTAACTTGCTGTGCAACAGTATAACCTGAGTAATTATTTTTAAAAATACCAATACTTGACTCTCACAATTAGAAATTGCTTCATTTTCTGGGGTGGAGCCTGGACATTTACATTTTTTTAAAAGCTCTCCAAGTGATCCCATTGTGCAGTCAGGAATGCACAAGGGAAAGGCTAAAGGACTTCACATCTTTGTCTCTTCTAGCCTTTCCTATAATTTTACCAAAATCATGGGGATGAACCCTACCCCTTCCCTCACGAGTGATCACTAGTTTGACCCTTTAATTTCAGTTTCTTACTGTGTATTGCTTCCTTATTTAAGCTTTGGTGACTGATAGGTTATTAATGAAAATCACTTCCTTTTCTGAAGTAAAGTACTTCAGCAAGCGGAAAGGCACACATATTAGAGATCTTCTAGGTCACAAACGGGAGGTTGGAGGGCTGAAAACGCTGGCTGAGTCTTGTGGCTTAGGCTCCCACAGCCAACAACCCTACAGCAGTGAGTGAACATTTTGATGTGACCAATGTGAAAATTCTTGATTTTAAAACTCTCTATTTTGCTTCTTTTTATGATTTGCAGGTACTTTATTCACATGCCAACCTTGGAAAAAAGGCTCCCATTGTGTTACCCTATTACCCAATCTACCACTCAAATTATTCATGAAGTTCTGAACTTGATTGAACAGAAACAAAGTGTAAAATGTTAACAAGAATATAAAATGTTAATTAGGAATCAACTTAATATTTATGAGAAATGCATAATTTTATTTATTTTATAAGTAGCTATTCCCAACCCTATAAACAAAGATTTTATTTGAAGTTTCCATCAATGCTTCTTTAAGAGAAGTCTTCAGAGTCACTTAAACAAAAAACTGTTTAAGTACATTCTGAAAAACATAAAGTGTTACTAAAAACTAGTGTTTTCACTAAGAAAAAAGAGTTACTATCTAAAGACATTTTAAAAAACTATAAAGGGTACAGAAGCCTCTGGAGAATGAATGCAGAAAATGTAATCTGATGAATTTTGTTGATATGGTGAGTAGTGTGAAGTCACTGAAACTCCCAAAGATAAATTTTGTAGGGGACATAAACTACAGTGATCATTAGAGAAATACTGAACAATAGGACACTCTCCTTCTCTACCTGCAGAAATGTTTGTGACTTAAGTATTCCTGGAGGAATGAGCAGGAGAATACAAGCATAGCTATAAGGAATGTCAGATCCTCATTTATCATGGGGAAAGACGCTTGAACTTTCAACAAAATTAAATGCATTCTGCCGCTCTAGTTCAGTCACCTGTGAGCCAATCTGAGCAGCCCCATCAGCATCTCTATGAAAGAGTGTCCATGAGCAGTTATGGTTCTCCAACAACCGTGAAAAAAGGGCATTTTTTAAAAGTCTACCCTGTATCTTATGGCAGTAAACTAATTTAATCCAACAAATACTTAACTGTGGTATCACACTAAGCTATTGAATTTGGACTCATAAGAACCTAGTAACTGGGCCTTCCAGCTATTTGACTTCAAGCAAGTCAGGTCCCCTTTCTGGGCTTCATCTCTTGTGAACAGAGACAGTTCATGAGACTAGATGCTCTCCAAGTTCTCTTCCACCTCTAACATTCTCTGCCTGTGACAACTTAACACTATGTAACAGGATAGTGCATTCCTCTGCTATCTTTATTCAGCAGATGATTTCACACTGATACCAAAGAATCCTGCCATTTTTTGGACCAAGGCTTTCCCTTTCACCTGTCACCAGCATCACCCAAGGAGTTTAAGCCTTCCTCCCTCTACTTTGGGAGTGAAAAGGGAAACAGAATGGTATTTGAATGTCCTAGGTGTTAGATTGGGATTATTCCCTGATGATGGTCAAAGGGAGTATGAAAAGATTCTTGGGACAGAAGCAAGCATCACTTCAAACTTGACAAACAACAGACCGTAGACTGGCTACTGGTGAATGGTGAAACCCACAGGATCTCAATGAGAGGATCAACTCAGTTCTGCCTCAGCTTTTAAGCTGCTCTGACTCTGGACTAGTAGCAGTGAAGGCTTTGGAGGGGGATTAGGGTTTCTTTCTCCTGTGCTTCCTTGTGCAAATTGCCTCTGCTCTCCCACTCCTCTTTCTGCCATGCCCTGCCCTGCGAGCATACTTTATCTCCTCTCTGGAAGCAAAAATCATGTTGGAGAGGACCTGAACCTTACCATGTAGGAGATCCCATGGCTTTTTTGAGAGATAATGGTTGAATATTTGTTGCTTTGATTCTTTTCAGTCTACTCTGTATGACTCATGACTATTCATCTGCACAAGCTGGAAAATAGGGAAAACCAGAAATGAATACTTTGAAGGGTTATCCTGCCACAGTTATTTTACATTTCTATGTGGGTTTTTTTTGCATTGTTGCCAAAGGCCAGAAAAATCACTAAATAATCCATCTCTATTAGTCATCAGATACATTTGATTGATTAAATATTGACCTTAGCTACAAAAGAATTATTTTTCAGGAAATTTAATTGTAGGAAAGTTTGAATGTAAAAATCACCTAACTTCTTAAGAATACAAATCACTAAAAAGGCAAGTACACCCAAAGTCAGTTTTCAGGCTGGGTTCAAGGCTCTAGACTCTTTGATCATCTTTACAATAAACATGAGAAATACTCTTCCCAAGGGTGGACAGAAAGCTTTTTAGTCATGTAAACTTTTCCTGGCCATGTAAACTTTTTAAGGCTTTGACTACAGCAGCTAATTATTGACAGATTAAACTGATATAGCCAATCTCCAATTAGGAATTTCCTAATAGAGTCACAGTAGTGTTAGACCAAATAAATGAAGAGTTTCTTCACTGATCTGATATCTAGATGCTCTAGATACTATGGAAAGGGGGAAATGCCTGACATTCCTGTGCTGGATAATGTGTTTTACATATTTCCATACTGAATCCACTCACTGGTAGTATGACTTTTAATTGTATATAGGAATGCTTGAAAGTACATTAATGTATTAAAAGGCATTTGATACAAGTGATCAGCGCTTGGTGAATAGTAATATGCTCTAACCTGTGTCATTATGTTTTGTTTTTGTGAGTGTGCTTTTTTTTTTGCCCCTGAGGTTAGAACCACTTGTTTTGTATTTAATATATTTACAGAGTAGAAACAATCAGTGAGAAATATGGAAGAGAAACTGGATATTTCTTAAAGGGGTGAATTTGACTGAAATTTTTAGCAGCATTTAATAGTGTTAACCCATTGCCTAATTGCTTTGGTTCATTGTATTTATTTCTAAAATGCAGTACAGGCTTGTAAGATCAACTTGATCTTGGTTCTTTATAGGAGAGAAACAATCAGCAACTCTTCCCCATCCATCCAGACCAAACACTCCTGTGTCTGTTTATCTGTCTTTTGGATCTGAAACTTTTCTTCTTTATGGAAAGGCAGCATGATCCCTTGATAGAAACAAAGTGTAAAATGTTAACAAGGTAAAATATGGCTAATGTAATTTTGTGGATAAAGAGTCCAAATGCCAAAGAACTTGTTTTGAATCCTGCCTGCTTATTTACCTGTCAGATCTTTGGCAGGTTACTTAATCTCTTTTCAGAACCTCGGTTTTATTATAAAATAATAAAAAGCCTACTTTAAAAGGTGTTTGCAAATATACATTATATATAAACACCTAGTTCCACACCTAGCATATATTAGGATAAACCAAATGGCATTGCCATTTTCAAGTCCAAAACTGTTGATATCAGCAATTTCATATGGTTCAACCAAACAGAAGCCCTTCAAAAAAAAAAAAAAAAAAACAGTAGCTATTATCTTAACAGAAATACTAACTTGCTGGAAGGCGGCTGTGGCTCAATCGGTAGGGCTCCCGTTTACCATATGGGAGGCCCCGGGTTC
>JAKSZT010053801.1:10839959-10880271 GCA_026826555.1 Tolypeutes matacus | reverse complement strand
AAATGAATAAATAAATAAAATCTTTAAAAAAAAAAAAAAAATACTAACTTGCTTAGTGACCTTATACTTTTTTATTTTTTTAAGATTTATTTTATTTATTTATTCCCCTCCCCACGCCTTGTTGTTTGTGCTCGCTATCTGCTCTCTGTGTCCATTCGCTGTGTGCTCTCTGTGCCTACTCTTCTTCTCTTAAGGAGGCACTGGGAACTGAACCTGGGATCTCCCTTGTGGGAGAGAGGCACTCAATCACTTGAGCCATTTCAGCTCCCTGCTTTGTTGTGTCCCTCATTGTCTTTCCTCTTTGTGTCTCCTTGTTGTGTCAGCTCGCTGTGCCTGCCCATCGCGCCAGCTCACTGTCTTGCTCGTCTTCTCCAGGAAGCACCAGGAACCGAACCCGGAACTTCCCATGTGGTAGGCAGGAGCTCAGTCACTTGAGCCACATGTGCTTCCCTACCTTATACTTTAAATACATATCATTTATTCTAATTTCCCTTAGAGTATGGCACTTTATTATAACATGGCATATTCTTGCATAGATTTGGATAAGTCAAATCATATAGGGAAGTGCATGTGGCTCAATTGATAGGGCTCCCGTTTACCATATGGGAGGCCCCAGGTTCAATTCCTGGTGAAGGCAAGCTGGCCCAAAGGCAAGCCGGCCTGCGCGGCCCAGTGAGCTGACGCAGCATGACGACCCAACAAAGGGAGACAAGCAGACACAGAAAAACGCACAGCAAATGGACACAGCGAGCACAAGCAGCAAGGGGGGGATAAATAGAAATAAAATCTTTAAAAAAAAAATCATATAGTAAAATGACAAACTGTTGAGTGGGCAAATAAACATATTCAGAATGAAATTCTTGATTTTCTTGATTCTCTCTCCACCCTCAATAAAAGTCCATTTTTCCAACAGTCTTCTATTTCTAAGTAAATGACACTCTGTTCATTCTTAAAAAGAAGCACTGAGAGACCTCTGTGTTTCCCTCTTTCTCTTCATTCCAACATGCAATGCTTATTGGCCATACCTCCAAAATATATTCCTAAACTACTGGCTTTCCATAATCACTGCTACCACCCTAGTCCAAACTTCTAACACCTACTGCAATAGCCTATTTAGTCACTGTGCTTTCAGCCTTGAACCCTATAATACATTCTCTAAGGTGAGAGTGGAGAGAGATTTTGAACAAGGAAATAAGTAACATTTCTAATTTAAAACCTTTCCATTGCTTCCCATTATCCAGGATTAAATTCATTGTCCTTACCATGGCCTTAAAACCCCTACATGAACTGACCCCAGTCTTCTCACTCACTACTCCCCAAACACACTGGCCTTTGTGGTGTTCCTTCAAATAAACAGTGTAAGCTCTTTCAGGATCTGGAAATTTACTAGAAAAATGCTCTTCCTCCAGATCTTCAAATGTCACTTCAAAGAGGGCTTCGTTGATCACGCTACTACCTAAAGTAGCCTCCCACCTTCCCAAATCACCTTTTGAAATTATCCTGTTAATGTATTTGTTTACTTACTTACACTTTGCAATTTAAGAATTTAAAAATTTAAACTCTATGAGGAGTTGGCTCTCATTTGTTTTGTTCAATACTGCATCCCCCACACAATCTCTTCCTGGTCACTGGGTAGTTGTTGTTGCTGGGACCGCGGTGGCCGTGAAGATGGCGTCTACCAGCCGTTTGGATGCTCTTCCAAGAGTTACATGACCAAATCATCCTGATGCAATTTTAGTGGAGGACTACAGAGCCAGTGATATGATCTGTCCTGATTGTGGCCTGGTTGTAGGTGATCGGGTTATTGATGTGGGATCTGAATGGAGAACTTTCAGCAATGACAAAGCTACAAAAGATCCATCTCGAGTTGGAGATTCTCAGAATCCTCTTCTAAGTGATGGAGATTTGTCTACCATGATTGGCAAGGGTACAGGAGCTGCAAGTCTTGATGAATTTGGTAATTCTAAGTACCAGAATCAGAGAACAATGAGTAGTTCTGATCGGGCAATGATGAATGCATTCAAGGAACTTACTACTATGGCAGACAGAATTAACATCCCTCGAAATATAGTTGACCGAATGAATAATTTGTTCAAGCAAGTATATGAACAGAAGAGCCTGAAGGGAAGAGCTAATGATGCCATAGCTTCTGCTTGTCTTTATATTGCCTGTAGACAAGAAGGAGTTCTTAGGATATTTAAAGAAATATGTGCTGTGTCACGAATTTCTAAGAAAGAAATTGGTCGGTGTTTTAAACTGATTTTGAAAGCTTTAGAAACCAGTGTGGATTTGATTACAACTGGGGACTTCATGTCCAGGTTCTGTTCAAATCTTTGTCTTCCTAAACAAGTACAGATGGCAGCTACACATATAGCCCGTAAAGCTGTGGAATTGGACTTAGTTCCTGGGAGGAGCCCAATCTCTGTGGCAGCAGCAGCTATATACATGGCCTCACAGGCTTCCGCTGAGAAGAGGACCCAAAAAGAAATTGGAGATATTGCTGGTGTTGCTGATCTGGTGTTGCTGATCTTACAATCAGACAGTCCTACAGACTAATTTATCCCCGAGCTCCAGATCTATTTCCTACAGACTTCAAATTTGACACTCCTGTAGACAAACAACCACAGCTTTAAATTGAAGCCGCTGTCAAAAGTCATGGATACTGAACTTTGCCTGTTGTACATAGCCTATACAAAGCGCTGGATTGAGCCTTTAATGAGAAAAACAACATGGTACGCATTCCAGGGCGCTAAATATTAATTGCTTGGCATTGTGTATATATATATTAGTGAAACATATTTAATGATTTAAATTTCCTATTGAATTTGCTTTCTTTTGTAGCAATCTAGGAAACTGTATTTTGGAAGATATTTGGAATTATGTAATTCTTGAATAAACACTTTTCAGAATTAGTTTTTGTTGTAATTACAAGTTATATGTAATTTATAATATATAATTTCAAATGCATATTGCAGCTAATAAAATTCATAGTAGTCAAAAAAAAAAAAAAAAATTACTGCATCCCCAACTCCTGGAGTAGTACCTGGCACAAATTAATGCTGAATAAATGAACGGACTAAGGAAGCAAATTAAACCAAGGATTAATTACTGACTGAAGATTTCATTTTTTAAAAACTTGTTGTTCTGAAATAATTTAAAACTTACAGGAAAGTTGGAAAAATAATTGAAAAACAATGCAGAGAACCTCTACCCAGATACCCAGATTTACCAACTTTTAACATTTTGCCACATTTGTTACATCATTCTATCCAGCTAAGTATTTTTTAAACATTTGAGAGTAGACTACATACATCATACTCCTTTAACAGTTAAAATTTCCATGTGTATTTCCTAAGAATAAGGACATTCACTTATATATCCACATTAAGTACAGTTATCAAGTTAAAGAAATTTAACATTGATAAAAAGCTTACAGTCTATATTCCAATTTTTTCATTTGTCCCAATAATTTCCTTTTTGCCTCCATTATTAGATCCAGTCCAAGCTCATGTATTGCATTTAACTGCCATTGTCTCCTTAGTATCTCTCTCTGTTTAAAATTGTGGTAACATATATATAACAAATTTTTTCATCTCAACCACTCCCGAGGATACAATTCAGTAGCATTAATCACAGTCACACCACCATCCATTACCAAAACTTATCCATCGCCCCAATCAGAAACCCTGCACCCATTATGCACTAACTTCTCATTCCCTGTCCCCCCCCAACTTTCTTTCTATGAAATTTGCATATTCTAGTTATTTCATATAAGTGGAATCATACAATATTGTCCTTTTTGTCTGGCTAGTTTCACTCAACATAATATACTCAAGGTATATCTATTTTGCATCAGAACTTCATTCTTTTTAAGGCTGAATAATATTCTATTGTATGTATATGTCACATGTTTTTATCCTTTCATCTGTTGATGGGCACTTGGGTCACTTCCACCTTTTGGCTATTGTGAGCAATGTTGCTATGAATATTGGTGTACAAATATCTGTTTGAGTCCCTGCTTTCAATTCTTCAGGGTATAAACCTAAAAGTGAGATTGCCAGGTTACATGGTAGTTCCATGTTTAACCTTCTGAGGAACAACTAAACTGTTTTCAACAATGGCTGCGACATTTTACATTCCCAACAACAATGTTTGAGAGTTCCTATTTCTCCGCATACTCACCAGCACTCATGATTTTTTAAAGCCAATTTGATAGCTGGTCTTCAAAGATGCCCCAAACAATACTACCCCTTACTGCAGGTGTATGCTACTCCTCCCATCAAGAGATGGAACTTATGCCCCTTCCCGCTCATCTGGGCTGGGCCTGTGATACTTAGACCCAGAGAATGTGGAAGGAAAGTCCAAGACTTCTGAGCCCAGGCACCAAGAAGGCCTGGCAGCTTCTACTGCTTCCTCTTGGAGCCCTGAACCACCATGTGAAAAGGCCCTGGAGCATGACACAACATGTGCAGAAAGAGGCCACACAGGAGCACCAGCCCCAGCTGCCATCTCACAGCAAAGTCATGAGAGATCTCAAATGAGACAGATAGAAGAACCACCCAGCTAATGCACAGAATTTTAAGGTATAATAAAATGTTTTAAGCTCTAAACTTTGGAGTGTTTTATTATACAGCAACCAAAACAGTCAAGAACATTTTCATTTATTATTAAAATTATACATCATAGCAGTATTACAGTAATTCCAAATAAAACAATTCACTACAATCAAGCCACCCTAACCAATCCAAGTGCTTTACTTTGTCCATAGGCGCTTCCTGCTCCTTTTTTACCTTGCTAAAATCATGATACAGATGATTTTTCCCTTGCTTTGAGTGGATTCAGTAATACTCCATGGAGTTCTCTTAGTCCCTTTAAACTGGGATTTGATTTTTAAAAAAATACCTATTTAGACACAGTGGGCTCCACACTGGGGAGGACCCCGGGGATCACACAGCACAGATAGATAACAGCTGACCACATAGGGCAAGGAAGTGTCGATAGCAAATGATGCCCACCAACTAGACTGACTGCCTGTCTCCACTCTTCCCTAGAAGGACCTGGTGTGGGGAAAGTTTTATAAAGCTGGGAAGAGACAAGGTGTTTTGAAGGTTTATTATATATCTGAGAGTTTTCTGGCTTCTGGGTTTGGGAAGACTTTGGGTAGAAGGTTTTTCTTGCCATTTCTTTCTGGTCTCTTTATCCTTTCTTGTTGCCTTCAACTTGGAAGGTGACTTTGACTCTGGAGAGCTAAGAGGGACTCTGGGTGGGGCAAGAGGAAAAGCAAGATTTTAAAAATATTTGCCCCAAGATTCTGAAAGAGCCAAACAGAATGTTTTTGTTTCCTTCTAGATGGTCCCCTCCCTTGAAGATACCAGGATGGAGGTGGGGATTCAGAGCAGAAGTTATACCCATAAATAAAATGTTGGATTTTACCAAAGCACTAACTCCCTTCACCACCTTCCCTCCCTCTCTCTATTTCTGGTGGTGATACAGTAGTAGTGGTGGTGGCAGTGGCTGGGGATATGGTAAGTTTTTGTTTGTTTTACAGGCAAGAAGGCAGTGATGTGGAAGGAGGAGGAGGGTGGAGGAGGGTGATCAAGTGCCCTAGGACTACTACCGTACTATTTACATGGGTTTTCGTGAGTTGCCCTGAAATACTGACCATTATTTATAATGTCATTTCTACAGGGAAATTCTGCCTTCCACACAAATGACCTAAAAAATGAATTTGGAAAGGACACATTTATAAAGAAGAGTAATTTACTTCTATTAGCAACTAAAACCACCAGAGGGCATTGCTGGATTAAGAAAGGAAAGAATAAAAGCAAAACTTTGCTCTTATCATGGAACATGGTTTCTTAAACTTTTTAAATTCCTGCAGACCTTCAAAACTAAATTATTTTTGTTGTCATGCATCTTTAATCTGTACTAACATAATCTAGGAATATGAAAACAACTTATGCTTTTATAAAGTCAACACAAACATAAATTTAAATGTTTATAAAATTAAATGCAAATTACTATCATTAATATATGATGTTTGGCTGAAACAAAATTTCTTGCAAAGTGAATATGGTAGAAGGCTACAAATTGATTTGAGTTCAGCATCCTTCTGCTATCAAGTTTCATTTTTCTTTTTCAGAGCCACTATAAATCTTTATGGCCATGCTACGCTTTGACCTGCAGTTGGCTTAAACATTTCACTTATGTATGAAGTCTGCTTCCCTTTTCTCTTTGGCCAGGGACTATTAAAGTCCTTCCACTCAGGGTCAAACAATGGATACAATGCAAACACAAGTACTTAAACGACAGTGAAATGGAAACAAAATTTTAAATTCTCAAAGAAACCCCACAGAAGTCAAGTTTAAATATAGGCACCCCAATTCGAGAGAATCTGCTATAGAGGACAAGGGGCTCAAATGTTTTAAGTATGGTGACCAGGTTTTCCCTAGCAGGTCCTGGTTATTAATTTTTTCCCAGGATCTCCTCCTTTCAGTTCCAAAGTATCCTTTTCTGGGTGGTAAAGTATATGGTCAGTTATTAGCCAGTCCTGGCCTGGGGTTTTAATTTCAGGGCAGATCTGCGCCTTAGCATTAGGAGAACAGAAATAAAGAAATCAATGCCATTTACCCAAGTTTCCTGTAGTCTTCCCTCCAAAGCACATAATTTAGTCAAATATGAGTGAAGCTTTGGGGATTAAACCAAACTTTGGACATATCTTTCTGATCTCCTTTTGTGGCTCAGAGAACTCAGTAGTTCCCCTGGTCTCCACACTCCAAAACATAGGCTATGAGAAAGAGAAAGAAAGTGAAAGGTTTCATCACAGGATCCTCTGGTATCTAAGAGGATATAAGTTCATTTTAGGGTAGAAGGAGCAAAATTTCTGAAAGGCTCACATTTACTCAGAAGAGCTGGAAGACAGGATAGCAGTTTTGGAACTGTATGACATAATTTGGCTAATACTGTGGAAGGGGTTCGCTATACAACAAAATGATTCCTCGCTGCCAAGTCTCAAGACAAGATCCAGTTGCTGACATGACATAAGATAGCTCAGTATTAACAATAAGAAAAAGATGGCTTGAAATAGTGATTTTTAAGGAACCTGAGGAAGATTTCTCTAAAAAATACATAAAGTAGTATGAGAGAAAGTGTGTACATGTGTATAAGTGCACACTGGATGAGATCCAAGAACCAAAGTGGCCCACAAACTGAAACATGCTGAGATCAGTCAGTTGGAGTGAAACTAATGAGAGCATCCTGGCAACCTTGAGTCCTGATTCCTTCAGAGGATGACTATTATTAGCATTATTACATATTTATCAAGCCCCAACTGGGGCACCTTGTCATAACGGGCAGGGAAGCAAAAAGGAAAAAAGCACCATCTGTCCCTGGCATCAGCACTCAGTATGAGGGGAAAAAATGTCTTAAAAGTGGTCTGTCAAAACGTTCTGGAGGTTCCATAACATTTCCAAGGATCTTGCTAACCCAGTTACCTAAGCTCCCTAACATCCTGGTTTCCTCCCTTTCTCTGTGTGCTTGCATCCTGTTTTTTATTTAATTTCCATAGGCAGTCACATTTCCTCCTTCCTGCCCCAGATCTTTTGTAGTGTCATCCAACTATACTGTAGACCAGTATAAACTTTTCTGTAAAAGGCCAGATAGTAAATAACAGTAAATAATTTAAATTTTGCAGGTCATATAATATGGTCTCTTTTGCAACTACTCAGCTCTACGCTTGTAGTGTGAAAGGCAGCCATAGACTATACATAGTGAATGGGTGGGGCTATATTTTAATAAAACTTTATTTTATGGACACTGAAATTTTAATGTTATATAATTTTCATGTGTCGTTAATTTTTTTTCCTAACAATTAAACACAAAAATCATTTTCAGCTCACAGGCCTTATAAAAACAGACTGTGGATTAGGGAAATGCAAATCAAAACCACTTTAAGGTCACCTGTTCAAGATGGCAGAGTGAGACGCTTCAGGATTTATCCCCACAGAAGCTTTGTACCACCAGAAAGAAATGGAAGAAACATCTTTCTCAAAGCTCCAGAAAACAGTTAAAGGACTGTAGTAACAGGGTGAGCACTAGATTTAAAAAAAAAAAAAAAAAAAAAAAAAGCTACTTAAAAGCAGTAGAATCTCCTGGTGCCCTGGCTAGGCCCTCCCTCACCCTTTACCTCCAGATGGTCACAAACCCAGGAAAGAAAAGCCATAGACAGAGCAACCTGAAGCTGAAACAATGAGGCCCGGAGGAGAGGGGAAAGATGAGCAGACCCTGCCATGTGCCTGATCATCCGTACCTTAGCTCAAGCAGAAAGTGAGCCTGGAGGAGAAGGTAGAGACTGGCAAAGCCACCACTGTGCCTTGCCACGTGGCAGGAGTCCAGGATTGCCTGTAGCCAACCTTCCGTGAGACAGCATCTCTGATGATACCTTAATTTGAACATTTTTACAGTCCCGGAACTATAAGCTTTTAACCTAATAAATTCCCATTATAAAAGCTGACCCATTTCTGGTATATTGCTCCCAGTAGCTTTCAGCAAACTAAAACACTGTATGACTCCATTTATACGAAAAACCCAGAATACACAAATCTATAGAGACATTAGATTAGTGGTTATCTAGGGCTGGGGAGGTGGAGATGTAGGGAAATAGGAATGACTGAAAATGAGTATGGGGTTTTTGGGAGGCGGGGTGATGTTCCAAATTGATTGTGGTGATGGTGCACAACTCTGTGAATATACTGAAAACCATTGAATTGTACACTTTTAAGGGGTGAATTGTATGGTATGTGAATTATATCTCAATAAAGTTGTTAAAAAAATAAATAACGGACTGAGGACTGGATTTGTTCCATAGGCAGTAGTTTGCCAACCTCTACTGTTGACACATTCATGCAGGACACCAGATGAAATGGTTCGTTTCAGAAGCTAACTAGTGAGTTCAGGCTATTTAAAGTTGGAAAATTCAAATTAGGAGACCTAGAAGAAGACTGCAATCAGAAAGGCCTTTCTTCTGAGGTCTTGCTGGTAAGGAGAACTATGAACCCTCTAAGTCTGTGATATAAGCAATGGTGAACTCCTAGCCACCTGGCAGTTTGTAATTAAAGTCAGAAATTCAGCCCACAATCAGATATACTCAGCCTCACTGTGGTTCCCAGTAATGGGTTCTTGCATAGCCACTAGGCTGGGAGGACCTTCACTTGGTCCCACCTAAGCTTCCCAGGCAAGCAATCATTTTGTCCTTCTCTCTTCCAACATCAGTTGGCTAGTTAGCTTAAATTCCTATTCCAAAGTGGAAAAGCAAAGCTTCATCTCTCTTTCCTTTTGATGAAGTAATGTGAGGGGGTGATGGTAGAGTTAAAATTTTTCTTCTTTTAATCAGTCTTGGCCAAGTCAAGTTGTACTGTGCTTGTGGTCCTAGGCATTCACTCCACAAATATTAAGTGCCTACCAACTATGTTTTTGTCACAATTCCAGGTGTTAGATATACAGCAGTGAATAAGAGATAAAAATCCATGCCCTATACCACTACTAAGTATAGACCCAGAAGAACTGAGAGCAGTGACACAAATAGACATCAGCACACCAATGTTCATTGCAGTGTTATTCACAATTACCAAAAGATGGAAACAACCCAGGTGTCCATCAACTGATGAAGAGACAAATTGTGGTATATACATATGATGGAATATTATTCAGCTGTAAGAAGAAATGAAGTCGTAAAGCATATGACAACATGGATGAACCTGGAGGACATTATGTTGAGGGAAGTAAGCCAGACACAAAAGGACAAACACTGTATGATTGCATTACTATGAACCAAATATATTGTGTAATATTGTATGATTCAAAGAAAAATTTATATGTATCCAGTACCTTTAATTGAGAATTGGATGTTTTTATTCAACTGTGTTTTCTTTTTCTTTTTTAATTGTTTATATTTTCAATTATTAAATGTACAAAATAAAGTTTAAAAAAAAAGAAGAAATGAAGTCATGAAGCATATAACAACATGGATGGACCTGGAGAACAACATCCATTGCTCTCCATCTCTACTAGTCCCAGCCAATAGCATTCCTTGCCTGAGGTACAGCAATAGCTTCTTTACTGGTCTCTATGAATCTTCAATTTCCCACAGTATCATTAAAATAATCAAATCTCATATCCTTTCATATTTAAATCCTTCCAGTAGCTTTCCCATTTCTCTTAGGATTAAGTCCAAAATACTTTACCTGCCCTGTGGCTACACTGTGTGTACTGGTCCCTATCTAACCAAATTCAAATCACTCTCCCCTTGGCTCACAATATTCCCCTCCACATTGGTCTTCTCTCTTTATCTTGAAGCTGCCTTTACAACATGCTTTTGCCCCCTCCTCCCCCCCCCCGGAACACTCTCCCCCTCCTTCACCAGGTTTACTTACATTTGCACCCACCAAGATTCAGTTTAAATATCACAGCCCCAAGGATCATGCCTCACTGTAAATGCATGAATGGATGGGAATGCCACCTCTTGGTAATGCAGGCAAGAACATCAGGATCGAATGTTCACAGGAATTAAGAATCTAATGACACAACCATACTTAAGGAAAAAATACTTAAAAGATATTCTTTGAAGGAGACACGATATGAATTTTAACGATACCAAAAATGTCACTAAAAGAATCAAACAAGAAAAGGGGATCATTTTTAAAGCACAAAGGAGAGTCTTAATGAGTGCTCCAATCTCCTACAGAATTAACTGGAAAGAAAACTTTGACAAAGATAAATTTCCAATCCAGTTTTGGAGTTTAAATAGTGTCCTTATATGAGAATAGCACTTAGCTTTTATTAAGAACATGATAAAAATTAATTTATTTGGTGGGGTTCACAGTGTGTAGCAGTAGCAAAACTGGTTGCTGTAATTATTTCAACAACTAATTATTAAGCATCTACTGTGTGCTAGGTACTATAAAGATTACTAAGACCCAGTGCCTGTCTTCAAGAAGCTTACAATCTTACAAGGGGAATAAGTTAACCACAAAAATAACTATAGTAAAAGGTAGTTGATAATAAATGACCAGGTCCAGGAGATTGAAAGTTTTATGAGTGTTAGAAAAGTCATATCTTATTAGAACAATCAGTAAAAACAGTGACATTTTAACAGTTTGGGGTATGAAGGAAGAGCATTCCTGGCAGTGCATACAACAAAGGAAAGGTACAGAAATGGAAAAGCAGGAAAGATTTTTAGGAAACTCAATAGTTCTTTAGGCCAGAGTATTAACATATGTTTGGGAAGAAGGGGGGGCTTTGAGTGCTATAACTACACCAAACTATACATTCACAGACTTTCATAATTACAGTTTTAAACATTCTTTTGATAAAGTCATTTCTCTGCTGTCCAACTTTCATATTGAATTAGTCAAAGTTATCAACAGTGGAGGTCTGAGTCCATGTGAAGAGAAATGTATTTTCCCTATCTCACAGAGGTTCAAAAGTAATTTTGAGGAAGAAACACATTTGTAACTGATTATATTTTCAAGTTACAGTCTAGTTTTAAGGAACTAAGTCAACTTTCTTAGCAGGTTTGAAAGATTTAATCTTTTCCTTTCTTGGACAAGTGACTTCTGCAGCTTGTTCCTAAAGAGGCTGGTCTTGCTCACTTTGTCCCAGTGAGGGTGATATCATGATGATGATCTTGTATCAGTGGCTGATATACTAAACTGGCCAAATTTGGACATTATCAACTGGAAGCTACTGCTCAAGAATTCCAAGGACAAATTCTTGCAGTCATCTTCTGCCTTGAACATGACTAGAATATCAATAAGCTGGAGGTGGCATACCTGGAAGATCTGCTGAATCTACAGGAACATGGATTTTAAAGTAGCAAATATGGACATACTGGCTATTAAAACAAAGAGGATGTGATTTAAACTCTTTTTGAAAAGAAACATGAAATAACAAAACACTAAAAATAAAAATGGAAGTAATTGAAATGCAGTTCAATTATATAGCTGACAAGTAAGGTGAAATATAAGAATACATTAGGAGAAAGGCTATAATAAAAGATTACCATTAACTCAAGGACTTATAATGTGGCAGCTTCGCAGGCTGATGTTAACTGGCTATAAGATGGGGACAGAGGCTTAAAAAGCTTTTTCAATTTGAAGCCCGAGTCCTTGGAACTCCCTGTCCTTAGGGTTCTAACTCTGGGCTGACATTAAATACTTCAGGAAATTCTGCCAAAATTGTCTTTCCACCCAGGTGGGAAAAGTCCTTACACAAAGCTTCTGGACCTTGAATGGCCTCACTTATGAACAGTGAATTTACTAACTATTCTACTTGCCACTTAAATGTTAGCCTTCTAATAATATAACTCAGATTATCTTAGTGCTGTCCATTTAGTCTGTCAACCTGAAATCTATGCTGGCCCAGCCTAGTCAAGAAAATAGCCTAGTTTTGATGCCCTAGACAAATATAAGAGCTATTTATTGAATCAAATGTCTGCCTACATGAATCTCTATAGCTTGGAAAGGAAGACACAGCAGAGGTAGCTTTCATTTAATTTGGTCAATCAGTATATATGTTTGAATGCCTAATCTATGCCTAGCACTGTTCTTGATGCTATGAGCGAGAGACGTGTCAAAGGCAATAGCCAGGGATATAGGATCAACACAATTAAATAAAGAAGGGTATAAGACAGTACATGATTAGTTGTTAATTCCTTCCTCTCTCTGTACTGTGCTAAAAAGGCACCCTTGTCAAACTGCCTTGCTACCATGGTGATAGTTACTAAGAAATGCACAGATTCACATATGAACAGGTAACAGAGGTCTGTTTTTTTTTTTTGTTTTGTTTTGTTTTGTTTTTGTTTTTTTTCTGTGTATGTGGGGATAATATATGTAGTATTTTTTCTCAGTCAGATTAATGGTCCTAAATATCAGTCTCCAATTTTCTCTGTGGATGCTATATTCAAGTCCTTACAGAAAACTGGATCAACAGCATGTAAACCCATCCATGTGGACCATGCAGTTTGGGGATTTTCCTGTTGTTTAGGGATCATGCTTTAATCCTTCATGACTAATATGGAATAACCACAAATGTTCCAGGCTCTCTAAGTTTAATACATAGACATGATTCCTGAAGGTTACCTCAAGGTAAAATAAAGAATCCTGAGGGATTTATCCCCTCTTGATCATCTCTCACTCTAAATTTCTGCTTTGGTCTCTCCTGAGGTTGCGAATGTCTCTTTGCCCCAACTTATCATATTTGTGGCCACTGTTCCCTGTATTCCCCAAGCACCATTACCTACAGTTGGTTGTTTATACTTTTACTGACAGCCTGGGAATACAGAGGAGGTAGTATACACACAGAGGAACTATAAGTATCCAAAAGTTCTTTGGTTATCTTCAACATAGGCAATTTCTCACTATATTTTCTTCTCAGGCCCTGCCTGCTGCCATTTTGCTTCTCTTCCATCTCTTCTCTAAATTCTTCTGACCCAATCTCTCTGATTTTACTATTCCAAGCAGTGTAATCCTCTTAGTCAAAACTCTCCCCCATCTAAACTGAATCCAACTCCAAAAGGCCCATCTTTTATATTCTCCCCAAAATAAAAGTTCTATCTAGCCCAAAGGTGAATTTTTCCATTCCCCTAGACTGTGAAAACAGCTAAATAGCTATTTTTAAAAGTTATTTTGTTCTCTGTTCACGAATTTTTTGGCTTAATTTGCCTATTTGATCTGCATTTACAGTAACTTTTTCTTGGGACTATCTGAACTACAGATGTAAAGTCAAGGTTCCAGAAACATTCTGCTTTGTACATAAGTCATTCTTATATTTGAGGAGAATTTTTGTTCCTTTTTTTAAAACTTTATTTTCTAAAAAAAAGATTCCTCAGAGATTCCAAAAAGCTATGGATTGAATTGTGATTTTGTGTTTGCCCTATAAGAAACAGGGAGCAGTATATAAACTGAATTCCTGTAGAAACCCCACTACTATATCTGGCATTATCTAAAGGCCAGGGTCCTATTACATACACTCAGCACAATTTTCAGTCACAGGAGTAGCCGCTTGAGCAGTGACAAAAACTCTGTTTTTTTGTTTGTTGTTTTTTAAGGAGGTACTGGGGATTGAACCCAGGACCTCGTACACGGGAAGCAGGTGCTCAACCACTGAGCGATACCTGCTTCCCTCACAACTCTGTTTTAAGGATAAGAATCCTATTTGTGAGTACACAAAATTCCCAAAGGTGCTGAGTGCTGATTTCTTTCTGTGGCAACCCTAAATTACATTTGAATGTCTTCCCTGAAAGAAAGTAACACATGACAATAAGCACAGTTTCTTGTAAGGATGGATACTTCCCTTTGGAGAGATCTCAATCTGTATCTATATATTTATATACCTACCTATCTTGAGCACATGTTATGTGCTGTGCATGGTCTAGGTATCACAGAATATGTGAGAAAACTATAAAACAAAATTGAGATATTACAGGAGTTTAGATTTTAGACAGTGAAAAAGAGCTTACTATATAGAAGCAATAATTACAGAACAAAAGACAAGTATAATTCATTCATAGAGTTCTGGAATTTTAGAACTGGAAGTATATTTTAGAAGAAGAAAACTAGAGCCCAGAAGAGTTAGTAGTTTACCTGAGGTCACACAGTGAATTAGTGGCAGAGCCAGGAATAGAACACAGGAATCACTAACTTCGTCTCTCTTACTATATGCAACAACTACTGAGCATCAATTCTATGCAAAGAAATATATAGCTTGAGGTAATACAGACTAGATAATGTCCAGTACAACGTCTGGTACCTAATAAACTACCAATAAATGTTAGCTTTCATCATTACTACAATCATCATTATCATAACAGTTAAGAATATAAAGTGTGGTGTTGTCCACACCTTGATGTGAGTCCCAGTTCTACCGCTTTACTGTATAACTGTCTGTAAACTACTTACCTTCTCTAAGCCCCAGTTTCTTCACCTGTAAAATGGGACTGAAAATAGTATCTAGCACTTAGGATAGCTGTGAGGATTAAATGAGATAATATACATAAAGTCTTTAGTATATTACCTAGCATGTTGAAACCGTTCATACATTAGCTATTCCATAAAGACACACACACAGTGTATTAATGGAACTTCTCTTTGCCCTGCCAAAAAAAAAAAATAGTTAACAACATTTACTGAGCTTTCACTGTATATATTCAGATACCAGCACATAAGAGCATAGAACAAAGAAAATAGAAGAAATACTACTTGGAATATTAAAATATAGGAAACATCATTCTCAACAAATTCATAGCAATTACCTATACAATGATGACTGAGTTTCTGCTTTCAAGGAGCTTGCAGTCTAGGGGAAGAAACAGACAAGAAACCAGGCTATTAGAACATGGAGTGAGATATGCATTGCTGAGCTCAGGCTAAGAGGTACAGAAATTAAGAAAAGGGACATGAATCCAGAAGAAGTAGTGGTAGGGAAGAGATTGTCAGAGAATGTTTTTCAAATGAAAGAATAAGGAGCTGGACAAAGATAAGAGTTGAAAAGAGCCTAAATCCACAAACCAGCAGAAATGTGATTATTCTGAACTAATTCTTAACATCTACTGCCATCTTCTAGTGTGCTTTCTTACACCACAGGAGTTAGGAAGGAAAACCACATTTCCCTATCTCCTTGCAACTTAGGGTTCTGCTTCTGTCAATTAGATGCTTGGAAGGTGGATCCAAGGCTGGGGCCCTGTGCTCTGTCTGCTAGCAAACTCAGTAGTGGAGACATTGGCTTTTCTGCATCAGTATTTCAGTATGCAGGTACTAACACTATGAATGTTGAGAGGTGATTTCAGGGGAGACAGTGGCTTCCCAATCCCTGGATCACAGCTACAGTGGTACACCCTTGAACTCACAGTACTAATGGTGGCCCCTGATTCCCCATCTTATTGCAGAGGTAGCAGCTCCCCTGGTAGACCAGTCACACACTCTTATTCTAGAAATCTTTCCTGGAGGCTCAGTCAAAAGACCCCTCTTTTACCATTTCCAATTATTTTTAAGCTCCTAACTTGTGCATTAAATCCCTTTTGGTTTGAATGGTTCCTATTTCTTCCAACTAATACACCAACAGAACGCAAAAATGCATAATGTGCTATGGATAGTATAATATAAGGGTCAGCAAACTTTTTCTTTAAAAGGTCAAGATAGTAAATATTTTAGGCTCTGTGGGCCACATATGATCTGTTATATTTTCTTCTTTGTTACTTTTTTTTTTTCAACAACCATTAAAAAATTTAAAGAGCTTTCTTAGCCCTGCAAGCTAGATTTAGCCCACAAGCCTTAGTTTGCTGGCCCTTGATGAACACAATGAATGAAATGTAAAAAATTAAGATATCAAAGGGAAAAGCTCCTAATTTTTTGCAGCTGAAGGTACTTTTAATTATGTCACACAGTAGAATACAACCAGCAAGTTCTAGAGTGGGGTCAATAGCTGATGAGAGGAGGCAACAGAATTCAGGTAAACAAGAAGCTGTCACTTGCCTACTCAACTCTGATGCCCAGTTTGGTTTTAATCTGTGCCCTGTGAATGAGAGTCTAGTCTGGAGCCATCTTACATCTTAAAGACACTAGTAGGAATAGGTTAGAATCATCTCTAAATTGAACACTTCAGCTCCCAGTTACTCCAATTCCCTATGATATCCAAAAGAATCCCCATGACTTTGCTTATGGCCAGAATCATCCAACCCAAGATTTCTGGGGCTACAGAATTAAAAGCAATCTCAAGACTGGATGAGGGAGGCATGGAGGTAGACTAATTAGATTTGGGTTTTGCATTGTCAAATGCCTGCCATTAGAAAGCTGAAATCAAACACAATAAAATTTCAATATCTATTTTTCAATTTGACACTGCTCCTTTTTACATTGAGTGGTAGTTGAATTCAGCGTCTTTGATTCTCCATGTTCATTTTAAGGAAATAAGAATCTCAACCGTAGACACTTAATGATTTCTAGTCAAATATACGGAGAGTTAATTCATAACTTAGTTCAGAATGCAACCCAGTTCACAAAACACTTGCTACAAAAAACCCTTACTGATTCTATAGCATTAGATATGAACATGTGACATGATGCATTTGCCGAAATAGCCTATTTGTAAGAGTGATAGTTCTAGTTTATAAAAGGTCTATTTCCTCTTCAAATCATGACTGCCTTTTGGAACTGTACACCTGGGGAAGCTGATTGCTTGCTGGTTTATACAGAAGAAATTTTTTAAAAGTCTGAGTAAAAGGTATGTGAAATGACTGAGTGCCCTATTTTCCACACTCTTGTTCCTACCTAGATTTAACACATTGATGAAATTATAATTTGTCCAAGATGGCTTATGGAAATAGCAAATTTTAGGAAGCCTTATGTGCATTACTTTTCTGATCCCTACAAGAAAAAGAAAACAGCGGGAAGATGGCAGATTAGAGACACAGGACTCACTTCTCTGCCAGAAAAATAGCTACAGGACAGGCAGAAATGGTCTGGAAAAAAAATGTCATAGAGTTTAGGACATCAGGGTAAGGCTGGAAACCACCCAGAAGACAGAGTGCAAAGGAAAAACTTCTTCACAGCAAAACTGTGAGTTAAAGCTGCAGCTGCAGGTGCCCTTCCCCCCTCCCTCATAGCAGACAGCGTTGAATTCTCTGGCCTCATTCTGGTGGCTATGGACAGATGGGGCCTCAGGAGTCAACCTCCCCAGAAAAAGGGAGAGAAAGGAACACAGCCTAAAGCTGATTCAGCTCTTGGCCAACAAATTTGGTCTGCTGTGTCCCAAGAGCCCTTCCAGGCTGGGTAGAGGCATGCCATTGTTTGCCTTGGGAGCCAGCAGGGGACTAAAGAGATCCAACTGTCACAAACACCCTCCCTACTGACCGGGACTGGTTGTTGAGGAAGCAGAGAGGAGTGTAATTGTTTCTTACACAGGGAAAAGGGAGGGGGCTGCTAGCCAATGTTGCAGAACAGCCTCTAGGAAAATTTGATCTGATAGGCTCTGAATAACCATGAGGCAGGACCTTCTGTCACACTGTTGCAGTCCATGTTGCAGCAAACACACTCTGACCAGGCTTTGGACAGGGCTGCTGAAGAGCACCATCTGCTGGTGCTCCAAGGAACTGCATGTGAGGAAATTAAAAGTAAATACGAGAGAGGCTTTTTCCGGCTTTTACAGCCCTCCACACAAAGGTCTGGAGTGGGTCTGTAATCCATTACTGGGTCCATGGCCCAGATTTGAGCAACTAAACTGGACAATCCTAAAGATGTAGAACAGGTTGAACCAAGAATCAAACATTGGCAGTAACACAGAGCTTCCCACCACTAAATCCCTATACAAGAGAGAAATTGAGTATCAGAGTAAACTCACCATCATAGTCAGATGCCTAGACATCAGCAAAAAATTATAAGCCATACTAAGAACATGGAAGAAATAGTCCAAGCAAAGGAATGTATCAAATCACCAGATGAGACACAAGAGTTGAGACAATTAATAAAGGAAAGTCATTCAAATCTTCTAAATCAAATCAGTGAGTTGAAAGACAATATGGCTAAAGAGATAAAGGACATCAAGAAGACACTGAGCAAGCACAAAGAAGAATATGAAAATCTGAATAGAAAAATAACAGAGCTTATGGGAATGAAAGATACAATAAGTGAGATCAAAAACACATTTAGAGGCATACAGCAGAAGACTCAAAATGACAGTAAAAAGAATAATTGATACAGAAGACAAAATAGCTGAACCGGAAGAGAGAAGAACAGAGAGAGAGAAAAAAATGGAAAAAACTGAGCACAGGCTGAGGGAGGGAGCTGAATGATAACACGAAGCACAAATCATGCATGTAATGGGAGTTCCAGAAGAAGAAGTGAAGGGAAAGGGTAAGAAAGAGTATTTGAGGAAATAATAGCTGAAAATTCCCCAACTTTCACGAAAGAAATGAATTTATATGTCCAAGAAGCACAGTGTATCCGAATCAGTATAAATCCAATAGACATATTCCAAGATACATATTACTTAGAATGTCAAATGCCAAAGATAAAGAGAAAATTCTGAAAGCAGCAAGGGAAAAGCAAACCATCACATACAAGGGATGCACAGAAAGACTTAGTGCCAATTTCTCATCAGAAACCATGGAAACGAGATGACAGTAGTATGATATAATTAGGATACTGAAAAAGAAAAATTGCCAGCCAAGAATTCCTTACCCAGAAAAATTGTCCTTAAATATGAAGGTGAGTTTAAAATATTCACAAATAAACAGAAACTAAGACAGTTCATAAAAAAAAATCAGCCTTTGCAGGAAGCATTAAAGGGAGCCATACAGCTCCAAAGAATAAGACAGGAGAGAGAGGCTTGGATGAGACTGTAGAAGAGAGGGCTAGCAGAAAGGATAACCAAAAGAGTAAAAAGACAGATGAAAATAGGATACGACATGTGAAAGCCAAAGAAAAAAATGGTGGAAGTAAATAATGCATTTATAGTAATATCTTGAATGTGAATGGATTAAACTCCCTAATCAAAAGATAGAGATCAATAGAATGGATTAAAAAAAAAAAAAAAAACCTGAGCCATCCATGTGCTGCCTACAAGACATGTACTTTAGACCCAGGGATACAAACTGGCTGAAAACGAAAGGTTGAAAAAGTACATGCTAACAGTAAACAAAAAAGAGCAGGAGAAGCTACACTAATATTGGACAAAACATACTTTAAATGCAAAAAAGTTGTAAGAGATACAGAAGGCATTTATATATTAATAAAAGGGGATAAAACACCAGGAAGAAATAACAATCATAAATATTTATGCACCTAAACAGGGTGCCCCAAACTATGTGAGGCAACCTCTGGCAAAACTGAAGGGAGAAATAACATCTCTAAAGTACTAACTGGAGAATTCAACACACCACTCACATCATTAGATAGAACAAGTAGACAGAAGATCAACAAGGAAACAGAGAACTTGAACAATATGATAAACAAGACAGACCTAAAGGACATATACAGAATGATGCATCCCAAATAAGCGGGTCATACATTCTTCTCAGGTGTTCATGGATCTTTCTCCAGGATAGATCAAACGTTAGGACATAAAGGAGCTCTCAGTAACTATAAAATGTCTGAAATTATACAAAGCACCTTCTCAGATCATAATGGAATGAAACTGGAAATCAATAATAGACAGGAAAAGGGAAATTTTGCAAATGTGTGGAGGCTGAACAACACTCTCCTCAACAATCATTGGTCAAAGTAGTTATTGTAAGTTAAATTAGTAAATACATTGAAATGGATGAAAATGAGAACACACCATATCAAAACTTATGGGATACAGTGAAGGAAGTGCTAAGTGGGAAATTTATAACCCTAAACACCAATATTAAGAAGAAAGACCTAAAATCAAAGATCTAACTGAACAACTGGAGAAACTAGGAAAAGAAAAGCAAACCAATCCCAAAACAAGCAGAAGGAAAGCTATAATAAAGATTAGAGCAGAAATAAATGGAATTGAGAGAAAAAAAAAAACTAGAAAAATATCAACAAAACCAAAAGTTGGTTCTTTGAGAAGATCAATAAAATTGACAAACCCTTAGCTAGACTAACAAAGAAAAAAAGAGAGAAGATGCAAATAAATAAAATCAGAAATGAATGGGGGGAAGTTACGAATGACCCCACAGAAATAAAAGGCATCATAAGAGGATATTATGAGAAACTGTATGCCAACAAATTAGGCAACCTAGATGAAATGGACAAATTCCTAGAAATACACAAACAACCTCTATTTACTCTAAGAGAAATACAAGAACTCAACAAGCCAATCACATTTAAAGATATTGAATCAGTCATCTAGAATCTCCCCAAAAAAGAAAAGTCCAGGACCAGATGACTTCAAAGGTGAATTCTACCAAAAATTTGAGAAGAATTAACACCAATCCTGTTTAAGCTCTTCCAAAAAATTGAAGAGGAAGGAAACTTACCCAACACATTTTTGAAGCCAACATACCCTAAAACCAAAGCCAGATAAAGATACTACAAGAAAAGAAAATTATAGACCAATCTCTCTAATGAACATAGATGCAAAAATTCTCAACAAAATACTTACAAATAGAATCCAACAACATATTAAAGAATTATAGCAAGGATGGTTCAACAAACTAAAATTAATTAATGTAATATACCACGTTAACAAATTGAAGGGGAAAAAAAACTACATGATCATCTCAATTGATTCTGGAAAGCATTCAACAAAATTAAAACACTTTGAAACTTCCAGGAAGTTTCCAGACTAGAAAGACATGGGACTCTCTTCTCCAGAAAAATAGCTAGAGGATAGGCTGAAACAGCCTGGAAAAATATCTTCTAGGGTTTAGGACACCAGGCAAAGGCTGGACACCACTCAGAGGAGAAAGGGACAGAGGAGGGGAATCACGAGGACAGAACTCTAAGTTGAAACCAGGGGCTGCTGCTGCTGGCACAAACTAAAGATACTACAATTGTCAGACCTCTGGGCCTGCCACTACAGACAAAGGGGTCTCCAGGGATCCATACCCCAGAAAAGGGGAGAGAGAGGGACATAGCCTAAGGCTGACTCAGCTTTTGACTCACAAATTTGGTCTGCTGGGTCCCAAGAGCCCTTCCAGGCCAGGTGGGGCTGTGCCATTGTTTGCCTTGGGAGCCAGCAAAGGGCTAAAGATATACGAGCCTCCCAATTTCCTCCTCTACTAACAGGGACTGATTCTTGAGGAATCAGAGGGGAGTGGAAATATTTCCGACCTGGGAAAAGGGAGGGGGCTGCCAGAGAAGGCTGGAGAACTGTCACTGAGAAACTTTGAATTATAAGGCTCTTAGCTCCAGATCCTCCAGGCAGGATCTTCTATCACATTGATCAGGTCTGTGTTGCAGCAAATACACTCTGACCAGGCACTGAACTGAGAGCTGCCAAAGAGTTCCATCTGCTGGCAGAACAAGGAAGGGCATGTGAAAAAATTAAAAATAAAGAGGCTTTTTCTGCCCTTTATAGCTTCCCTCCCCAAGGCCCTAGGAAGCCAGTCTACAACTAATTACTGGGTCCAGAGCCCAGTTTTGAGCAACTAGCAGGAACAATCCTAACAATCCAGGTAAGGCCAAGAACCAGCAAGCAGTGATAAGATACAGCCTCCCGCCACTAAATACCTACAAAAGAGAAAGAAATTGAGCAGCTGAGTAAACTACATCCTAATCATATGCCTAGACATCAGCAAAAAATTATAAGCCATTATAAGAAAGTGGAAGACATCGCCCAAGAAAAGAAATATATCAAAGGCCCAGAAGAAACACAGGATTTGAGAGAACTAATTAGCAAAATGTGCACAAACTTCCAAAATCATATTATTGAGTTGAAAGACAATATGACTAAAGTGATAAATGACATCAAGAAGACATTAAGCGAATGTAAAGAAGAATTTAAAATCCTGAGCAGAAAAGTAACAGAGCTCATGGGAATGAAGGACACAATAGGTGAGATCAGAAACACATTAGAGGCATACATACACCAGCAGACTTGAAATGACAGAAGAAAGAATAAGTGATACCAAAGACAGAACAGCTAAAATTGAAGAGAGAAAAGAACAAAGAGAAAAAAGAATGGAAAAAGTAGAGCAGGGGTTCAGAGAGTTGAATGACAACATGAAACGCAACAACATATGTGTCATGAGTTCCAGAAGAAGAGAAGGGAAAAGGGGCAGAAAGAGTATTTGAGGAAATATAGCTGAAAATTTCCCAACTCTCATGAAAGAAATGAATTTACATGTCCAGAAGTGCACCGTATCCCAATCAGAATAAATCTGAATAGACCTACTCCAAGACACATACTACTCAGAATGTCAAATGCCAAAGATAAAGAGAAAATTCTCAAAGCAGCAAGGGAGAAGCAAACCATCATGTACAAGGGACATCCAGTAAGACTTAGCACAGATTTCTCTTCAGAAACCATGGAGGCAAGAAGACAGTGGTATGATACAATTAGGATACTGAAAGACAAAAACTGCCAGCCAAGAATTCTTTATCCAGCAAAACTGTCCTTCAAATATGAAAGAGAGTATAAAATATTCACAAATAAACAGAAACTAAGAGAGTTGGTAAAAAAGAATCCACCTTTGCATGAAATATTAAAGGAAGCCTTAGAACCTGAAATAAAAAAACAGGAGAGAGAGGCCTGGAGGAGAGTATAGAAGAAAGAATAGAGAAAGGATAATCGAAAGAGCAGAAAGACAAAAATATGATACGACATAAGAAAATCAAAGAATAAAATGGTGGAAGTAAATAATGCATTTACAGTAATATCATCGAATGTGAATGGATTGAACTCCCCAATCAAAAGATACAGGCTGACAGAAAGGATGAAAAAACATGAGCCATCCACATGTTGCTTACAAGAAACTCACCTTAGACCCAGAGATACAAACCAGCTGAAAGTGAAGGGTTGGAAAAAGATACTATATGCAAATAGTAACCAAAACAAGAGCAGGGGTAGCTATACTAATATTAGACAAAACACTTTACATGCAAAAAAGTACTAAGGGATACAGAAGGCCATTGTATATTAATAAAAGGGACAATCCACCAGGAAGATATAACAGTCATAAATATCTATGCACCTAACCAGGGTGCCCCAAAATACATGAGACAAACTCTGGCAAAACTGAAGGGAGAAATAGACATCTCTACAATAACTGTTGGAGACTTCAACACCCTACTCACATCATTAGATAGAACAACTAGACAGAAGATCAACAAGGAAACAGAGAACTTGAACAATATGATAAATGAGTTAGACTAAACAGACATATACAGAATGCTGCATGCAAACTCAGTGGGTTATACATTCTTCTCAAGTGCCCATGGATCTTTCTCCAGGATAGACCACATGTTAAATCACAATTCAGCTCTCAATAAATATAAAAAGGTTGAAATTATACAAAGCACCTTCTCAGATCATAATGGAATGAAACTGGAAATCAAAATAGACAGGAAAAAAGTAAATTTGCAAATGTGTAAAGGCTGTACAACAGAGTCATAAATAATCAGTGGGTCAAAGAAGAAATTCCAAGTGAAATCAGTAAATATATTGAGACAAATGAAAATGAGAACACAACTTATCAAAACTTATGGGATACAGCAAAGGCAGACTTGAGAGGGAAATTTATAGCCCTAAATGCCGATATTAGAAAAGAAGAAAGAGCTAAACTCAAAGATTTAACTGAACAACTAGAGGAACTAGAAAAAGAACAGCAAATAATCCCAAAGCAAGCAGAAGGAAAGAAATAATAAAGATTAGAGCAGAAATAAATGAAATTGAGAACAAAAATTAATAGAAAAAATCAACAAAACCAAAAGTTGGTTCTTTGAGAAGATCAATAAAATTGACAAACCCCTAGCTAGACTAACAAAGTAAAAAAGAGAGCAGATGCAAATAAATACAATCAGAAATGAAGGGGGGAAGTTACAAATGACCCCACAGCAATAAAATGGATAAGAGGATATTATGAGAAACTGTATGCCAACAAATTAGACAACCTAGATGAAATGGACAAATTCCTAGAAATACACAAACAACCTACACTGACGCTAGAAATACAAGAACTTAACAAACAATCACATTTAAAGAGATTGAAAAAGTCATCAAAAATCTCCCAGCAAAGAAAAGTCCTGGACCAAAGGGTTTCACAGGTGAATTCAAAAAGCATTTCAAGGGAAGCGGCTGTGGCTCAATCAGTAGGGCTCCCGTTTACCATATGGCCCGCCCGCACGGCGTGGTTAGCTGACCCAGCGAGCACAAGCAGCAAGGGAGATAAATGAATAAATAAATAAAAAAATAAAAATAAAAAAAAAACATTTCAAAAAAGGATTAACACCAATCCTGTTTAAACTCATTCAAAAAATTGAAGAGGAAGAAAAATTACCCAACAAATTTTATGAAGCCAACATCACCCTAATACCAAAGCCATATAAAGATACTACAAGAAAAGAAAATTACAGACCAATCTCTCTAATGAATGTAGATGCAAAAATTCTAAACAAAATACTGCAAATCGAATCCAACAGCTTATCAAAAGGCTTACACAACATGACCAAGTGGGATTTATTCCTGGTATGCAAGGCTGATTCAACATAAGAAAATCAATCAATGTAATACAGCACATTAGCAAACTGAAGGAAAAAAAAAAACACATGATCATCTCAATCGTCACAGAAAAGGCATTTGACAAAATCCAGCATCGTTTTTTGATAAAAAACACTTCAAAATATAGGAATAGAAGGAAAATTCCTCAACCTGATATATGCATATATGAAAAACTCACAGCCATCTTCATACTCAATGGGGAAAGGTTGAAAGCTTTCCCTCTAAGATCCAGAACAAGAAAAGGATGCCCACTGTCACCATTGTTATTCAATATTATACTAGAAGTTCTAGTTAGGGCAATTAGACAAGGAAAAAAAAGGCATCCAAATAGGAAAAGAGGAAGTAAAACTCTTACTGTTTGCATATGATATGATCCTGTATTTAGAAAATTCTGAAGTATCCATGACAAAGCTATTTGAGCTAATAAATGTGTTCATCAAAGTGGCAGGATACAATATCAACACGCAAAAATCAGTAATGTTTTGTACACTAGTACCAAACAATCTGAGGAGGAAATAAAGGGGAAAATTCCATTTACAATAGCAACAAAAAGACTCAAATACCTAGGAATTAATTTAACCAAAGAAGTACAAGGCCTGTATGCAGAAAACTACAAAACAATGCTAAAAGAAATTTTTAAAAGACCTAAAGAAATGGAAAGACATTCCGTGTTCATGGATTGGAAGAAGAAATATCGTAAAGATGTCAATCTTACCCAACCTGATTTATAGATTCAATGCAATACCAATCAAAATTCCAACAGCCTACTTTACAGAATTAGAAAAGATAATTACCAAATTCATTTGGAAGGGAATAGCCAAAAGCATTCAAAAAAAGATCAATGTGGGAGGAATTGCAATGCCTAACCTTGAAACCTATTACAAACCTACAGTGGTCAAAACAGCATAGTACTGGCATAAAGACAGACACATTGATCAGTGGAATAGAATTGAGAATACAGAAAAAAACCTTCACCTATACAGTCAACTGGTTTTTGACAAACCTACTAAGTTAATGTTAATAGGACAAAACAGACTCTTCAACAAATGGTGCTGAGAGAACTGGATATCTATAACCAAAAGAATGAAAAAGGATCCCTATCTCACTCCCTATACAAGAATTAACTCAAAATGGATCAAGACCTTAATATAAAAGTCAGGACCATAAAACTACTAGAAGAAAATGTAGGGAATCATCTTCAACAACTTGTGGTAGGTGGTGGTTTCTTGGACCTTACACCCAAAGCTCGTGCAACAACAACAAAAAATAGATAAATGGGACCTCCTCAAATTAAACACTTTTGCACCTCCTCAAGACTTTGTCAAAAGGGTGAGAAGGCAGCTGACTCAATGGGAGAAAATATTTGGAAATCACATGTCAGATAAGGGTTTAATATCCAGGATATATAAAGAGATGTTACAACACAACAATAAAAAGACAAAAGACCCAATTAAAAAATGGACAAAAGACTTGAATAGACATTTGTCCAAAGAAGAAATAGAAATTGAAAAAAACAAACAAAAAACACATGAAAAAATGCTCAACATCACTAAAACTAGGGAAATGCAAATTAAAACTACAATGAGATATCATTTCACACCTATCAGAATGGCCAGTATTAAAAAGACAGAAAATTATAAGTTTTGGAGAGGATGTGGAGAGATAGGAACACTTATCCACTGTTGGTGGGAATGCAGAATGGTATAGCCACTGTAGAGACTATTTGGCAGTTCCTAAGGAAGTTGAATATAGACTTGCCATGTGACCCTGAAACACCACTACCAGATATATGCCCAGAAGAACTGACAGCAATGACACGAACAGACATCTGCACATCGATGTTCACAGCAGCATTATTCACGATTGCTGAAAGGTGGAAACAACCCAGGTGTCCATCAACCAATGAATGGATAAACAAACTATGGTGTATTAATATGATGGAATATTATGCAGGTGTAAGAAGAAATGAAGTCATAATGCATATAACAACATTGACAAACCTGGAGGACATTATGTTGAGCGAAGCAAGCCAGACACAAAAGGATAAATACTGTATGATTGTGTTACTATGAACCCAATATATTGTGTAACACATTGTATGATTCAAAAAATTTTTTTTATTTGTATCTAGTACATTTGAGAAATGTATGTTTTTATTCAACTATGTTTTTTAAATTTTTTAATTATTGTTTATATTTCCAATTATTAAACGTACAAAATAAAGTTTAAAAAAACCTCTTTGAAAGATAGGAATCAAAGGAAAATTCAACAATATAATAAATGGCATATATGAAAAATCCACAGCTGACATGGTATTCAATGGGAAAAGACTGAAAGCTTCCCCAGATCAGGAGAAAGACACGGATGCCCACTCTCACAGCTGTTATTTAACATTGTGCGAGAAGTTCTAGTTTGAGAAATTAAACAAGAAGAAAAATAATAAAAGGCATCCAAACAGGAAAAGAGGAAGTAAAACTTTCACTTTTTGCAGAAAATTCTGAAATGTCCATGGCAAAGATACATGAGCTGATAAATGAGTTCAGCAAAGTCGCAGGATACAAAATGAACATGCAAAAATTCAATAATGTCTCTGAGACTAGTATTGAATAATCTGAGGAGGAAATCAATAAAATTCCAATTACAATAGCAACAAAAAGACTCAAATACGGAGGAATCAATTAAATGAAAGACGAACAGGACCTATATTCAGAAAACTACAAAACAATGCTAAAAGAAATCAAAGAAGACCTAAACAAATGGATAGACATTCTGGGTTCATGGATTGGAAGACTAAATATTGTTAAGATGTCAATCCTACCCAAACTGATTTACAGATTCAATGCAATACCAAGCAAAATTCCAATAGGCTATTGTAACAGAAATTGAAAAGGCAATTACCAAATTTATTTGGAAGGGAAAATGCATCCTAAAAAACAAGAGTGATTATCTTGAAATAATTACAATGCTATAGTGGTCAAAATAGTATGGTATTGGCCTAAAGATAGACACAATGATTGGTGGAATAAAATTGAGAATCCAGGAATAAACCCTCACCTCTATGGCCAACTGGTTTTTGACAAACCTACCAAGTTTTGTCACTGGATATCTATAACCAAAAGAAGGAAAGAAGACCCCTACCTCACTCCCTATACAAGAATCAAACCAAAACGGATCAAAGAACTAAATATAAAAGCCAGGACCATAAAACAATATAAGTAAATGTAAGGAAACATCTTCAAGATCCTGTGGTAGGTGGTGGTTTCTTGGATCTTACACACAAAACACAAGCAACAAAAGAAAATAAAGATAAATGGGACCTCAAGATTAAACACTTTTGCACCTCAAAGGACTTTGTCAAAAGGGTGAAAAGGCAGCTGACTCAATGGGAGAAAATATTTGGAAATTACATATCTGATAACGGTTTAATATCCAGCATATATAAAAAGATGCTACAACTCAACGATAAAAAAGACAAAATACCACATTTAAAAATGGGCAAAAGACTTGAATAGACATCTGTCTAAAGAAGAAATACAAATGGCGAAAAAACACATGAAAAGAATGTTCAATGCCTCTAGCAATTAGGGAAATGCAAATCAAAGCTACAGTGAGATATCATTTCACACCCATTAGAATGGCCACTATTCAAAAGTCAGAAACTATAAGTGTTGGAGAGAATGTAGAATGGTACAGCCACTGTGGAAGACTGTTTGGTAATTCTTCAGGAAGTTTAATATAGACTTGCCATGTGATCTGGCAATACTACTAATAGGTATATACCTAGAAGAACTGAGAGCAGTGAAACAAACAGACGTGTGCACACTGATGTTTGTAGCAGTGTTATTCACAATTGCCAAAAGATGAAAACAACCCAGGTGTCCATCAAGTGATGAATGAATAAACAAATTGTGGTGTACACATATGATGGAATATCATGCAGCAGCAAGAAGAAATTAAGTCATGATGCATATGACAACATGAATGGACCTGGAGGACATTTTGTTGAGTGAAGCATGCCCAACACAAAAGGACAAACACTGTATGATTGTGCTTTATGAACTAAATATATTGTGTAAATTCATGGAGTTAATAATTAGAATGTATGTCACCAGAAAATAGAATGAGGTTAGAGAATGGAAAGCTGAAGGCTTATCTTTGCAGAATTGGTAAAAAGGTTGTTTGTTAATCTTTGGAAATGAATAGAAAAGGTGAAAGCACAACATAGTGTTTGTAACTAGCAGTGCTATTATATGGGTATAAAAGTGGTTGAAAGGGAGTCTAAGGTCATATATATTACTAGAAGGAAAGCTAAAAAATGTAACATGGGCCTGTATAACAGTGAAACCTCATGTGAAATATAAATATGGGTAATATTGCATATATAAAACTGTTTTTACAAAATATAAATACAAATAAACTAGAAGAGACGGAAACAGAATAGCAGCTATGTACAGCAGGGGAAGCATAGAGACATTAAGAGGTGATGAGGTTTCTTTGTGTTTTAAATTATTAGTGGAATAATGCAAATGTTCTAATAATGATTGAAGTTATGAATGCACAACTATGTGATTTTACCAAAATACCATTAATTGTACACTTTGGATGGATTGTATGCTTTATTAATATGTGATTTGTTTTTAAAAAAAGAAAAAGAAAATGGGAAGGCTAAGCACAGAGCTGCATCTGGTCAATCAGAAGAAACTGGAAATAGAGGAGCCCACTTTTCTTTCTCTCTGACTTTTATGTTAAGTTGTTGCTATTCAAGTATTAATGTACATGATGTTCACCACTACATTACATTTAATCACTTATGTCAGGAATAGTGAAGATGTTAAAATAATGTCAACTGCAAGTAACATAAAATCTAACCACAGCTGGTTAAAAAAAAAGAAAGTTGCTGACATTTGTTTAACTGTTCAGTGATATCAAAGCCAAAAGTCTCTGACTTTTTTGACCTTTCCCTTATCAATGAAAGGTGGCTGCTATAGCTCCAGACATCTAATTTCTTACAAAGCAGAAAGGGTAAGTGATGATAACAGTTTTGGCTGTCCCATTTTATTTGGAAGCAAAAGTTTCCTGGAATTCTCCACTCACCCTCCAGAAAACTTCAGCTTACATGGCAATGGCTAGAAATTTGTTACATAGGTATAAGCAAAGCTAGGAAAACTGTATTGGAGAATATTTGGTTATCCCATTCCAGAGGCAGGCAAGTGAGAAGGAGGTTGGAAACGGGTATTGGTTGGCCAAGTTTTAGGGTCTGCCACAGTGAAAACTACGAAACACCAAAATATACAACAATAGAATGACTAAGTATGATATATCATTGAATCCCAGGTGGCTGTTAAAAATTATGTTGTAACATAAATATTTAATGGCATTTAACATTATTCATAAAATAGTATCAACTAAAAATTTAACTTACAAAACAAATTAAGTATAAAAAATTTTAAATTTGTTGGGATGAAATAAATTTAGAAAAATAAAAATATTAAGACAAATAAATGGGGGGGAAAGTTGACTTAGATTTTCAGAAGCAAAAATCTGCATGCAGAAGCAGAGTGCTTTCAGGAACAGCACCTGGAAGGTTAGCAGAATTGGGCAAAGGGAAAAGCTGAATAGCAATGCAATTGCACGGAAGCTTTATCCAATCCCAGCTGGACTGACCCTTTAGAATTATCCTACTTTGAGGCACAGGAACCAAGTCCTAGTAATTCCATAATTGACCAGTCATTGGATTTTGGCTGTCCCTGATAGGGGATATAACTTTGGGTAGGCAGTTTCCTTCACAGGAGGCAAATGTGGAGGGCAATTCAACTGTGAGCCACTAGCAGCCAAAATTTCTGGCAGTTGTGTTGGGATCTGGGCAGCGTACCACAGAATCTACTATAAATGTCAACTGTACGGTTTTGGGATTAAGGGTAGGGTTTTTTTCCCCCTTCTCTCTGTTTATATATATATATATTCCAAAATTTCTACAATGAATATAACATTGTCCTAAGTATTAAAGGAATTAATTAATATAAAGCACTTAGCACAAGTTTTAGAATTTATTAAGTACTCAATATATTTAGAAAGAAATATACGTATTTTAGGATTTAAAATACATAAACCTCGCTGTTCATTTTGGTTCATGTTGTTTTATCTGGCCTGTGAAGTTCTTTCCTACCATTATTTCTTTCCAGCACTTTCCATTAGAACTGACTGTGATGATGGAAATTTTGGTATTTGTGCTGTCCAATATAGCCACTAGCCACAAGTAGTTATTAAACACTGGAAATATGACTAGTGTAATCAAATAACTAAATTTTAAATTTTATTTAATTTCAGTTCATTTAAATGTAAATATCCCCTTATTGCTAGCAACTACCACACGCCGTTTTAGACCAATATTGAGCAATAGTTATTTAAGAGATAGATCAAATAAAGCAAACATCAACAGAATTGAAGGAAGAAATATATAGTTCCACAATAATAGCTGAGAATTCAATACAGAACTTTCAATACTGGTGTAACAGTCTGCCTAAAAGGTGCCAATGCAAAGTACCAGAAATCTATTTGTCTTTATAAAGGGTATTTATTTGGGGTAAAAAGCTTACAATCCATGGCAAGTCCTACTCAAGGTACCATAATAGGTACTTTCTCACCAAAGTCAGCTGCCATATGTTGAAGCCTTCCCCTCTGGGCTTCCTCTCTCTCAGTTGCAGGCTGGCATAGGGCTCTTTCTATATCGGTCTCAGCTATTTTGGGCTCTTCCCAAGATCAGCTGCAAACTATCAGGTGAATGGCTCATCTCTTCACCAGGCCCCAGGATCAAAAGTGAAAGAACTCTCTCTCTTCCTGAGTGTCTATCTCAGTCAGTCTTTCTCTGTGTTTCCATTTATATTAGATGCAGCAAGTGGGCGGAGATCCAACCTCAGTTATGCCTTACTGATGCAGCCCAATCAAAAACCCTAAATTGATTTTATCAAGTAATTTTAATCAAAGCCCCCTCAACTGAATTTAATACTATCAAAGGGTATCATACCCAGAGGAATAATTAGTTTACAAACATAATTTTCTCTTTTTGGGATTCATAAATGTCACAACTGGATAGACATTCTAGATCAGGTGTTTTTAACCGTTTTTGTTCCACAGACCCCTTTGCCAGTCAGTTGAAAACCACAGACCCCTTACTAAGTCCACACCATACTGTGTATTATTTAATAACTAGATCACACCCATACCAACATGTCCCCACAAGAATAATGTTTATTTGAATTTCAATTCAAGCTCACAGACCCCTTGTTAAGAATCCCTGTTCTAGATAGAAGATCAACAAGGAAATAGAGAACCTGAGCAACACTATAAATTAACTGGATCTAACAGACATATATAGAACACTTCACTCAACAATAGCAAAATAAACATTCTTCTCAAGTGCACACAAATTATTCTCTAGGATAGAACATATGTCAGGGCACATGAGAAATTTCAATAAAATTTTAAAATATTGAAATCATACAAAGTTAACTTCTCCAACCACAATGGAAAGAAGCTAGAAATCAGTAACCTAAGGAAACTCGAAATTTACAAATATATGGAAATTAAACAGCATATTCTTAAATGATCAGTAAGTTAAAGAATAAATTATAAGGGAAGTTATAAAATACTTAGAGACGAAAGAAAACAAGGTCACAACAAACCAAAACTTATGGGATGCAGCAAAGGCAGTGCTCAGAGGAAAATTTATAGCTATAAAGTCTACATTTAAAAAGCAGAAAGATCCCAAATTAATAACCTAACTTCACATCTTGAGGAACTAGAAAAAAGAGCAAAGTAAACCCAAAATAAGCAGAAGAAAAGGAAAAAGAGTGGAAATAAATGAAATACACAGAATTGAAAAACAATTGAGAGAATAAACCAAAAAAAGTTGGTTCTTAAAAAAAAAATCAATAAAATTGACAAACCTTTAGGGAGACTGACAAAGAATAAAAGAGAAAAAACACAAGTAACTGGGGAAGCCGCTGTGGCTCAATCAGTAGGGCTCCCGTTTACCATATGGGAGGCCCCAGGTTCGGTTCCCGGGGCCTCCTGGTGAAGGCAAGCCCGCCCGCACGACGTGGTTAGCTGACCCAGCGAGCACAAGCAGCAAGGGGGGGATAAATGAATAAATAAATAAAATCTTTTAAAAAAAAAACACAAGTAACTAAAACCAGAGAGGAAAATGGTACTATCACTACTGACCTCGCAGAAATAAAAAGGATTTTTAAGAGAATGCTATAAGCAAATGTATACCAATAAGTTAGGTAATCTGGAAGAAATGGAAAAATTCCTAGAAATACATAAATTGACTCATGAAAGATATAGAAAACGCAACAAACCTATAACAAGTACAGAGATTGAATCAATAATCAAAAACCTTCCACAAAGAAAAGTCCAGGACTAGATGGCTTCAAACTGGTGAATTCTATCAACATTTAAGGAAGAATCAACCTTCTCAAATTCTTCCAAAAAATTCAAGAGGAGGGAACACGTGTTAATTCATTCTATGAGGCCATTGTTACTCTGAAACCAAAGCCTGGAAAAGACATCAAAAGAGAAGAAAATTAGAGACCAATTTCCCTTATGAATATAGATGCAAAAGCCCTAAAAAATACTAGCAAACCTAAACCAACAGCATAATAAAAAGATTATACACTATGATCAAGGGGGATTTATCCCAGGAATGCAATGGTGGGACAATATATGAAAATAAATCAATGCAAAACACTACATAAAAATATAAAGGAAAAAATGATTATCACAATAGATGCAGAAAAAAGCATCTGACAAAATTCAGCACACTTTCTTGTAAAAACATTCAGAAAAGTTAGGAATAGGAGGGAACTTTCTCAACATGATAAATTCCATTTATGAAAAACCCACACCTAACATCATAGGCAATGGTGAAAGACAAAAAGCTTTCCCCCTAAGATCAGGAACAAAACAAGGATGGGCCTGGGCCGCCGGGGCCCGGCGAGCTGAGGCGGCCGAGGCTGTGGCTGAGGAGGCCGGGGAGGCCGGGGAGGCCGGGGAGGCCGGGGAGGCCGGGGAGGCGGCGGGCTGCGCGGGGATGCGGACTCCCGGAGGCCGCGGTGCGGGTGTCCTCATGACTTCTCTTGTGGACCATGTCCATGATCCTTTATGCCTGGATAGTACGAGTGAGAGATGGACTGCCCTTGTCAGCCTCCACTGACTTTCGCCACACCCAAGATTTCCTGGAATGCAGGAGACGGCTCAAGACATTACCTTGCAACTGGCCCAGTATCCAGGTCGAGGTTCTGCAGAAGGACGTGATCTCAGTATACTTTTCTTCTTCAGGGGATGTGGCCTGCATGGCCATCTGCTCCTGTCAGTGTCCAGCAGCCATGGCCTTCTGCTTCCTGGAGACCCTGTGGTGGGAATTCACAGCTTCCTATGACGCCACATGCATTGGCTTAGCCGCTAGGCCATACGCCTTTCTTGAATTTGACAGTATCATTCAGAAAGTGAAGTGGCATTTTAACTATGTAAGTTCCTCTCAGATGGATAGCAGCCTGGAAAAAATTCAGGAGGAGCTCGCAGTCCAGCCTCCAGTGGCTCTTACTCTGGAGGACACAGGTGTGGCAAATGGGATGATGAACAGTCACATACAGATGCATTTGGAGCCTGTTCCTAATTTTCGAATGGAACCAGTGACAGCCCTGGGTGTTTTCTCCCTTATTCTCAACATCACGTGTGCTGCTCTGAATCTCATTCGTGGAATTCACCGTGCAGAACATTCCTTACAGGTTGCCAATGAGGAAATTGGAAACATTCTGGCTTTTCTTATTCCTTTCACAGCCTATATTTTCCAGTGCTATTTGTACCTGTTCTACAGCCCGGCCAGGACAACGAAGGTGGTGCTGGTGCTGCTCTTTATCTGCCTGGGCAACATGTACCTGCACGGGCTGAGGAACCTCTGGCAGATCCTCTTCCACATAGGAGTGGCTTTTCTGTCTTCCCATCAGATACTGTCACGGCAGCTTCAGGAGAAGCAGGCTGACTGTGGAGTGTGAGGGGGATACCAGGTGATGAAGGGATCCTTCGATTTTCCTTTGAGGGTAGATCTGTATTCTCTTCCTGCTTCTCAGCTTCACCTCAAGTTTCTACCCTTGAAGTTCCTTCCAACCTAACTGAACTGGATTTGGGATTCTTTAGCAGGTGCAGGTGAAGGCACAGGAAGACGGCTTGATACTCAGCCCTGGCTTTGTGTACATAACGGCCAGTTCAGCACCTCTGTTTAGGACAGCAGAATTGAGGGGCTCATGCAGAAAGAGCATTACTGGGACATCAGAATGGAATTATTTTGGTCTTTTAAATTGAATGACGAATAAACCACTAGATTCAATAGCAAAAAAAAAAAAAAAAAAAAAAAAAAAAAGACAAGGATGGCTCCATTTACCACTGCTATTCAGTATTGTACTAGGAGTTCTAGTCCGAGCAAGTAGGCAAGAAAAAGGCATTCATATTGGAAAAGAAGTAAAACTATCTCTATTTGCAGAAGACATGATGGTATATATAGAACATCCAAAGGAATTCACAAGAAGTTATTAGGCTAACAAACAAGTTGAGTAAAATGGCAGGGTACAAGATGAACTCACAAAAATCAATTGTGTTCCTATACATGAGCAATGAACAATCCAAAGAGGAAATAAGGAAAACAATTATATATATACCTTCTAAGAAATAAAAATTTCTAAGAATAAACTTAACCAAGGATACAAAAGACTTGTACTCTGAATACTACAAAACACTGTAGAAAAATAATTTAAAAGACCTAAATAAATGGAAGAAATCCCATATTCATGGATCAGAAGAGTTAATATTGTTAAGAAGTTAATATTACGCAAAGTAATATACATGTTTGATGCAATCCCTGTCAAAATTCCAATGGTATTTTTTTGCAGAAATGGAAAAACCAATCCTCAAATTTATATGGAAATTCAAGGGGCTGTGAATATCCAAAACAATTTGAAAAAGAAGCATGAAGTTTGAGGACTCACACTTCCCAATTTTAAATTGTATTACAAAGATGGTAATAAAAACAGTGTGGTATTGGCATAAAGATAAAGAAATAGACCAATGGAAATTGAATTGAAAGCCCAGAAATAGATCCACATATCTATGGTCAATTGCTTTTCAGCAAGGGTGCTAAGTACACGCAGTAGGGAAAGAATAGTCTCTTAAACAAACAGTTCTGGGAAAACTGGGTATTCACACACAAAAGAATGAAGTTGGACTCCTACCTCACACCATATTCAAAAATCAACACTGGGAAACGGATGTGGCTCAATCAGTAGGGCGCCCGTTTACCATATGGGAGGCCCCGGGTTCAGTTCCCAGGGCCTCCTGGTGAAGGCAAGCCGGCCCACACGGCGCGGTGAGCTGAGGCAGCAGGACGACCCAGCAAGGGGAGACAAGCAGACACAGAAAAAAAAAACGCACAGCAAACGGACACAGCGAGCACAAGCAGCAAGGGGGGAATAAATGAATAAATAAATAAAATCTTAAAAAAAAAAAAAATCAACACAAAATGGATCAAGGACCTAAATAAAAGAGGTAAAACAATACAACCCTTAAAAGATAACATAAGAGCAAAACTTTTAAGACCAGGGATTTGGCAATGGATTCTTAGATATGACACCAAAAACAAAGGCAACAAAAGAAATAGAAAAGTTTTATTTCATCCAAATTAAAAATTTTTGAGCATGGAAGGAAATTATCAAGAAACTTTTGAGAATGGGAGAAAATAGTTGTAAACCATATATTGGATAAGGGTTTAATAACCAGAATATATAACTAACTCTTACACTGCAACAACAGAAAGACAAACCACCCAATTTTTAAAATGGTGGTAATGGTAGCACAACTTTGTGAATGCAATTAATACCATTGAATTGTATATCTGAATGTGGTTGAAATGGGAAATTTTAGGTTATATATATGTTACCAGAATAAAAATTTTAAAAAACCATAGAATCATACAACACAGTGAACCCTAATGTAAACTATGGACTATATTTAATAGTATAATTTTAATAATATTGTTTCAATTGTAACAAAGGTAACACACTAATGCAGAGAGTTAATACTAGGAAAGACTATAGTGAGGGGGTACATAGTATTTCTGTAACCTTACAACTTCACTATTTAAAAAAAAATAGCAAGTAGGCAAAAAAAAAAGTGGGCAGGTGATTTGAATAGACTTTTCTACTAAAAAGATATACAAGTGTCTAATAAGCATATAAAAATATGCTCAACACAATCAGCCATTAGGAAAATACCCATCAAAACCACAATGAGATACCACTTCACACCCACAAAGATGGCTATTATTTTTTTTTTAATTTTGGACAGGATGCAGAGAAATTGAAACTCTAGTGCACTGTTGATGGGAATGTAAAATGGTACAGGCACTGTGATGAGCAAAATGGTGGTGCCTCAAAAGGTTAAATATAGAATTACCATATGACCCAGCAATTCCACTTCTAGGTTACACCCAAAGAAAGTGAAAACAGGGTCTCAAAACAGATACTTATATACCAATGTTTATAGCAGCATTATTCACAATAGCTAAAAAGTAGAAACAACTCAAGTGACCATCAAAAAATGAATGGATAAACAAATACGATACATACACAGAATGGATTATATTATTTGGCCGTAAGAAAGAATGATGTTATGAGCATGCTGTAACATGGAAAAATCCTGAAAACGTGCTCAGTGAAATAAACAAGGTGTATAAGGACAAATATTGTGTGATATCATTTATAAGAGATGCCTAGAATAGCAAATTGCAGAGATTTAAAGCAGATTAGAGGATATCAGAAAATGGGAATGGGGGGAGGAGTGTAGGGGAAGTGTTTGTAAAAATTAAAAATTTTTAAATTAAAAAAAAATGTTTTAAAGGTTATAGTGTCGATAAGGTCTTAGGGACCAGGGCCAAGATGGCGTTAGTGTAGGAGGGCGCACACTGCAAGCTCCCAGAGCAAGGTGGACTGTGGACGGGGTCCTGCCCGGGGGTCTGTGCTGTGCACGCGTGGAGTGAGAAGCTTGGGACATCTATCTGCGCGGATCGGCGGCGTGGACCGAACGGTGGAGATTCGTGAGTTTTGAGGCTGCCGGTGGAGGTTGGCACAGGCGGCTGAGCCCTGCGGTTAGGGAAAAAAAAAAAAATGGCCATTTGGAGCCGTGGGCGGGGCGAAAAAGTTTTATTTTCTGGGGATCTGGCTGCCTGGCGCCCCTTGGACCTTGTGTGAACAGACCAAACGAGCTAATCAGCACCCAGTGAACCGGAGGGGGGATTTTGGTCGGGAACGTAGCTGATTTCCCTAGCCACCCAGGGATAAGACCCGGGCCGCTGTGGAGCCAGGAGGAAGGGACACTTCCCAAAAAAGGGAGGGTTCGGTTGGAAGACAGGGAAGGGCATTTTATATTTTTAGACATTGATCTGGCTGCCTGCACCGCCCCATAGCTTTGGGGAGCAGATAAGCCAACCTGAAGCACCATTAGGCTGAGAGCAGACGCGAATCTGCACTCAAACTGATTTACTGAGCAGCCCGGTGACGCTGGAGCTCGGCGCCAGAAGGGGCGGAATCCGCCGTCTTTAGCACTCCTCACTGACTAACATCAGAGCTTCAGCTAACCTGGGGAGTCCGGAAAGTGGGACGTGCTTGATTAATTTCCACAGGCCCAGCTAGGGTCCCTTCCATAAGGGGGTTGGTCTAGAGGAGGAATTATTTTGGGTGCTGCATTTGGCTAAAAAAAAAAAAAAAAAGTGAGGTCACCTCAACAAATGAAAAATAAATTCTTTTTAATTTAGTTTAATAGCTAAAAGCTGCTTCAGGACCTGCATATAGAACCCTGTGGGGAAATTCATTGATAAACACAAGTAGGCAGGAAGGATCCACGTGGACCCTAGGGGAATCATTGACCCCCCATTAGCTCTGTTTGACTGCTTGCCTGTGTGGATCTTTGGTTTCTCTCTGTTACTTTCTGGTCTATTGCTATTATTCCCATTTTCCTCCCCCCTTCCTTTTTCCTTCTATTTTTTTTTAAAATAGGTGCTGCCAGCTGGTCGCTTCTTTGCTGGGCTTCTTATTCAGTAATTTCCCACTCGCTGTATATATTGATTCTGTATTACAAACTATCGCTTATCCTTCCTGCATCTTTCTGCCTTCTGTTTTCTGTTGTGGCTCTTAGAGACAACATTTTTTCATAGGCCCACAACTTAAGGGTGTCAATTTCTATCCCATCTATTTTGTTTTCTTCTTCTTCTTTTTTCTTCTTTTTTAATTAGTATTAACTTTTTCCTTTCAGACCTTTCTCTACTATTTCTCTCCCTCCTCATAATTCTAGCCTTCTAAATCACTATATATATATATTCCTCCATTTGTTTTCCCAGTCCATTGTAGGAACTCCATATTTTTTCCTAGTACTCTACACTGCCTACACAAGTTAAATATTCATCTCATTAAGTCTCATTTTGCCCCTCTTCTAACTTTTATCAATATTTCTATTATCCTTCTGCCTTCCTTACATCTTTTGATTCCTCTGGCCCTAACCTTTTGCCTTCAAGGGAACATAGAAAGAAGCAAGGAAATAAAATAAGAAGAAAAACTGCCAAAGAGAAAACTTAACTCACACGCAGAACTACAAGCTAAATAAAATTCTAGAGCATAGAGAAAAGCTAATCAACTGAACAAACCCATCAAGATAATATGATGACCAGAGGGCAACAGAAAAATACAAATGACTCTGAGAAACTGGAAAACATGGACCAGTCCAGTGCACAAAATAAAAACCAGGAAGCAATGCAGTACATCAAACAACTAATCAAAGCTATCCAAACAAATATCATGGACCAACTTAAAGAACTGAAGGAAGAGATTAAGGATATAAAGAAGACACTGGGAGAACATACTGAAGAAATAGCTAACACACCTAAAAAGGTAATGGATATGATGGCGAACAAAGACACAAGTCAAGAAATGAAAAAGACGCTGGACTCACATGGCAGCAGAATTGAACAGGCAGAGGAAAGAATTAGTGATATGGAAGACAATACAGTTGAAATCAAAGAGATTGTAGAAAA
>JAKSZT010053801.1:10712475-10834959 GCA_026826555.1 Tolypeutes matacus | reverse complement strand
TTTTTTTTTTTTTTATTGATGACTATCCTTGTGAGTCTTTGCTCTTGTAAATGAGACTTAGCCTGCAGTTGTGGGGTGCCTAAGGGTTGCCACCTGAGAGCCTCCTTGTTGCTCAAATGTGGCCTCTCTCTAAGCCAAACTCAGCATATGATTGCATTACCTTCCCCCCAATGTGGGACATGACTCCCGGGGATGAGCCTCCCTGGCAATGAGGGCTTAATACCAAGTGCCAACTGGCAGCTTTGCGCAGTGGCAGTATCGTAGCCAATGAGGTTTATCCAAGGCGCGATTATTGCTAATTGAAAACTTTTCCCAAGTGCCAACTGGCAACACAACTGGAAAAAGACCTTGAATAAAAGGGGGAAATGGTAAAGACAAATGAGTTCAAGTGGCTAAGAGACTTCAAAGAGAGTCGGGAGGTCATCCCAGAGGTAACTCTTATGCACACCTCAGTAGGAGCTCATAGAACATCTAAGTGCCTATCACCCCACTCAGTGGGGTTCCTGTGGGCTCCGGAGACACCCTACCCTGGTCCTATATAAGGGGGGATAGCCCCAGAGACTGATGCTTTATCAGTGGGTTCTATTTTGGAATCCGTGCTCCTGAGAGTGACAGAATTAGACTCAAATAAGTCCTCCCTGCACATGGTTCACCAGTCCCTTCTATTCAAACCTATATGTGATGCTGGAGTTTTTAGGTATACTTCCAGAGACTGGAGCCTCCCGCCTACCTATGTGCCAGGTGTGCATGAAATCTAGGTGGAGCTGCAACTCCTACCCTACAGCTCAATGGACTCATCCAAGTCACCTGGTGAGGAGACAATGATGGGCAATGGCCATCCCAGGGAATGGAGAGGGCCTGCATCTGCAGGCAGGATCATCCCACCCACCATATCCATGGGATATAAGCCCTCTCTCACTTGGAGTTGGAGTGGACATCACCATCCCAGTCCCCTCAGGATTGGGGGAAGAACTATGGACTAGAGTGGACTTGATGGTATTCTCTTGTTCACATATGGTGATTCTAGCAATGCAAGAAGTTGTAACAATAAGGTGGAGCCAGTGGCCACTTGACATTTTTGGGGTAGGGAGGGGATGAGCGGTTGAAATACAGGGGCTTCTTTGGGAGTTGGAGGTTTTCCTGAGTACTGTTGTGGCAACGGATGTAGGCCATTTTAAATCAGCACACACCACTCAGAACTGAGTGGGAGAGAGTGTGGTCTACAGTGTGAACTGTGGTCTATGGTTGGTGGCAAGGCTCCAGGATGTGTAAGTTCATTGAGGGTGGTGGGCCACACTGTGGGAGATGTTTGTGTGGGATGTGGTGGGAGGTGTGGGAGGTGGGCAACATGGGAATCCCAGTGGGTTCCGTGTAATATTTTGGGTAATCTAAGCACCTCTTAAAATATATGTATATATATATATAAATAACATTTTTGTAAGCAAATACACATATATGCATATATATTTATATATCATTTTGCAAATGTTTGTATGTATTGTGAGAATTTTGATTTTTACCCATAATAAAAAAAAAAAAAAAAAAAAAAAGGTTATAGTGTCCATCTTGCTAAAATAAAATGTTATTTCTCTTGAAGTTTGGATTAGTTCCTTACTCTGTCACCCTGTATAATTTCCTAATCTGGATTTCAAATCACATTGTATTTAGCTGTGTAGAAAAACAAAATGGGAAGAACTAATGAAGTATAAAACAAAAGTCATTTTTTTTTTGTCAGACTTTTTTGTATACTCAACAGGGAAGGTAATTTAGTTGAAAGCTAGGTGCTAAAGAGCTATATAATGTATTGCTAATTGTGTGATATTTTTAGGTAAATAATCTTAAAAGAAAATGAAAGAAGTTGTTTTATACCAAATATGTAATTTCTTTTGATAAGCAAAAAAAAGACCAACAAATCATTTCTTTTTCACCAAATTCCTTTCTTTCAACCACGTTGTCAATATAATAAGGGAGACAACCACAAGAAATTTTTGAAGACGACTAAATAACAATGTGGGAGTATTAAATAACTTAATACTCAGTTGGGAGATATAACTCAGTGTTGGGAACTGAATCATGTCCCCCCAAAAGGCAAGTTCAGGTCCCAACCCCTGGTCCTGTGGGTGTGAACCCATTTATAAACAGGACCTTCGAAGACGTTATTAGTTAATGTGTGCCCAAATTGAATGAGGGTGGGCCTTATTCCAATATGACTGAAGTCCTTATAAGCAAAGAAAATTGGACACAAGGGAGAAAAGTCACAGGAAGCAGCCAGAAGCTGCAAGTCAACAGAACTGGTAAGACAAAAAGCTGCCATATGCACTGCCATGTGAGGGAAAAGCCAAGGAAACCCAAAGACTGCTGCCCAGCCAGAAGATACAGAAACCCCCCAGGAGTATATGCAACCCATGTAGCCTCAGAAAACATGAGCCAATAAATTCCTGTTGTTAAGCCAATCCATTGTATGGTATTTGTTTTAGCAGCTAGTAAACTAAAATTCTCACTAACAGCAGTCATTTTTGTGGAGAAAAAGCAGACATCTTGGTTTGCACCTCAGCCCTGCCTGTTACTGGCGATGTCCACTTTGGACAAATTACTTAGCCTGTTTCTCCATATTCAAAATGGTGATAATTTACACCTACCTTAAAGACTTGTTGGAAAATCAGTGATCTGTAAATTACATAGCCCATAGTAAGTGTTAAATCAATGACATTTTATTATTATGATGTTAACATGATATCAAGAGGATAGGTCAGCAAAAGGGAATTAAGCCCAAATAATATAAAACTTGGGTAGAATTAGAGAGGATAATCATTAAATAGGAAAATTATTTTTGGTGTTGTGTTGGCTACACACAAAACTTAGCCCATTGTTTATTGACTAAATGAAAGAATGAATGCATGAATAAATGAATGAATCAATGAATGAATGCTTGGCTTTTTTTTTTTTAAGATTTTATTTATTTATTCTCCACCCCACCCTTACCGCTTGCGCTTGCTGTCTACTCTCTGTATCCACTCGCTGAGCATTCTTCTGTGTCTGCTTGTCTTCTCTTTTTTTTTTTTTTGAGGCACCGGGAACCGATCCCAGGACCTTCCGATGTGGGAAAGAGCACTCAATAACTTACCCCACCTCAGCTCCCTGGTTTGTTGCCTCTCCCACTGTCTCTTTTTTGTTGCGACATCTTGTTATGTCAGCTCTCCATGCCGGCCAGCTTGCGTGGGTCAGCTCTCTTTCACCAGGAGGCCCCGGGAACCGAACCCATATGGTAGATGGGAGCCCAATCACTTGAGCCACTTCCTATTGGCTTTTTCTTAATGTCCTTTTGTGCCCAAAATGAATTTTTATAACTAAAATGTGTTTGTCACTGACCTTGTTACTAGGGATATTTTCAAAGACCTGTAAAGAGTGGTATCAAATCCATGGCTTTGAGCAGAGCTATTTTTCTAGATTTAATAAGACATATTTGGGCTGGAATTAAACAACTTCTTGAGAAATAAAATATTACTGAATGAGCAGTTAAGAGTTTCTATCCTTACATATTTTTAAGAAGACATATGTGTTCAGGCTGGAAATTTAATCCTCATCTGTAGTTGCCAGCCTGCAATGATCCTCTCATTCATGCCCTTGACTGGTCCCTGGCCCACATGAAATCAAGGCTGGGCCTGTGTGAACAATAGAATAGCATGGAGGGGATGATGTGTGAATTCCAAGACGAGGTTATAAAAGGCATTGAAGCTTCTACTTTCGTCTCTTACATTGATCACTTGCTCCAGGATAAGCCAAGTGCCATGCTATGAGGACACTCAAGCAACTCTGGAGAGACCCACGTGGAGAGAACCTAAAACCCCTGACCAACAGCCTGAGCCACCTTGGAAATGGATTATCCAGCTCCAGTCAAGTCTTCAGATGACTTGAGCCCCAGCCAACATCTGATTGCAAACCCACAAGAGACAGAAAGAACTACCCAACTGAGTTGCTCCTGAATTCCTGACTCACAGAAACTGTGAGATATAATAAATGATTTTTGTCTTAAGCAACTAAGTTCTGGGGTTGTTATGCAGAAATAGATAACTAATGCATTATCAATAATAAATATTTATTGCATACTACTACTATAATGTATAAGTATACATTATACTTAAATGTGATCATTTAAATTAACTTCTTGCTTTATAACTTTACTGTTTCAACAGCTTGACATGTCATTAACTCCATTTCTTATAAAATTCTTATGAGACAAGCAGAATCAGCCAATCAACAAATATTTAACAAACATCTATTAAGTTCAAGGTATTATTCTAAGTGCTATGCTGAATAAAAGGTAGATCGATACTAATGATAACAATAATAAGTATTGCTAATACTTATTAAGCATCTACTTTGTCCTATACACTGCTCTAAATACTTCACATACATTCTCACTTACTCTTTTTTTTTTTTTTTAAAGATTTTTTAAAATTTATTTATTCATTTATCCCCCCCTTGCTGCTTGTGCTCGCTGGGCCCGCCATCACCAGGAGGCCCCGGGAACCAAACCCGGGGCCTCCCATATGGTAAACGGGAGCCCTACTGATTGAGCCACAGCCGCTTCCCTCACTTACTCTTGATATATTTTTGTCAAAGTATTTTTCAGAAAGGTCATACCACGCTATACTCCTATCTGTAGTATATAATAAAAATAGACTCACTGTATATTTGCCAGAACTTTTAAAAAATATTTTTTTCCTAATCTTATATGTGAAAAATAAAATATACTAGCTTAATCTGCATTTCTTTAATTACTACTGAGGTTGGACTTTTAAAAACAAGAATTATTAGCCTTTTCTATTTCTTTTGGGACTTGCATATTCATGTCTCTTAATGCTTTTGCATAGGCTTATAAAATGCATATTAAACCTTTGTCTGACATAGTTACAGATTTTTTTTTTCAGGCTGGAAAAATGTTTTTTTGACATGTAAAATTTTAAACTTTTATATAGCGAAGACAATCTCTTCCTTTGTAACTTCTTCCAATTGTTTTATTAAGGTTCTTTTCTATCCCTAGATCAATTAGTCACTTGCATGTTCTTTGTTTATGGTTTCTTTTTTGACATATGCAATTATCTTTTCATTGTAGAAATCAAGGTGGGTTTTTCCCCAGATAGTTAATCATGTATCTTCTTTACTATTTATTGAAAAAGTTTTCCTTTCTCCACTGATTTATACCATCTTTATTATCTAAGAAATTCTTATATTGTTTGAGTATGTTTATTAGTTTTGTAATCTCTTTCATTAATTGCCAGTTTTCGTGCTACTTTTTTTGCTTTTTGTTTTTTTTGATTACTGACTTCATTCATTACGAACCATCACATTTTCCTCCAGGAAGGCTCCCTAATCCTTCTGAAAAGATATGGCTGTCCCCTCCTTTTTCACCTTTATCACATACAAATTTTGTCTTATATCACAGTTAACAGGGCTGATCCTATCCAATTGTATATTTGAGGCAGATGTACAATAAATATTCATTAAAATAAATTAGTGGGGTTTGCATAAAAAGGAGGTGATGGCAGAACCACAAAACCTCTAGTTTGAGAAAAAAAGTGAAAATAGGCAATTCCCTAATTTGTGGTACAAACATCCTTGTGTTGTCCCTAAGGACAAGTTACAAAGGTTACTGAACCCTTGATTCTGCCCTAGGGAGTGCATTACCTATTAGGGGAGACATGACAGTATATGTGTTTAAATACAGTGTGACTAAGTAGTGGAAAAATAAGCAGTACAAGGAAGAAGAAAGGAAAAAACTAAATTAGCGAGTAGTGGGCAGTATTTCAAAGTAATAGATATACAAATGAGTTGGTCGGATAGTGTTTTTTAAATGGCAAAAGAAATTTGGAATTAATTTGAATGATGGTAAAGGTGCACCAATCTAGGCCTTTTGACATTAATTTATCCTTCCTTCTGAAAACTTCTTTTTAGGAAGCTTAATGTAGTTTGGGTAGGATGACAGAGTTCAAAAGTCTGGCGTTCAGCAGCTCTACTTAGAACCTGTATAGTTAGCAACGATCTCAGATGAATACAGTGGCACACAGGCCCACCACTCCTCCTTCTGGAAGAGATCTACTTGCAAACATCTCGAGCGCCAAATGAAAGGGCAGTGATTTTAATTTTCTTCTCCACTGCCTTCTTCCCATATCACCTCAAAGTTGTGTTTGTTCCGAAACAGTAACTCATGGGCGTCATGGAGATAGATTCTTCAGAGAAAGAAAATTATTTTCTCTGATCCCTCCTTCATGCCTTGCCAAGTCTCACAAACACCGAGTTAACTGCGGTGTGACTGGATGAAAATTACATATGGGGATAAAATATAAATCTTTCCTATGTCCGGCTTCTATAAACCACTTACTTGAGTTGGTTTAAACGATAACTTAGGGTCCTTGTGTGAGTAAACCCAGTTCCAGACACTATTCTCGCCCAGCCCCTCCAGCCCACAGTGAGTCCTGGAAAGGTTTGGGCAAGAACTGACGTCACGCCAACGTGACTTAGTACTGACGCATTGCAGAGGGAGGGGCTTCTCAGCTCACCTCAGAACGCAGTCAGTTCTTCCGAGTAGCGAATTAGCCGCCTCCCCTTCCACCCTGAAGGTTCGAATAGTCAGAGCTGCAGGAACCAAAGCGCCTAGGGAACTCAGGAGCGGACACTTCCCTCCTTCCCCTCCTTTCTAAGGCACAGACGCGACTCAGACGCGGCGCGCGCGCGAGCCCGTCCCGTGAATCGGATACGCGCACGCACGCTTGTGCGCAAATTCTTTCCCTCAGAACCCGGAAGTGCCAGGGACAGGACAGACACGTGGGTCGAGCTGGGTCGCGGCTCGCATGGGGGAGTCTATCCCGCTGGCCGCCCCGGTCCCGGTGGAACAGGCGGTGCTGGAGACGTTCTTCTCTCACCTGGGCATCTTCTCTTACGACAAAGCCAAGGACAATGTGGAGAAGGAACGAGAGGCCAACAAGAGCGCGGGGGGCAGCTGGCTGTCGCTGCTGGCGGCCTTGGCCCATCTGGCCGCGGCCGAGAAGGTCTATCACAGCCTCACCTACCTGGGGCAGAAACTAGGTATTTCCGCCCTGCCCCCCGACCCATGCCCCTTGTGGGGGAAGGAAAGGGGTACATTTCCCGCTCGGCACTGGCTTGGGTTCCCTGTCTCTGTCATGCCTAGCCCGCAGGCTAGACTCTGCACTCTGAGGTCTCCTCCCACCGTTGCTTTTTTGCCCTCGGCTTCCACAAACCCCGCCCACAGGCCTCCACTACAGATAGATTGGTGGACCTGCTAGATGCTCTTTACAAGGCTATACCCCAAACCAGTGGTTTTATCCATTTTGCCCCGTGCATGGATCGGTGCTGTAAATGAGAAGTTAACCAAATTCTGTGTCTTCGCTACGCTTAATCAGTGACGCTGCGACCAGAGGAACAAAACTTGGCAGTACAACCTAGTTAAAGTTAATGAACACTATTGTCTGGCCTCTTAACGTTAAGGCCCTGGAGAGTATGAGACCCAAGTCCTATCCCCCTCTCATAGGCCCTCAATAAATTTTTAGTGAATGAAGAAATGAACGGATACTGGCCAGTAAAGCAAGAAATATGCCCCACACTAGCTAGAAGAGACAGGGAGGAAATGGTAAACACTCCTACCACCCCATCGTAAATCTTGCCCCTGAAAATTGGTAAGATGCAAGCGCTGATTTCAATGATTCTCTTAACCAGTAGAAGCAATTATTGTGATTAGATGAGAAGGAAATAAGTACGCAAAGTATTATCACTTTAATGATAATTATCAATAATAACATATTTAAATCCCAGAGCTTTTAGAGTCATTCTAGTACTTTGGCCTATTTTAGACCCTTTTATTACCAGAAGCACGGATTCTGTTGCAAATGAAGGACACATACATACAGTATAGAGAATAGAAATATAAAATTGATCTAGATTCCATTTTTATTTTTTTCTCAGTTGCCTTATTGTCTGAAGATGACCATGGACATACTGAGCTTTCAGTAAACACTCAAAGGGCAGGGCTTTCTGAGAGCTTAAATTCTGCCAAGCTGTTCAGAACAATAATATATTATTTAATATGTTGATTTATTGGAAAATCCTGGTCAGATAGTTCCAGTTCCACCTTGTGTATTTTTCTGCCACTTTTTACAGTGGCACCTCTCAAAGTATGCAGTTTCTTTTGAGGTGCTATTATTCTCCTCTCCACAGCGTGGCAAATTGCATATATACAGTTGTGTGGGTAGGTAATGGAGCCCAAACCAGAATACCTGCTTTTGAACTGTCAGATTGTGTCTGTAGCCATTATGATTTCTAGAAAATGTGTACATATACTATAATTTATCTTTAATATGTAATTTTTCTATAAATACATATTTGAAAGTGGGGAATATTCTAGCTGTAAAACTGAAGATGGGTGCTTTTCTGGCAGTTTTGGTTAATTTTAGATTGCCCTACCTCATGAAGAATGGTAATTGACCCCCGTGTCATGATTCCTTTTTTTTTTTTTTAAGCTCCTTTATGGAAATTAGATGAAAGCTGTGGACTTAGTCTTCATACAGTTTTGGATATAAACTGAGATGTTTTATTTTGAATTCCTAAAGCTTATTTATGGACCCCAGTTTTAAAATTTGCTACTCTAGTTTAAGTTGAATGTCACACAACCTGGGCTGCTTGTGTGTAAGAACCATATATATAAGAACTTTGCTCTCAAACTCTGGTCTGGACCCTTAGTATGTCAAGTGATCAGTTCTGCTTGTGCACCAGCTGACACTGGTATGCCTGAGGCCTGTGCTTGGAAGTTGACCCACAGGTGAGGATCAGTTTACACTGTGAAACATTCCCAGGCACTGTTCAGTCTCCAAGGTGATCTAGACACTTCTGAATAAATGTTCTGAAAAGGAATGTAAAAGAACTTTAATGCTTCATGTCTTATTTACATGTGTAGTAAATGTAACTTTCAGAATTTAAATTTTAACTTTGCAGATGTTAACGGTTTTTTGCACTGAAACTTACAATATGACTTCATAATTATGGGGTTGACACTCCATTTTCTTACAAACTTATGTTTGTGTTGCCATTTAAAACATTCCCATATTCTTCAACTGTTTTGCTAATTAGAAAACTTAAATGGTTTTCTTTAAAAAGCAAAATAAAAAGTTTATCCATGCTCAAAAAAAAATTTTTAAACATGGTTTCAGAAAAGCGATTCTTTTTGACGTCACTCTTTCAGCTGGTGTTTACTTGAGGCTTTAGTAGTGAATCCTGATTATAGACATCAGCTTGGGCCTTTAGACAAAGGACAAACAAGGAGTTCTCCATTCCTGTCTTCGCTCAGTTGCTGAAAAACTGGGCTGGAGCCCTTATCGTGGAGCCTTCTTTTCCCTTTGAGTGCGACTAATAACCTGTTTGGGAAGGATCAGTGATTAAAATATGCTGACTCAATGCCAGTGGAAGATATTAAAAGGTCATACTTTTCTCCCCATTCTGTGATTCATTATTGGAGAGTTTCCTCAATCTCTGATTGCTCAAATTTAGCATAGTTTAAAATGACCTAACTTGAGAACCGATATGTAAAAATTATTATTAACAAAAAGTTGTAGATTACAATGTTCAATTAGATGTCTCACATGCTCCTTTAATATATTTGTTACTTAAAATTTTATGATATGATATAGACTGTTGAGATCTTGAGGATTAATACAGCCTTCATAAATAGAGCCTTCTAAAAGTAATACAAAATAATCGTATTTTATAAATTCAAAACATTGAAAAGAGAAAGAAGTCTGGTATCTCTGATTCCTCAGTTCCTAGCATGAATGAAGGCCAGTGCTATTGGGTATTCTAAACTAGGACAGTCAATAGATAGGATTATATTCTAGAGAGCTTTAAGAAAAGGAACCTGTTTAAAAAGACGGTTTGGTGGTCTCACCCTTCCTTACAGTGCCATTTGGTTTGATATACTGGTGATTGGTGTTTATTGATAAAGATATTTGTATTTATGTGATGTTTCCACTACCCCAGATAAGGGTAATCTGATGAAAGAAGATATCCGTTTTTCAATGCAGAGTTAAATTTTCCAAGTTTAACAATGGAAGTGTGTACACAACTGAGGGCACCTAGCTATCTGTCATATAGATAGCTATTTATTCTTTTTATAGTATCTGAAGCTCCCATTTACCAGAGAGTTCAGAGGCTCAATTATATATTATTGGGAGTTTAAGTAAATTTTCTTATATTAGTTCTTATATTAAGTGGAAGGGAAAGGGATTAGCATTATTGAATGTGTTTTGTTCCAGGCACTTTACACACCAAATGTTATTCTTTTTGTCTTCATAGCAGTTCTATTATCAGTTTTAGGTTGAAAGCAAGCAAACAAAACCTAAGGCTCAAAGTGGCTAAGTAATTTGCATATCACACAGCTTGTAAGTGGGGAGCTTGGTCTGTCAGATTCCAAAGCTTTTGGGTTTTACATGACACTTTTATTACCTCCCCAACCTAAGAGATTTTGTCCTAGACCTGTTTAGTCCATAATGTCACTGTACACAGGGAGCAGATCTAGACTGCCATGTGGGTGTCAGAGGAAGGCAGACTCCGGGGTCCAGTCTTGCAAGGGATATTGGTGTCAGGACCAGTCCACCTGTACCATATGGTTTTTGCTGCCATTAGTAAGGGAATTTTTTGGAGTGCTATTCATGTGTGCAGGCAGTATATTGGAGAAAAATGTTTTTTTTGAGAATTAATAGTTCGTCTGTGGAGTAAGTAGTAAGTAGAATAACCTGTCACCCAGATTTGCCCAGGCCTGAGGGGGTTCCTGGAATGTGGGACTTCCAGTTTTATAATGGGGACTAAGGAGTTTTCTGGGAAGCAAGACTTGAAATGCTAAAACCTGGAAAGTCCTGTACAAACCAGGAAGAGTTGGTCACTCCAGTAGGAAGGTATTTGAGATTCATTTCTTGAAACATTAGCTAAAAACCATATTGTGAAATGGTTTGTTCACTAAGAAGATATTTTAGAAATGCCTTGACAAAATAATTTTCACCCCTAATTGACATGTTTAGAGTAGTAATACTTCATTCATTAAAGCATCTGAGTATATCAGTAGAAAATTTAAATTTCACCCATCTCTGAGATTTTTATGTATTCCTAGGAATTACTGTTTTTAGCTGGTCCTGTTTCTTTTCATTCTCCTACTCTCTTGCCTTTGACCCCTTGGTAGGATGCAGAATTGCTTAATCATATATGCAGCTGGCTTTCTAATTATTAGAAGTATAGTTGATCATGTATTAATACAGAAGTAAGGAAATGATATCTATGGCATTCAATCCTTTTTGACTATTGAAGATGTGTTTTGTGCTGATTTACTTTGGAACTCCTGAGTTAGAGCAGCAGTTATTTATAATTGGTTCCTACCCTTAATAGTTCACAATGTGGTGCTCATTATGTTCTAACCTATAGCATTGACCTTGTCAAGAGTGCTAAGATTTTCTTTTATTCCAGAGGATCCCAGTAGTCTTTGTTCTAGTGTAAGAGGAAGATTTGTGTGTGTATTCCATTTTCTGGTATGGCATAAAAGGATAAAAGTCAAGGGAAAATGAAACTCTAAAGAAGAAAAATACTCTGATTTACTAGGAATAACAACAGTTGTTTTATGTCAATGTTCTCTTTTGCTTTAAATATATTTATGTGGGAGGAGAGCTTTTTAAATCAAGGTTGATTTCATTTACTAGGTTAATTTTGCTCTAAAGTAAATCTGAATCCTCACTGAAATGGAGTGGGGGAGAATTGGTGGGTGGGTGAGAAAATCATATATAGGTCCATTCTATGCTAATGAATTGTACCAGACATTCATTTAACTGGTTCCTCTTTGAAGTTATGAATCACAAAATATCACAGGAGTCAGAGAACATTGCTTGTTAAAACTCCTTGAGGGAAACGGACGTGGCTCAAGAGGTTCGGCGTCCGTCTACCATATGGAGAGACCGGGGTTCGATCCCCAGTACGTCCCGGTAAAAAAAAAAAACTCCTTGAGCGCAATGGGTTCAGATTCTTCCCTTTTGTATGCTGGGGGTATTCTGGGTTTCTGGTTTCTCTTCCTTACCTGTCATATTCTTATGTCATTTGCCTACCAGGGAGCCAGTCTTTCTTCAGCAGGAAGGATTCCATCCGTACCATCTATACTTCCCTGCATAATGAGCTGAAGAAGGTGGTGACTGGCCGTGGTGCCCTGGGTGGGACGGCCCCTCACGTGGAAGAACTCCTTTCCCACCTGTCAGAGCAGCTCTGCTTCTTTGTTCAGGCTCGGATGGAGATTGCAGACTTCTATGAGAAGATGTACACCCTCAGCACACAGAAGTTCATCAATGCTGAAGAGCTCGTTGGCCTTTTGGACACCATCCTCAAGAAATACAGCTCCAGGTCAGTAGAAGTGAGGAGAGAGGGAGGGAGAGAATTCAGCAGTCCTCTCAATCTCACACACATTCGTTTTCTCCACACTCATGAAAATCTAAAATTGAATAGCTGAAAAGGAGAAACAGCATTATTACAATTGTTTAAAAAATGTTTATTCTGGTAACATGTATACAATACAAAATTTCCCATTTTAACCACTTTCATGTGTACAATTCAGTGATATTAATTACATGCACAATATTGTGCTACCATCACCACCATCCATTACAAAAACTTTAATCACCCCAAACAGAAACTCTGCATCCTTCCCCTCTTGCTTCTGGTAACTGTAATCTGTCTGTCTCTACAAAATTTACTTATTCTAGGTGTTTCATAAAATTGTAATCATAAATATTTGTATGATCTGAACATACATTTGAACAACATGAATTCTTAAGGAATTCTGAAAAGTTGAACTTATGTGTAATATATTGATTTTCTTTCGGAAGTGGGATTCTTTTAAATATAAGTTAACATGGTTTATCCTTTGCCAGGATAATAGTCTTTTTTCTATAGACTTTTTGATTTGGTATTTGTGCTATATCAAACACATTTCCTTCATGTTCCCCATGTTCTAGAGAAATAATTCATAGTTCAGTATTCTTGTTGAATTGAAAATGTTAATCCACTTCCCAAAAGACCTAATTTATCTTTTGGAGAGTGTTTATTTTACCCAGTATATCTCATCCATGTCAGAACTCTTATACAAAATTTTGTAAATATTGTCATCTTTTCAACTAACTGATGGAATGCCTTTGTATTAAAAAATTAACAAGCTTGATGAATAATGTGAAGTCTAAACCTCTGGCCCTGATTTGAGATGCAGATCCTGTGTGAGTTATTGCAAATGTCCAATCTCCTTTCAGAAATGAATGGGAAACAGGTTTCATTTTTTTCTTCTGGAAAGCCAGTTTGTGCAGAGTAGAATACAGTTCCTCTTTCTGTAAACATATTATCTTACTAAGCAAGTATGAATTCTTGCTTAAGAATCAGCCATTTGTGATGCTGCATTTCAAATTGAAGTATTAGCATTAATCATATAAAAGTTTTCATTGTGTATCATTTAAAAGAAAAAAAAAACAAACAAACACTAATTTACCTCCTACAGGGTCAGTGTGCCTGCTAGTCCTTGAATACTTTAGAAGGGAGGTAGAACTTGGGGTTGTTTTCTTTCCCAAGTAACTATCAATAGAACATTTTCTGATCCTGTAAGATTTGTTTTTAATTTATTATCTGACAATTTTGTACAGTAAGTATTAAAAAAAGTTCTGGCTAATCTTTTTATTTCCTGGTTAGAACAAAACTGGAAGATAGATTATAAATTCAAATTAATATTTATCCTCCTAAATCAAGAATATGGCTTTAAGAAATAATGGCATTAAAAAAGAAATGAGCTATCATTAATGCAGCTACTTTTTTTATCCCTCTGGTATGGGAATAATATATCATTAAATGATTTTTATTCTTTAATGATAATTTTGTAGCTAGAATTTAAACAACTTTTTAAAAATTGAGTTACATAAATTTTCTGTTTGCATTTAGGAAACAGTTTCTTGATCTGAAAGCTTCATTTGACAGACTTCGCACCAAAGGCAAAACTGTTATTTATTTAGGTCTTATGCCTTTTTTTCTTCAAAAAATAAAGAAAGGATTTGTGATGATAAGAGTGTTAAACAGTTTGTTAGTTGCATGTGCATAGTTCTCCAAGATTAATTATTGCCCACTGACAATTTCATAAAACCAATAATAGCATGATTTCTGTGAGAAGCATTCTACTCTAAGCATTTGATATGCACATGGATCCTAACAGTGAAGACTTTGTAGTGAAGAAAGGCCCTCTATAATCTTGGCCCAACCTGACTTTTCAAATTCATTTCCAACTACTGCCCAACAAATGCCTTAAATTGCAGCAAAACTCTTAATGAGAAGGAAAAGGCCTAAAAGAGAAATTGTTGAGGATTTTAAGCAGAAGCCAAACAGTAGTCCATAATCTAATGTATTCCCTATAAATATATGCCATTTTCTACCTCTCTGCCATAGTTCCTGTTACTTCTTTTATTAGAATGTTCACACATCGCTCTACCCTGTATCTGTTACCTCTTAGCTATTATAATAATTGTGTATAACAAGTCACCCCAAAATTCACACATATGGGTTTGCATATGTTGGGGGTTGTCTGACCTTGGCTGGACCAGCTGGGTAGTTCTCTTGCACACTGTTGGTCCAGTTTCTAGAGGGGCTTGACTCCTTACTGCGAGCTTTGGGCTTAGGTCTACTCCAAGTGGGTCCATTCTGAGGTCAAGGTTGGAGGCACAGCAGCTTACTTGGTGGCAATGGCCAAAGTACAAAAGAACAAGTCCAACTGAGCATATTTTAAGCTGCTGCTTTTGCTTACATCAGCTCTGTTAATATCCCTTCGCCCAAAGTGAGTCACATGGCCCCGTCCAAAGTCAAGATGTGGGAAAGTTCATCCCACCTTTGGGGGAACTGCAAAGTCGTATGGAAAAAGGTATGGAATCAAGGATAGTAAAGAATTAGGGTCACCAATTCGTTCTACTATAGCCCTCATCTCCACATGACTAAATCCTACCTACTCTTTAAGCTTCGTGGGCCAATTCATGTGCCATCTCCTCTCTGACCTTCACAATCTCTCAACCAAAAGGAATTACTCCTTCCTCTATAAACTTATTTGTACCCCTGTTCAGGGATTTATTACTTTCTACTTTGTATCCATTGTAAATACCTCCCTTTACTATGTAAAGTCCTGTAAGGAATATCTCTGGCTAATTGATCTTTGTATTCTCAATGTATTTTTTGTATCTAAGAACTAATAAACTAATTGTTTTAAATGAAAAGGGGTTACAGATTTATTTTTAATTGAACTTCTGACATTGCACGTGCATGGAACCAGCACACTTTTTTGGGAAGGAATTCCATGGTGTGGACTTGTGACTGAGAGAGGTGGTGTTTCTGAGATGAAGTTGTCTGTCTTCTCATTAGAATAGTACAGGAACCTATTATATATTTTCCTCTATTCTGTGGAGATATTTTATTTCCTTTTCCCTCCCTCCTACCTTCCCTTCCTTCTTTCTGTCTTTTCTTTCTTTTGCCTGTCTATAATTAGAGCAGATGTTCTCTGCAAATAGTTGTCAATTTATTCGGTATTCGGAATCTTTCAAGCTTGCTGTCATAGATGAGGTGTATATTTTTGGATTACAGCAGTTTAATAAATCCTTCTATAGTAAGAGTTTTGAATAGCTCTGAAGCACACAGTGCAGTGGAAATGGGGAAATGATACACCATAATGTTAATTTCAAAGACTTGACAGACTAACATTAACATGACTTTTTTATCTCTTCCTAGGGATGAAAAATAGCTTTGACATTCATCCTTAATAAATATTGAACATTTATGTTTATGGAAGAGCTTGTTCAGAATTCTTTCTTAAGGTTTGTACAGAGAATTCATGTCCTTTCCAGGACAGCATTGGATATAAATGGTGATTTCCAGCTGTAAGCAGTAGAAAAATAACAGTGGTGTTATTTGTGATAAAATTTTCCCCAACCCCGAACCATCTTCCTGTGATTAATAATCTTCAGATTGTTGGCAGATTTTCCTGATAGCCATAATAGAATCTTGTGATATTTAATGCTCACAAGAAAGGCTTACAAGGAGTGTGAGGGGACTTAAAAGTTAAGGTAGTAGGAGCTATTCTTAAAATCTAAAGAATTTGAGACTTAACGTGACAGTGATGTGCGTGTGTGTATTTGACTCTCTCTTTTTTTTTTTTTTTTTTTTTTTAAAGATTTTATTTATTTATTAATTTATCCCCCCCTTGCTGCTTGTGCTCGCTGGGTCAGCTAACCACGCCGTGCGGGCGGGCTTGCCTTCACCAGGAGGCCCCGGGTTTGGTTCCCGGGGCCTCCCATATGGTAAACGGGAGCCCTACTGATTGAGCCACAGCCGCTTCCCTATTTGACTCTCTTAATGTTCATTCCAAAACATGTAATGTTTGAAGATTTCTAAATTAGTTAATTAATAAAGCACATTGAGCTATAAGATTTGATATCTGGTTTATCTTTCTGATTCTTAGAATATATTATCCGAATTTTCCCTCCATTGATGTTTTAACTTCCCCATCTTAAAGAATGTTGAAAAAAAAAAGAGTCTGCCCATGTGCAGCTCTTTGCAGCACAGTCTAAAAAAAAAAAAAAAAAAGAATGTTGAGGGTAAAATGCTGGTAATAGATAGAAACAGTTATTTTAATGTGAATATTAATGACTACATTCTATTTGATACATGATAATCAGTTTCTATCTTTAGAATGTTCAACCAACTGTGGCCTTTCTTAAACATCATCTCTTCAATTAGTGTTTAAAATAGATGGAAAAAACCTCTAGATATTCTTTGCAAAGATTTGTTTTCTAACTGTTTAATTGATAATCAGCATTTTCCTCTTCAGTAAGGTCCAAAACAGATCTGTGTGAGAAACTTCTGTCTCATTGACAGTGAAGCAGATTAAATTAAATGGGCTGAGGCTTATAGATCATTTAACATGGTGCTTGGAGCATAAGATATCCTCAATAAATGCTAGGTTCTTCCCTCCCCTTTAAATTGGATCACTTGCTAAGATGATTCCTGCAGCCTCTGCAGGTGCTCTGGATCTTTAGGGATGTTAGGGCTTTATGTTGGCTTCTTGAGAAGGAGGGTACACCAGGGCCAGGCAGACACTGAAACTCCCTGGGCATTTCTCAGAAACAAAGACCAAGCAAGAAATATCTAAGTGGCTCATACAGAAAGGACTCGCCTTAACCACTCTATTCCAGTGTTACAGAACTCCAGTTAGATCATAAATAACAGACAGAATTAATGCAGCAGAGACTTAACATAGTCATCACATTTATTGAATTTCAGTGTGCCTTATGTTCTGGAGATACAGGAGTGAAGGAAGTAGGCAGATATTACTGCCCCCTGTGGAATAGCTTAAAGCTAGGGTTATCAAATGTCCCAGTTTGCCTGATGACTTACATGGTTAAGCTACTAAAGAGGAAGACAGATATTAGAAATTAGAAGAAAGAGAAAATATAGGGTACTTTGGGAGCTTATACCTGGGAGACTTGACCTAGTCTGCAGGTGGACAGAGAAAACATTTCCAAGGAAGTGACTCTTAAGAGTAGGAGACCTGAAGAATCAGAAAAGAAACATTAATGAAAAGAGTCATGCTCTCTCTTGCCTCAGGTCCTTGTTCTTGCCTTTTTTTCCCCCTCTACCTAGAAGGAAGGATGCTCCACGTCCTGCTCCCTTGCCCCTCAATATTGCTGTTACTTGTGAAATAAAATAGTGCTTTCCAAATATCAGATAGCAATCCATAAATCCTAAAATCAATTTAGTGAGTAGTAATCCAATTAAAAATATATCTAATAGGGAGTGGATGTGGCTCAAGTGGTTGAGCTCCCACGTCCCACTTGGAAGGTTCCGGGTTCGGTTCCCAGTACCTCCTGAAAAAACGAAAACAAACAACAAGCAAAACAAATGGAAAAACCAACTCAGGGAGGCCAATGTGGCTCAGTGGTTGAGCGCCAGCTTCCCGCATATGAGGTCCTGGGTTCAATTATCGGAGCCCAGTACCTCAAAAACAAACACGCATATATATATATATGTAATAAATATATCAAGAGCACATTGTACTTAGTAAGGATAAGTAAGAAATAAAATAAAATTCCATTTTTTTAAGTACAGTTGATCTTTATTATTTGTGGATTTCACATTTGCAAATTTGCCTTCTTGTTAAATTTTATTTGTAACCCACAAATACTAAGAATGCTTTTGCATTCACAGACATGTGCAGAGCAGTGAAAATTTGAGTTGCCAGACACACACATTCCCAGCTGAGGCCGAACAAGTCAACATGCTGCCTTCTTGTTTCAGCCTTCATACTGTAAACAAGTGTCCTTTCTGCAGTATATTTAGTGCCACACTTTTCACATTTTTGTGCATTTTCTTGGTGATTTCTCTGTTAACAGTGCCCCCCAGTATAGTGCTGAAGTGCTGCCTAGTGTTCCTGAATGCAAGAAGGCTGTGATGTGCCTAATGAAGAAAATACGTGTGTTAGAAAAGCTTCATCCAGGCCTGAGTTATAGTGTGGTTGGCCATGAACTTAATGTTAATGAATCAACTGTATATATTAAATAAGGTTATCTTTAAACAGAAACACACATAAAACAAGGTTATGTATTGATGAGTTGATGAAAATGTTGTGACCAGAGGCTTGCAGGAACTCAACCCTGTGTTTCTTCTAGAAGTGATGGTTCAATGGTCACTAATTCAGTGTTCATGGTGACATTATAGAACTCAACTACAGCAAATAACAAGAATCAGTTATATATGTGTGTGTGTCATAGATCATAGTCAAACTGTTTTTTTTAACAAACCAATTTTATTGATACCTATTAGTAAAGCATAAATTCATCCGAAGTGTATATTCAGTGGTATTTGGTATAATCACATAGTTTGTATTCATCACTTCAATTATTATTAGAGCATTTTCGTTATTGTCATATAATAATAAAAAACAGACCAACAAAAAACTTAGCACCTCTCAGTCTCTCTATGCTTCCCCTGCCATACATAGCTGCTATTCTGTTTCTGTCTCTCTAGTTTATTTGTGTTTATATTTTGTAAAAAACAGTCTTATATATGCAATATTACCCATATTTATATTTCACATGAGGTTTCACTGTTATACAGTCCCATGTTACATTTTTTAGGATTTTTTAAAGGTAGGATTGATATCACATTATTTAGTCTTCCAGACCATGAATACAGAATGTCTTTCCATTTGTTTAGGTCTTCTTTGATTTCTTTTAGCATTGTTTTGTAGTTTTTTGAATATAGGTCCTGTACATCTTTGGTTCAGTTGATACCTAGGTATTTGAGTCTTTTTGTTGCTATTGTAAATGGAATTTTTTTACTGATTTCCTCTTCAGATTCTTCAATACTAGTGTACAGAATCATTACTGACTTTTGCATGTTGATCTTGTATCATGCCACTTTGCTAAACTCATTTCTTAGCTCAAGTAGCTTTGTCATAGATTTTTTCAGAATTTTCTAAATATAGAATCATGTCACCTGCAAATACTGAGTTTTATTTCCTCTTTTCCTATTTGGATGCCTTCTATTTTTTTTTTTTTTTTTTTTTCCTTGTCTAATTGCTTTAGCTAGAACTTCTAGCACAATATTGAGTGACAGTGGGCATCCTAGTCTTGTTCCCTATCTTAGAGGGAAGGCTTTCAACCTTTTGAATATGGTATTGGCTGTGGATTTTCATATATGCCCTTTATCATATTGAGAAATTTTCCTTCTATTCCTGTCTTTCAAAGTGTTTTATCAAGAAAGGATGCTGGATTTTGTTGAATTCTTTTTCTGCATCAGTCGAGATAATTGTGTTTTTTTTCCTTCCATTTGTTAATTTGGTATATTACGTTAATTGATTTTCTTATGTTGAACCACCCTTACATACCAGGATTAAATCCCACTTGGTCTTGGTGTATAATTCTTTTGATATGCTGTTGGAATCTATTTGCAATTATTTTCTTGCACATTTTTACACCTATGATCATTAGAGAGATTGGTCTGTAATTTTTTTTTTTAGTATCTTTATGTGGCTTTGGTATTAGGGTGATGTTGGCATCATAGAATGAGTTTGGTAGCATTCTTTCCTGTTCAATTTTTTGGAAGCAGTTGAGCAATTAGGTAATAGATCATCTTTGAATGATTGGTATAATTCACCTGTGAAGCATCTGGTTCTGGGCTTTTCATCTTGGGGAGGTGTTTTGTTTTGTTTTAACAAAACAATTTTATTGATATATATTAATAAAGCATAAATCCATCCAAAGTGTATGATCAATGGTATTCAGTGTAATCACATATTTGTGCATTCATCACTTCAATAATTCTTACATTTTCATTATTCCAATAATAATAATAAACACAAAACAAACAAAACTTATCACCTTTCAATTTCTCTATGCTTCCCCTGCTGTATATAGCTGTTAATTCTTTTTCCTTCTCTCTAATATATTTGTATTTATATTTTGAAAAACAGTCTCATATATGCAAGATCACTCATATTCGTGTTTTACATGAGGTTTACTATCACATACAGTCCCATGTCACAATTTTTACTTTTCCTTCTAGTAATATGCATGACCTTAGATTTTCCCTTTCAACCACTGTCATACCCATACAATAGCACTCTAGTTACAAACAGCAAAATAGGCTTTCACCATTTTTATTCATTTCCAAAGATTTACAAACTATCTTTTTACCAAATCTGCACAGAATAACCCTCAGCTTTCTATTCTTTACCCTCCTTCTATTTTCTGGTGACCTATATTCTAATTATTAACTCCATGAGTTTACAAAATATATTTAGTTCATAATAGCTAAATCATACAGTATTTCCTTTTGTGTCTGGCTTGCTTCACTCAACATAATGTCCTTCAGGTTCGCCCATGTTGTCATATGTTCACGACTTTATTTCTTCTTACTGCTGCATAATATTCCATTGTGTGTATACACCACAATTTCTTTCCATTCATTGGTGATGGACACCTGGGTTGTTTCCAACTTTTGACAATCATCAATAATGCTGCTTTGAACTTTGGTGTACAGATGTCTGTTCATGTCTCTACTCTCAGTTCTGGATATATACCTAGTAATGGTATTGCCAGGTCACATAGCAAGTCTATATTCAGCTTCCTTGGGAACTCCCAAACAGTCCTCTGCAGTGGCTGTACCATTCTACATTCCCACCAACAGTGAATAAGCATTCCTATCTCTCCACATCCACTCCATTTACAATTTTCTGACATTTTACTAGCAGCCTGTCTAATAGGTATGAAACGATATCTCATTGTAGTTTTGATTTGCATTTCTTTGGGAGGTTTTTGATGATTGTTTCAAACTCTTTACTTGTGATTGGTTTGTTGAGGTCTTCTGTTTCTTCTAGGGTCAGTGTATGTTGTGTGTTTCTAGGAATCTCTCCAACTCATCTACATTGTCTAGTTTTTGGGCATACAGTGGTTCATAGAATCCTGTTATGTTCTGTCTTATTTCTGCGGGATCAGTGGTAATGTCCCCCCTCTCATTTCTGATTTTTCAAATTTGTGTCTTCTTTCTTTTTTCTTCATCAGTCTAGCTAAGGGTTTGTTGATTTTGTTCATCTTCTCAAAGAACCGACTTTTGGTTTTGTTGATTTTCTCTATTGATTTTTTGTTCTCGATTTCATTTATTTCTGCTCTGATCTTTACTACTTCTTTCCTTCGGCCTGGTTTCGAATTAAATTGCTGTTCTTTTTTCTAGTTTCTCCAGGTGTGCAGTTAGATCTTCAATTTTAGCTTTTCTTTTTTAATGTAAGTATTGAGGACTATAAATTTCCCTCTCAGCACTGCCTTTGCAGTGTCCCATAGGTTTTGGTATGTTGTATTCTCATTTTCATCCATCTCAAGATACTTACTGAATTTTCTTGCAATTTCTTCTTTGACCTACTGATTATTTAAGAGTGTGTTGTTTAATCTCCATATATTTGTGAATTTTTCCTTTTTCCATCCATTACTGATTTCCAGCTTCATTCTATTATGATCAGAAAAGTGTTTTTTATAGTTTCAGTCTCTTTAAATTTATTGAGACCTGTCCTGTGACCCAATATATGGTCTATCCTGGGGAAGGATCCACAAGCACTTGAAAAGAATATATATCTTGCCATTTTGGTGTGTAATGCTCTATAAATGTCTGTTAGGTTTAGTTCATTTATCATATTATTCAAGCTCTCTGTTTCTTTCTTTATACTCTGTCAGGATGTTCTATCCAATTCTGAGTGGTATATTGAAGTCTCAACTATTATTGTAGAGACATCGATTTCTCCTTTCAGTTTTGCCAGTGTGTGCCTCATGTATCTTGGGGGACACAGGTTAGGTGCATAAATACTTATTATAGTTATTTCTTCTTGGTGAATTGCCCATTTTACTAATATATAATGACCTTCTTCATCCCTTATAACAGTTTTGCCTTCTATTTGTCTGATATTAGTACCACTACTCTAGCTCTTTTTTGGTTACTATTTGTGTGGAATATATTTTTCTAGCCTTTCACTTTCAACCTGGTTGTATTCTTATGTCTGAAGTGCGTATCTTGTAGACAGCACATAGATGGTTGGTATTTTTTTACCCATTCTATCAGTCTATGTTTTTTTTTGTTTGTGTCTGTCTGGTTTTTTTTCCCCTTTAGTCTTTGTCTTTTGATTGGGGCCAATAACGTTCAGTGTTATTACTATAAAGACATTACATACTTTGTCCATTTTGTCCTTTGGCTTTCTGTTGTAATATCTTACTATTGTCTGTCTTTTTACACTTTAATTTACCCTTCCTAATAGTCTTCATTTCTGCTTACCTTTTCAAGTCTTTCTCCCTTGTTTTTTCGTTTCAGGCTGCAGCATTCCCTTTAGTATCTCCTGTAATTGTGGTCTTTTGGTAACATACTCTCTCAGTTGTTTTTTTGTTGTTGTTGTTTTGTTTGGTTTTTTTTTGGTCTGTGTAGACTTTAAACTCACCCTCATTTTTGAAGGACAGTTTTGCCATGTATAGAATTCTTGGCTGACAGTTTTTCTCTTCTAGTACCTTAAATACATCATACTATTTTCTTCTCGGCTCCATGGTTTCTGATGAGAGGTCGGCACTTTGTCTTATTGAGGTTCCCTTGTATGTGATGCTTTGCTTTCAGAATCCTCTCTTTATTTCTGATTTTTTTCATTCCGAATAGTAGATGTCTCAGAGTAGGTCTTTGTGTTTATTCTGTTTGGGTGCATTGTTCCTCTTGGATATTGATATTTATGTCTTCCATAAAGGTTGGGAAGTTTTCAGTCATTATTTCCTCTAATATCCTTTCTGTCCCCTTTTCCATTCTCTTCTCCTTCTGGGATACCGGTAGCACGTATGTTTGTGTGTTTCACGTTGTCATTCAATTCCCCAAGACCCTGTCCATTTTTTCCATTCCTTTCTCTTTCTGTTCTTTTGTCTTTTCAAGTTTAGATGTTCTGTCGTTGAAATCACTAATTCTGTTTTCAAGCAATTCAAATCTGCTATTAAGTGCCTCTAATGTCTTTTTAATCTCATCTATCATTTCTTTCTCACCATAAGCTCTGTTACTTTTCCTTGCAGGCTTTCATATTTTTTCTTCTGCTCACTCAGTGTCTTCTTAATATCCTTTATTTCTTTAGTCATATTTTCCTTCAATTCTTTGAACTGATTTTGGAGATTTGTGTGATTATCATTGATTAGTTGTCTTAAATCCTGTATTTTGTCTATATGTATGGTTTGCACCTTTGGCTGAGCCATCTCTTCCTGTTTCCTAATATGGCTTGTAATTTTTTGCTGATGTCTAGGCATCTGAATATATTTGTAAATTTACTCTGGTGGTGAATTTCTCTCTCTTGTGTATCTTTTTTCCCCCACAGCTCTTCTTAGATTTTTGATTCAACTTATTCTAAGTCTTTAAAATTGTCCAGCTTAGGGGAGCAGATGTGGTTCAGGCAGTTGAGCACCCACCTCCCACATGGATGGTCCTGGGTTCGGTTCCTGGTACCTCCTAAAGAAAAAACAGACAACGAGAAAACAAACAAACAAAAAAAGCAATGAACAGACAATGAGCAGAGAGCAAGCAAAAAAAAGAAAAAAAAGAACAAAAAAACCCAAGAGCAGACAACGAGTACAAACAATGAGCGAAAAAACAACAAGCAAACAGATGAGGGAACCATCTCAGAGACGGGGAGGGGGACTGTCCAGCTTAAGTTATCAAAATCATACAAGAGATTCATTAATGGGGTACAGATTTTCTCCCAGCAGGCTAAAGATAGACCTAAAAGCAGTTTTTCTCCTTGCAATTTCCTGACTGGCCAGCAGATGGTACTTGTCAATGGTCCTTTCCTACAGAGGTGTTTCTTTCAAACTCCACTTTCTAGTGTTTCTGGTCTGGCCAGAGCTGAGATTCCAAGCGGTCTCTGCTGGCTGAATTCACTGATGAGAAACCCTCCAACTCACCCTCCCTCTTCCCTTTAACAGGGAAGATATCTGTTCCCCTCTCAGTTGGCTGCAGTGAGCCAGGGGTTTTATCTAGGCTTAATGTCTAGAGGGTGGCAGATGGGAGCCCTTCCCAGCCACTGTGGGAGTTTGGTAACTCACGTTTGTTGTTTTGGTTTCTTCATCTCTCTGTCCCTTGCCCTCCTTGGAGCTGCAACGCAATGTCCTGGTCTACTGACTCCCAAAGCCAGTCCCTTGAACGGCTTTTGGCCCTTTCTCCATTGTTTTTGTGAAGTTAGCCCTGCCTGCCTACTCTGACACCATCTTCCTGGAATTCCTCAAACAATTTTTTTGTTTGTGTGTTTGTTTATTTTTTGAGGTACCAGGGTCAGGGATTGAGTCCCAGACCTCGTATGTGGGAAACCAGTGTGCAACTGCTTGAACCACATCCACTCCCTCTAACAGTTTTAAAAACATTTTATCTAGAGCAAGTTGAAATGAAATTGCACTACTACCTTGACCTCTTTTGGAATACCATCACATTTCTAATTATTCAATGTCTAGAGATAGTGAAGGGGGTGGAAATGTGGCTCAAGATGAGAAGGGACCAAGTTATTCTAGGCTTTGTAGGCCTTTTTAAGGATTTTGGATTTCATCCTAAGAACAGTGGAAAGCAATTAAAGTTCGATATTTATTATGTGACCATCATTTTGTTTTTAACTGTGATTAAATATGCAGGGAATTGGGGAACTAGAATTAAGGACTTTCTGGTAAATGTTATGGTATTCTTTTAATAAGCATTTATTGATTGCTGTGTTTCAGATGTAGTTTTATAGTCTATACTCTCATCTACAAAATAGGTTTACTAATACCTCATAGTGTTTCTATGAATATGAAATGAGTTTATATAAGTTATGTACATACTCAACAGATGTTTTAGTGACCTTTTCTGTACCTCCGCCTCTTTACCACCACTCCTTGAAAAGAGAAGTCCTTGTTTTGATATAATGTTAGTTGTATAATACTCGAATAAATAAAATAATTTAAGAAAGAATTACTAAACAATTTAATTTCTCTTCCTTTGAAAAGAAGGTAACGACTGCTCTCATTTTTGTAAACCTCAGGCTGTTTCCACAGAAGAATGGTATGTTGGCATAACTCTGAAATGGCGAAGTTATGTCAAAATAACTTTTGATGAATCAACATGGAATTCTTTCATCTTTCATCCCCTTGCTCCCAAGTGTAATATTATTTGTCCAACCACATTGTTTTTCAGTGCGGGGAGGATGTTAAGAAAATGCCAATAGGGAGTAACATTTCCACTTTTTTCTATCAATTTCCCTTCCCCCTTTAGATTTCACCACCCAATCCTCAGTCCCTTGGAAAGCAGTTTCCAGCTGGAAGTTGATGTCCTGAGTCATCTCCTGAAGGCCCAGGCTCAGGTCTCGGAGTGGAAGTTCCTCCCGTCTCTGGTTAACTTACACAGCGCTCACACCAAGCTGCAGACCTGGGGCCAGATCTTTGAAAAGCAACGGGAGACCAAGAAACATCTGTTTGGAGGGCAGTCTCAGAAGGCCGTTCAGCCCCCACACCTTTTCCTTTGGCTGATGAAACTCAAAAACATGCTCCTTGCCAAGTTCAGCTTTTACTTTCATGAGGCACTGAGCCGACAAACGACTGCTTCAGAAATGAAAACATTGACTGCAAAAGCCAACCCAGACCTCTTTGGAAAGATTTCCAGCTTCATCAGGAAATATGATGCTGCCAATGTGTCCTTAATTTTTGACAACCAGGGTTCAGAGAGCTTCCAGGGTCATGGCTATCACCACCCCCATTCCTACAGAGAGGCCCCTAAGGGTGTGGACCAGTATCCGGCCGTGGTGTCACTGCCCAGCGACAGGCCGGTCATGCACTGGCCCAATGTCATCATGATCATGACGGACCGCACATCCGACCTGAACAGTCTGGAGAAAGTGGTCCACTTCTATGATGACAAAGTTCAGAGCACCTACTTCCTGACCCGCCCAGAACCTCACTTTACCATTGTTGTCATTTTTGAGACAAAGAAATCTGAGAGAGACTCCCACTTTATTTCCTTCCTCAATGAGCTCTCACTTGCCCTTAAGAACCCCAAAGTTTTCGCAAGTCTGAAACCTGGGTCCAAAGGTTAGCAGATTATTTGTGTGAAAGGCTTTCAAGCTTGACTGGCAACTGTGTTCTTAACTGCGCTAATGATCTACAGTGGTCTGTGATTGCAGTTTGCATCCATTCGTGCTTCTTTCAGAGCTAAATTAAAGACAAATTCTCTTTAATTGTGTTGCACACTTTATAACCAATTAAAGTCAATTGAATTAAGTTCCAAAGAATAATCCAGGAAATGATCATGCCTACTGTGTATCTCCATGGTACAGCAAAGTAGTTTCAGTACTTGCCCCTCTTTTCCTTTGTTTCATGTAGATTGAATATTTATTGGTCTTTGAGTTTTCTTTCAAGATGCTTTGTATTGTTCTAAGCCTTGTGTATAATGTAATCCCAACCATCCTTCCCCTGCTCCCTCCTGGAAGAGTAATTGAGATGAGATATTAAATGGCCTTTTTAGAATTAAGAACTGTATGTTTTTGCTCTCATAAATTAGGAGATTAATAGGGAATTACTAGTTTTGTGATTCTGAATTTTTTATGCCAAAATTAAGGTCTTGATAAAAAATTTCTACCAGTTATTGAAATCGAAAGTGAACCGTAGTAGTAGCATAGCATCAGGTTGTACTAGTTCAGGAGACTCTCATGGCAACTTTTATAGCCACAGGTTCTTTTGGGGTGATCTACACACCTAACTGCATTTTTTTTCACCTTTATAAAGTTTGAGTTTTTCACTCTGTTTTAAATTAAAATTAGCATTAGCTATTATGTAGGGGTTCTTTATTCTTCATTATCTGCTTGGCTTTCTGTTTATCACCTTTCTGCTGAAATGTTCCTGTTTGGCACCACTCCCTATTTATTTTTAGCCTTAAAAATCGCACAGACTTGGTTTCTTAGCCACTTTTAGATACTCATGCAATGTAACCTACTTTTATAAAATCAGAATGAAGGTCTTGATACCTCGTACTTGGTAAAAATCAATTGTGCATTCAAAAACACCTCTTCGAACTTGAGCAATCAACTCAATACTTAAGCACATTTGAACTTGGGCTTCATGCCTGTCGCCTACAAACTATTTTTAGAAGCAGCAGTACATCTTAACACCTGCTACCTTAACACTTTCCTTCAGGAAGTGTTCATGGGGAACTAGATGGATCAGTTAAGGTATAATGGGCCAAGGAGACCTTCATTTCTTGGTTATCGATTCAGAATAAAAATAAGCCACAAACAGCAATTGGGTTGTTACTTGACAGAGTTCCTTCAATGCTTGTGTGAAATGTAATGGTTAGAACCATCCTGCTTCTCAGGATTATTCAGAGCCACTCTCTTCCTGGATGTCCACAGCAGGCATGCCGGCAGCGGTGGCAGAGACCAGAGAAACCCTTTGGAGTCTACGTAGGCAGCCTGCCCACTTCAGAGTGCTTTCCTTGAGGAAGAGCCCACTGGCCTATTTTCTAGGGAGAACATTTTTTTCTTTTCATTTTAAAAAATATATAGGTCAGGGAAGTGGATGTGACTCAAGCGATTGAGCTCCTGCCTACCACATCGGAGGTCCTGGGTTTGGTTCCATGGTGCCTCCTAGAGAAGATGAGCAAGACAGTGAACTGATGTGACAGGCTGGCCCAATGAGCTGATGCAACAAGATGATGCAACAAAAGATACGGGGAGGAAAACATAATGAGAGACACAACAAAGCAGGGAGTGGAGGTGGCTGAAGCAATTAGGTGCCTCCCTCCCCCATGGGAGGCCCAGGGTTCAGTTCCCGGTGCTCCATTAAGGAAATGAACAGACAGCAAGTGCAAAACAATGAGGGGGTGGGGAGAAATAAATAATAAATCTTTAAAAAGTATATGTGTATATATAGGTCAACAAGTTTATTTACACTAAATAGAAAGTAGTGATTTATCTCAGCATTTTATTCACTCAGGTTCTATTAAAATCTGAACAGCTTTTACAACATTGACCTTATGCTAAAAAAATTGAAAATAATTGGAATTAAAAAGTCAAATCATTTTTCCTAGTCAAATTATTTTTCCTCCCATTTGTGTTTTGCCAAGAAACTGAAAGATATTCCTTGGTGTACTTGTATTTATTTCCCTAAATAAAGCCATCATTAGCCTTAAGGCCACTCTTTACCATGTACCTAAAAGAAAATATGCTTCCGTGGGCATAAATAAAACATATATACAATATTAAATAACCAGTCCTTACCTAGAATGTATTTGAATTTTATATTTACTTTTAAGCATATTTTGGTTCAAGCCGAGAAACAAAGTCATTTTACTTTAAGGTGTGTCTCTAAATTTAATAATGAAATGATCTGTAAAGTATGTTTTGCTAATTGGAAGAGTAAATACATTATTTTCTGCAGACTGCTTACTTTGAAATTTGTTTCTAACTCACAAACAGATAAGTTTTTCTGAGTAACTAGCAGTATGGTCACTAAATGAGTTTACCAACAAAGAGTGTTTCATTTTAGGATACTGTTTGGACACAGAGGTGAACATTTACAGCTTTGTCCTCTCTTGGATCCAACCTGATATCAGAATATGTCGTTTTAGAGCAAGGCTTCTTAACAATGGGTCTGAGAGCTTGAATTGAAATTCAAAAAAAAAAAACGTTATTCTTGTGGGGACGTGTTGGTGTGGGTGTGATATATTTATTAAATAATACACGGTATAGTGCGGACTTAGTAAAGGGTCCGTGGTTTTCACCTGACTGGCAAAGGGGTTTGTGAAACAAAAGAGGTTAAGAACCCCTGTTTTAGACAGTATGTGAAAATAAAGCCTAATTCTTAACTGAGGATCTAATACCCTTTATTTTTTTTATTTTTTTATTTTTTTAAAGATTTTTATTTATTTATTCATTTATCGCCCCCTTGCTGCCTGTGCTCGCTGGGTCAGCCAACCACGCCGTGCAGGCGGGCCTGCCCTCACCAGGAGGCCCCGGGAATCGAACCCGGGGCCTCCCATATGGTAAACGGGAGCCCTACTGATTGAGCCACAGCCACCTCCCTCTAATACCCTTTAAATAAGAGCATTGCTTTGTACATTTGAACATTTTGAGAAATGAAAATAGTTGATACTTCACTGCACTCCCAGTAGATTTTCACTCTAGTGCCTTTTAATCTAGCAGCAAACTTTCAGTTTTGTTTCTTTAGCGAGTCAGTCTCTAAGCTTGATGTCTTTATCCATAAAATGGGGATAAGGAGATATGGGATGCCTTTTTCAAAGGATAGTGTAAGGATGGAATGAGATCATGCATGTGAAAAAGGTTTTGAAAATGTACTTGGGTTTGAGCTATATAAATAAAAGATGAATTGTTCTTCTTTCATATGTCCTCCCTCCCTCCCTCCCTCCCTTCTTTCCTTCCACCTTTCTCTATGAGTCCACTTTACTTTTTTCCTGTGCCTCAGGGAGCCAGGACATACCCCAGTGGTCTCTGACCCAGTTTTGGAAGCAGCATCTGAAAAGTATTATTCATTTTGATTGTTTTTACAACTAGTTAGACTCTTTTCAGGCAGTGACAAAAAAAACATAGATGGGAAAAGTTCAGTGTTGACACTGATGGGGTGATCACAATTAAGCCCAACCGCTTCATGAGGATGGAAGACATAGCCACCTACAGGCTAGCAGTGCTTTATCTGGCAGATCGTTTAGCCGGAAAAACTACTCTGAACGAAAACCTTTCAAAATGTATTTTAAAATTAAGTAAATGTTCTATTTAATTAGCATAGAAAAACATTAAATTAGCCTCAGATATTATCTTTGGGTAAAAATTAAAGAAAATATATAATTTTTCCCTATTTAATAAAACATAGAACAAAACATGCCATGAGACTACCCAAGAAAACACTGTACATAGAGTTAAATTTAGCAATTCCCCCTCTTTTTTTGTCTACCAGGTTCCTGTTACAATACAATTATTCCATGGCCTTTTGCCTGAATTATTCTAAGCTGCTGCACCGGAGGAAATGAGTCAGAAGAAGTGGTCATGACATACACTTCTGCCTTTGGCGAGATTTCTCCTGGTATCTTGTAAATCCATAAGGCTTCATTTGTACAGGTATTTTGACTTGTCTGCAATTTTTCCAACCTGTTTTTGATAACAAGTTCTGCTTCTGGGATACTTTAAAACCATAAGGTGTGTGTCAGATACCAATTCTAGAAAGTGGAGAGAGGCAAATGTGTCCCCCTTTGTGTAGCCCCCTACCTAGTGTCCCTCAGATTCTGGCCCAACCCCAGGGTTCTAAGTGATGGTTTAACTTAGGGAAGGTCATGAGAGGCAACTGCATTGGGGCACATGCTGAAACAGGGCTGCTGAGACATGTACTAACCATAGCAGGTAAATGTAGGATGGGACTTGACATTGATCTAGGAGAAGAAGATAGTCATTGGGATTTTTTGTTATTAGAAAGTGCCTCATATATGTGAAGCACACACTCAATCAGTGAGCTATACCCGTTCCTAGACATTGGGACTTTTGCTAACTTTGTCCTTGATGGGTGAATTCTGCTTTGGCTGATTCTTAAGAATGGCAGAGTAATTCCAGAATTCAGTTAAATTGGAAAAGCTGATGGCTGATTTGAACTGAGACTTATAATGCATCAGCTGATGTGAATGTCTAGGTTAGGTCCAGACTCATTTCACTTCTGGTATGGCAAAATACGGCAGTACAGGACACCTCTTGCCTCCCCAGGACCATCCTGGTCACAGTTATCCCAGGCTAGGCCAGTGTTAGAGCAAACCCCAAAGTAGAGGCAGATAGAGGAGATGAATGATACCCTTCTAGTATTCAACATTCATTCATTCAACAACTAGTAAGCATCAACTGTGGTGACAGTGGTGACACAATAGTCAATGAAGACAAATATGGTACCTGCTTGGTTGACACTGGTAGTTAGATGAGCTGACTTCAACCACCCAGGCAGCCAGTAGCTTGAGAAGGCTATAACCAGTAAGGCAATGAATAGCCTTCAGTCTTGTTTAACTTGCATACCTCCCTACGTATTTTGGAAAAAACATGATACCCTGACAGACTTTTAAAAACACTACTTCTAAAATATTCTTCAAGTTTAAATCTTAAAAATGCATTTTATGATGTAAATATTATTTAAAAATAAAAATGTTAGGTTGCTCTTTTAAATGTATCCAGTGAAATCTTCATATAATAGAGTTTAATAGCTACCATTTTCCTTATTTAAAAATACCTTAACAATGGAAGTGGGTGTAGCTCAGTGGTTGAGTGCCTGCTTCCCATGCACGCGGTCCTGGGTTCAAGTCCTGGTACCTCCTCAAAAAAAACCAAAAACAAACAAACAAAAAAAAAACTTTATAACAGTTGGAGATTTTATATCACAGCTTTTGTTTCCTGAATTCCATCTACTTCTCCCACAGAATTTTATCCTAAAATGGTTTTTTTTTGTTTGAAAATCTCATTGATCACCCTATTATACTTCTCAGCATTTTATATATATATAAATGTTCTTTTTGTTATCATAAGGCTGTAAGCATTTAATAGTCAAAATGACATATATGTTAGAAATTTTTATAAATATTTAACATAAAAATAACATTTTACTTTAAATATACCTTTAATGAAATGTATTGCTACAGTGTTATGGTGACTTGGTTAAAGAAACTGATTATCTAAATCTTTCTTTGTCTGGTGGGCAGAGACTTTTACACCCTGTGTAATATCCCATTTTAAGAACAGTGAAGGGTGTGAGATTTTGTCTACTTGTAGGCTAACAAATGAGTCTGCCACAGTTTCATGGATGCTGGCAAAGCAGTTTATTACTCACAATAGTATTACATTTGCAGTAGTCAAAGCATCACCATTTTTGTACTGGTTCCCTGAGTCCCAATTCCCACAGAACCCAAGAGGATGGGCCCCAATGGATGCCTGCTCATGTGGTAGGTTGTGTTTCAGGAAAGGAATTCTGATCTTAGGGAACCCGAATCTTTTATACCGGGCAGTAGGCTTGCCTCCCGTTTGCACCAGAGGGAGACATTATCCTTATTATTCTGAACAATAAACATGCCTGTTCTTTTCTCTGGAGGGAAACACTAACTGACTTCCATGACTGTTTGCTATTCAAACATCCTTTAAGGATGGTACAGCATTAAGGGCAGCCAGTGCCTCACTCTCAGAGACTGTAGAAACGTGAAAACGCATGGAAAATTGTCTCCTAACACACCATAGAAAGATTATGGGTGAAAGGTGAGTTTGTTTTTAAGTGAGAGAAAGGCCTAACTAAGGCAACTTCACAGGCAGATCTATTTTGACAAAGAGTTCACATGGAAGTTGAGGATCTGGACATTGATTCCCTTAGTACTATCTCTATTCTCTTATGTCTTGGGAAATATTCACATACTCAAGCACCAGGACCCCAGTTTGGACATCACTATTATGAGAGTCTTGAAGGTATATCTTGGGCTGCTGGTCTCTGGGAGTAGCCCCATCCAGTAACAGCTTTGAAGTATTTTTGGTCCTGCAATGCTCCTTTCCATTTTTCTAACCTTTTGGAAAAGTCTTTGCTAAAAGTTATAGTTGCACTGAGCAGTGTGATGAGAGAATTAAAAGAAGGGTCCCTGCTTTTGCTTTGAGTACAAGCAGGATACGGGAGGGCAACAGTAGTCAGAGGGAGAGTCCAGGAATTCAGGAAATGATCTCAGCAGAGCAATGGGCAGCCTGTGCTCAGGGAGCCTGGATTGGGCTGGAGACAGACAAGTGGCTGAGGTGGATTCCTGATTCCTAGAAATAGTGAGAAATTGTCAAGAATCTAGAATTCCTGCACTTAAACAGGATGGGTATTAATACTCTTCTATTGGCAATGTCTACTGGCAGCCCATTATAACAGATATGACTTATTTGCATAATTTCCCAACTATGCTTTTCAATAACAAGGCCAGTTTCTGCAACATGTATTTTTAACCATCTGGCCTGGCAAGTACAGTTGTCCTTGGAGAACTTGATAAAGTGATTCTTAAAGTATTTTTTATGTTATTTTTAGTTAAAAACCAGCACAAATATTCTCCAGGAACATTGTTTCATCTTGTTGAAACTGAGCCTCTGTAGTCTTGCTTACTTTTTTTTTTAAACAAATCGATTTTATTGATGTATATTAATAAAGCATACAATTGATCCAAAGTGTACAATCAATAGTATTTGGTATAATCACACAGTTGTATGTTCATCACTTCAATCATTATCAGAGCATTTTCACTATTTCAATAATAATAACAATAATAAACAAAAAACAGACATACAAGCAAGAAAATTCCTCACCGATCTCTCTCTGTTTCCCCTGCTGTACATAGATGCTATTTCTGGCAATTCTTGCACAATTATTTATTTGTTTATGAAGTTGTTTTATTGAGATGTATTCACATACCATATGATCTATCTAAGGTGTATAATCAATGGCTTTTAGTATAATCACGATGTTGTACATTCATTATCTCAGAAATTTTAGAACAATTCATTACTCCAAAAAGAAAGACTCCACATGCCTTAGCATTCCTTCCCCAGCCCTATGTAACCACTAATCTAATTTCATCTTCATAAATTGATTTATCTTTACATTTTATATAAATGGAGTCATACAATATGTAGCACTCTGTGTCTGGTCTCCTTCACTTAGTATAATGTGTTTTATTTTCTGTTATTAACATTTTTTAAAATAAATCAATTTTTGTTGATACATATTAATAAAGCATACAATTCATCCAAAGTGTATAATCAATGGTATTTGGTATAAACACATAGTTGTTCATTCATCACTTCAAACATTATTAGAGCATTTTCATTATTTCAATAATAATAATAAACAAAAAACAAGCAAACAAGAAAATTCTTCACCTCTCAATCTCTGTTTCTCCTGCTGTACATAGCTGCTATTTATGGCTATTCTTGCACAATTATTTATTGGTTTAGTAGGCAGTTTTATTGAGATATATATTCACATACCATATGATCTATTCAAAGTGTATAATCAATGGCTTTTTTTTTAGCTGTTAAAAGTCCTTTATTGTAAAATTGTAAAATAAATAGAAAAATAGATAGAAAAAACTACAAATTTTAAAAGAGAGTGCAAGGGCAGGTTAGATTTAATATAATCAATTATAAAAAGTAGATAGCATAGTAGCAAACATTTATAAAAATAAATAATAATGTCAATATAATAGAAATGAATTATAACATAATTCTAATTTTTATATTATAGCTGTAACTATTGGACATAATAATCTCTAAGAATGAAATTATTGGTTTAGTTATTTAATTTCCATTTAGGCCATATTCTTTCTAGATAATCAAATTCTATTTGGGAATTCTTCACATCTTATTGGAATGAATTACAGCAGATAACAATTTGCCAACTCATAATTTTATGAGGTAGAAAAACTCAAAATCTTGTTCAACAGTAGTCACACTAAATTATTATTGATCCAGATAGATTATTTTAAATAAAGCGTATGGGGAAGCAGATGTGACTCAAGCAACTGGGCTCCCGCCCACCACATAGGAGGTCCCTGGTTCAGTTCCTGGTGCCTCCTAAAGAAGAAAACGGGCTATAATGCAACAAGAGACAAAAAAAGAAAGCATAATGAGAGACACAACAAAGCAGGGAGCAGAGGTAGCTCAAGCAATTAGACACCTCCCTCCCACATCAGAGGTCCCGGGTTCAGTTCCCAGTGCCTCCTAAAAATAAAACAAGGAAGACAAACAGACACAGCAAGTGCAAACAACGAAGAGATGGGGAGGAACAAATAAATAAGATAAATCATAAAATAAAATAAAATAAAATAAAATAAAATAAAATAAAATAAAAGAGTATGACTAAGAAAGGGTTAAAGAAAAATGAAGTGTCCAAAAATATACCTCTTCTCCAGTCCTTGTCAATTAAAAGCACATGTTTATTTTGTATGAAAAAAATTAAAGAATACTCATCACAGGAACAGTTTGCCAGTTGTACTGAATAATTATTGTTCATATACTAATGTTGTTATTTTACATTTACCTGGTCGACTCCAGCTCTTTTTTGGTTACTATTTGCATGGAATACCTTTTTCCAACCTTTCACTTTAACCTGGTTTTGCCTTAAGTCTGAGACGGGTCTCTTGTAGACAACATATGGACAGTTCATATATATTTTTTATTCTTTCTATCAATCTATGTCTTTTGATTGGGGAGTTCAGTCCATTAACAGTAAGTGTTATTACTGTAAAGGCATTATTTACTTCATCCATTTAGTGCTTTTTGATTCTCTGTTGTCATATCATTCTATTGTTTGCCTTCTTATCCTTTAGTTACCCTTCATAATAATCTTCATTTCTAAATGCTTCTCCAAATCTCTTACCCTTGTTTTTTCCTTTCAGGCTGCAGCACCTCCTTTAGTATCTCTTGTAAATCTGGTCTTTTGGTAACATATTCTATCAGTTTTTGTTTGTCTATGAAGACTTTGAAACTCACCCTCATTTTTGCCGGATACAGAATTCTTGACTGGCAGTTTTTCCCTTTCATTAACTTAAATATGTCATGCCACTTTCTCCTCTCCTCCATGGTTTCTGATGAGAGGTTGGCACTTAATCTTATCGAGTTTCCCTTGTATGTGATGCTTTGCTTTTCTCTTGCTGCTTTCAGAATCCTCTATCTCTGATACTTGTCATTCTGAAATAGCAGGTGTCTTGGGGTAGGTCTATTTGGATTTATTCTGTTTGGGGTTTGTTGTCCTTCTTGGACATTGATATTTATACCTTTCTTAAGGGTTTGGAAGTTTCCAGTCATTATTTCCTCAAATATTCTTTCTGCCCCTTTCCCATTCTCCTCTCCTTCTGGGACACCAATAATGTGAATATTTGTGCGTTTCACATTGTCATTCAATTCCCTGGGACTCTGTTCCATTTTTTCCATTCTCTTCTCTTTCTGTTCTCCTGTCTTTTCAAGGCCAGGTGTTCTGTCTTCGAAATCACTAATTCTGTCTCCAAGCAATTCAAATCTGCTCTTATGTGCCTCTAATGTATTTTTAACCTCATCCATTGTGTCTTTCATTCCCATAAGATCTTTTACTTTTCTTTGCAGGCTTTCAAATTGTTCTTTATGTTCTCCTAGTGTCTTCTTAATATCCTTTATTTCTTTAGTCATATTTTCTTTTTGATTTAGGAGTGTTGTGTGATTATCACTGATTAATTGTATTAAATCCTGTATCTCTTTAGGATATTTGGTTTGTTCTTTTGTCTGGGCCATCTCTTCCTATTTCCTAGTATGGCTTGTAATTTTTTGCTGATGTCTAGGCATGTGAATATGTTGGTGAATTTACTCTGATCGCCAATTTCTCTCTCTTGTCTATTTTTTTTTTCTTTTTCACAGCTCTTCTTTTATATTTGGTTCAACTTATTCTCAGTCTTTAAAATTGCCCAGCTTGAGTTTTCAAAATTGGAAGAGGGACTCACTAGTGGGGGGCAGATTTTCTCCAAGGGGTTGGATACAGAGAGTGTGAACAGTTTTGCCCATGCAATTTCCAGGCCTGCCAGCAGATGGTGCTAGTCAGCATACCTTTCCACAGAGGTGTTTCAGTCTTGGCTTTCCTGTGTTCCTGTGTTAAATCTCCAGATTGGAGATTCAAAGTGGGCTCTGCTGGCCGAATTCACTGAAGAAAAGCACCCCGACCTCCCCTCCCTTTTCCCTTGAAACAGCTAACAGGGGGAAGATATATGTTCCCCTCTCAGTTGGCTGCAGTGAGGCCGGGGGTTTTACCCCAGCTTAATATCTTGGGGGTGGGGAAGGGAGCCCTTCCTGGCCACCACCAGGGCTTGGTAACTCATGTTTGTCATTTTGGCTTCTTCATCTCTCTGTCCCTTGCCCTCCTGGGAGTTGTGCAGTACTGTCCTCATCTGTTAACCTCCAAAGCGGGTCCGTTGGACAGGCTCTTTCTCCATTTTTTTTTTTTTTGGTGAGAGCATTCAGTTCTGCCTGTTAGTCCATCACCATCTTCCACAATTCTTGCTTACTTTTAAAGAAAAGGATGATATTGAGGAAAAGAAAAGAAGTTTCTTGTCTTTTCCTCAAGAAGTTAACCTCCAAGAAGTAGGATCTATAGCAACTGAAAAGATTCTTAGCTTCAAAAATAAAATTTGTATCAATTTATCAAAATTTTAACCACCCACAAATGAATGTTGTAACAATTTTGAAAACAAAATGCTAACCTGTTAGTAGCTGGCAAGAAAATTCTTCTTGGGAGAAATTGTTAAATGTTTTGAAAGACGTATTTAAGATACTTAGAGTAGAATTGGTCCAATTACTAGCTGCAGGGCTTTTGTTTTGCTTCCTTAGGGGACGAATGAGAGGAAAAAGGAATTGCTGGATATAATAGAGAGAGGAGCAAAGAGACTGGGTCCTTCCTGATAGAATTAGAAATAACCCTTACAGGTACCACAAAGCAGGGGCCTTTGGAGGAAAATACATAAGAGGAATTCTTTCAGGGTGTTAGTTGTCAGATTGCAATGTAAACCTCTCCTTTCTTCCCTATGAAACCTTTTGTAACTTCTGTGAGTAGATTTTTGGAGGAGCCAGGAAAGGGAAGGACTTCAAAGAAGGGAGAAAAGGCAGTAGCCATCTAAGTGTGGTCAGTATTTTCTTTTCATCCTCATTCTATTCTTTAAATTTTAGGAGGGAAGGGACAGCAAGGTGTACTTTCATTAATCAACTGAGATGTCTTTAAGTGTATATCTGCTCAGGGCTTGCCAGATGGTATTGGTGACTTACATTTATCATCCATATGTATTGATTACATTGGAAGGTAATAATGGAAAGGAAAGGAAATATGTAATCAGTCTTCTAATTTTTAATGCAAAGGTACACCAAAGGTAAGGTGTTTTGCTGGATTAAAAAAAAATTAAAAAAAAGGAAAAGAGAGAAAAAGCATATAAAGGAGGGAGAATTTAGTATAACTTTCTTTTCCTTTTAGCTCATTGTGCCAGTAGGAGGAGGTATAAGGGAGCTCTGAGATTAGATGTATCAGGAAGAAAAGAGGTTTTAAAAAAAAAACAAAAAAGCAGGTAAGGAGGAGGCATAGGCCATACAGAGTAGTAAAGAAAGTTGCTAAGGCATTCGGAAGGCACTTTTTGATGTTCTGGTCATTGTCATGAGCTTATGAAGGAAGTATACAAGACCTCTTCCATTCTACTGCTTTCCAGTTAAATAAGGGCAAGAAAGTCCTCATTGGAGAACCTGGTCTCTCTTCTCTGTCTTCATCTGGTATGTGAGAACCCATGCAATGCTAACTGCCAGCTTTTTCCGCCATAATCATTGTCACTGTATGTTATGGATTTAATCACGCACACCACAAAGACTTTTTCAGGCCCTAAACCCAGGTCCTGTGAATGTGAACACCTTGTAAATAGGATCTTTGAAGATATCATTGGTTAAGTTGAGGCCAAACTGAATCAAGGTGGGCATTAATGCAGAATGACTGGAGTCCTTATAAGCAGAGGAAAATAGGAGACAAGGAGAAAGACAGCCATGTGACAGAGGCAGAGGTTGAGTTACGGATTGCTGGCAAGCTACCACCTGAATGCTACAGACTTCAGAGAAAGCTTGATCCTCACTGATTTTAGACACCTAGCCACCAAAACTCTGGGACAATAAATTTCTGTTGTTTAAGCTAACAGTCTGTGGCATTTGTTAGAGCAGTCTTGGCTATAGTTTGACTCTGAAAACCATTTTCCACATACACTTTACTGAAAGACATTACTTTTAATGGGAAAAAAAATCTATTTTCAAGGTTTTTATTTCCTTATTCAATTCTGGGGACACAATTTAAATTTTTTTCTAATATTTTGGTCTCTTCTGCTTATCCATTATTATTTCATGTATGTCACATCCTTTGTCTTAATTTCAGGGGTTAACAAATATTTAGTGGGCACAACAACATTACAGTATTAGACAGTGCTGTTGTTTCCTATAAATTCCAAATTTGTTGAAATTTTGGCATTATTTTTGTTTTTGGAGCTGTTTATTTTTTGGAAGGACTTCAAAACCTCTTTGGAGCCTGAATTCTGTAGAAAGGCTCTCTACATCAATGAAAAAGCAGTGTAAGTACCAAATTTCTTTCATTTGGCTATGAACAGATTGTGAAAGAAAGTAACTTGGAAATGTCCAGTAGAGGGCAATACTCAAGCAAAACACAGACAGCTCCTGAGCTACGGCTTTGTTTCCATCCTGATGCTGACACCCAGTGTGTGTAGCTTGGCCTCTTTGGGCAAGTGGAAAGCTAAGCAGTGCAGGAGTTATTGTTAAAATGACCATTTTTAGTGTTTAAAATTGGGGCTTTGATGACTATTCTTGTAGAGACAGGTATTCAGGCAAGCGTTGGCTCAAGGTCTGAGTCAGAAATCCTACTGTCATAACCATTGAATTTTGACCAAGAAATTCCAAACTCTTTCTTCATCTGGTGACTGTGTGATGAGCTTCTACTGACTCAGAACGATTCACCAATTACTGTAACCTGTGAGAATCAGCTCTTTGCTGCTTCATTAATGAGACTTATTTTTTGTTCTGAGATTTCATGCTCCCTTCCAAAATGATCAGACAAGAGGATCATTGGAGTGTTCAGAAGGATAAATAGAGTTTATGTCTTAACATTTTGGAAGCAGAGCAAGAGTATCACATACCCTTCAAGTCTGTAATGAAATTGTGCATCCCTTCCCCACTGAATGCCCATGAACATAACCCAAATTTTCTTTTACAATTTCAAGAGTTTGCGGAACCCCCTGTGAGTCCATGAGCCCCCAGGATAAAAATCCCTGATGGAGAAAAAGCTCTTGCTGAAGTCAGAATGAATGTTCAGGAGATTCAATAAGTCTTGAAAGTTGGTTCTATGCCATAATTAAATGCCTAATGTTCTTACCCAGGCATCTATAGGCAACTCAGCACTTTCTCTCCCAAACTTGCTCCACCTGGCTTCTCTGATTCTTTACTTGGTATGGCTCTTGTTCCAGTGACTCTCACTTGAAATCTTGGAGTCATCTTTGATTCCTCTTTGTCTTGCTCAGTGTTAAATCTCTGGAGTACTCTCATATTCAACCCCTTCTTTCCATTTCCACTGTCCGCCTCTTCCCTTTGGGCTTTTACTAGTCAAGGCTAGACTAGAAATTTAGCCTCCTACTTGGCCTCTCATTTCCTCTTTCTTACCTGTTGCTTCCCTCTTACCCTTACCAGGTATTCTTTTAAAACCCTGCTTTGGATTCATCTCTTCTGCTCTTATCTTGCCATCTTTTAAAAACTCCTTATGAAGTAGCTTTTTTCAGAGACTGCTAAAAAAATGTTCAGTTCTTGCGTTCGGGATCAGCCTTTGTCCTTGCTTCCGCTGTGCTGTTGCTTTACCTTATATTTCAGTCAGAGTGGAACACTTGTCCTTGCTATGCCTTTTCTTACCTCCTAGCCTTTGCTCAGAGTTGATTTGCCTGGAACTCTTCTAGATTAGGTGTTCTTAACATTTTTTGTCCCATGGAATCTCGTTGGCAATCTATGAAGCACATGGACACTTTCTCAGAATGTTTGTAATGCATATAATGATATATATAGAATTACTAAGGAAACCAATTATAATGAAATGTAGTTTTAAACATATTTTTTCAGATCTTTGATATTATATGTGTGCTTTATTAATACATTAAATAACAAGATCTAACATTGAGCCTAATAATTATCATAGTAGTTTATTGCCTACACCTACAATGGAAGGAAATGATAAATTTCAGTTAGAGGTTAGTGAATATAAAGATGTATTTTCTTCTCCATCCAGGTTCAGAGACTCCAGGTTAAGAGCCTCTAAATCAAAATCATTGTTTCCCAAACTAGAGTATGTACCACAATTACCTAGATGTTAAACACAGAATGCTGAGAACCATTTCTGATTCAGTAGGTCTGGAGTGGACCCTAGAATTTGCATTTCTAACAAGTTTCCAAATGTTCCTGATGCTGCAGGCCCAGGGACCACACTTAGAAAACCTCTGATCTAGAGTAGGTCACCTCTTGCCATCTTTACCAAGCAAACTCCTATGCCTCCCTAGAGACCCAGAAAAAGGCCACCTTCTGTTTTAAGTTTTCCCTTATCACCCCTATAAGAAGAAATTTCCTTCCCTTCAATGACTTTTGTCCCAGATTACTTATACAACCTGGTGTCCCAGGACTTGCTTTCTGCCTTATATTTTGGTCACTGGGGTACATGGTGGCTAGCCCCCACTGGGCTCCAGCCTTCTAAACTACTCTTGCTACTGCAAATGTTATATTTCAAACCTCCATGAAAGAATAAATGTTTTCTCACACTCCTTATACTGCAAATTCTGCTAGGGTATGAAACATGTCTTAAAATTTGTGGAAAGGAGAAGGGACAGAGGGAGAGAAGGAAGAAGGGAAGATACAATGGAGAACTCCCCATTCTAGCAGCATTGAAATTAATAATGGAAAAGAACACCTAGTTTACTCACTTAATACCCCTATTGGATGCTATACCCTGAAATAGCCTTTATCCTGATTAAACACAAATAACAAAGGAGGGTACCTATTGGACCCTCCAGCAAAATTTCAGAAAGATGTTCCTTGGCCCATATTAATTGTCTCATCTAGGTCACTGATTTGAATATTGCATAGGTCAAAGCCCTGCGGGTGGGTCTAGAGTTTCTACAAAGGCATTGATATAGTATTCTGGAAGCTACAGTGGTCAAAACAGCATGGTACTGGCATAAAGATAGACACAATGATCAGTGGAATAGAATTGAGAATCCAGAAATAAACCCTCACCTATACAGCCAACTGGTTTTTGACAAACCTACCAAGCTAACATTAACGGGACAAAACAGTCTCTTCAATAAATGATGCTGGGAGAACTGGATAGCTGCAGCCAAAACAATGAAAGAGGACCCCCTATCTCACTCCCTACACAAGAATCAACTCAAAATGGATAAAAGACCCAAATGTAAGATACAGGACCATAAAAATACTAGAAGAAACTGTAGGGAAACATTTTCAAGATCTTGTGGTAGGTGGTGGTTTCTTGGACCTTACACCCAAAGCATGAGCAACAAAAGAAAAAAAATAGATAAATGGGACTTCCTTAAACTTAAACACTTTTGCACCTCAAAGGCCTTTGTCAAGAGGGTGAAAAGGCAGCCTACTCAATGGGAGAAAATATTTGGCAATCACATATCTGATAAGGGTTTAATATCCATGATACATAAAGAGATGTTATAACTCAACAATAAAAAAGACAAACTACCTGATTGAAAATGGGCAAAAGAGTTGAGTAGACATTTGTTCAAAGAAGAAATACAAATGGTAAAAAAACAAATGAAAAAATATTCAACGTCATTAGTGATTAAAGAAATGCAAATCAAAGCAACAATGTGATACTGTTTCACACCTATGAGAATAGACAGTATTACAAAGATGGAAAACTACAAGTGTTGGAGAGGATGTGGAGGATAAGACTGCTTATTCACTGTTGGTGGTAATGTAGAATGGTACAGCCACTGTGGAGTATTGTTTGGCAGTCCTAAAGAAGTTGAATATAGATTTGCCATGTGACCCAGCAATTCCAGTACTAGATTTATGTCCCGGCCCGCGGGACAAATCAACTGAGACTCTGAGTTATCCAGCAAAGTAATGAGACGTAGACATAACAGACACACACACAGAGACTTTCTACATGCTTCTTCTTTATTGCTTCTTCATGGCTTCCACCTCCTTAAGGGAGGTGGTGGCATATATAACATGAAAAAGGGGAAGTACGTGTAAGGCATATGTGGCAGGCTGGGATTGGGCACAGTTGGTTGCTAGGGAGGGTTTGCTATCTGTGGAAGGTGGGAAGGTTTCGCGCGCGTGCGGGAGCAGGGTGAGCTACTTCCTCAAAGAAGGCTAAATATAGGATCAGGCTTGTTCTTTGTTGTCGGTTGGCCATTTTAGCTTCACCTCTTTCTGGCTGCCTCCAACAGATTTATACCCAGAAAAACTGAGAGCAGTGACACAAACGGACATCTGCACATCGCTGTTCATAGCAGTGTTATTCACAATTGCCAAAAGGTAGAAACAGTCCAGGTGTCCATCAATTGATGAATGGATAAACAGATTGTGGTGTGTATATACATGATGGAATATTATGCAGCTGTAAGAAGAAATGAAGTTGTGAAGCATATGACAACATGGACATTATGCTGAGTGACACAAACCAGACACAAAAGGACAAATACTGTATGATTGTGCTATTATGAACTACAAATATTATGTAAACTAATGGAGTTAATAACTAGAATATAGGTCTCCAGAAAATAGAAGGAGGGTAGAGAATGGAAAACAGGGTTAATCTGTGTAGAATTGATAAAAAGGTTGTTTGTAAATCTTTGGAAATGACAGAAATGGTGAAAGCACATCATAGTGTTTGTAAGTAGCAGAGCTAATATATAGGTATGATAGTGGTTGAAAGGGAAAGTCTAAGATCATGTATATTACTAGAAAGAAAGCAAAAAAATGTAACATGGAACTGTATAGCATAGTGAAACCTCAGGTGACATATGAATATGGGTAATATTGCATATTTTCAAAGACTGTTTTTCTTTTGAAATGAACAAATGTACGTTAATGTTACAAGATGTCAATATCAGGCAAAAATACAACCAAAGCAAAATATAGTGTATAATAATACGTTAATCTTCCATTAAGGGTTTTTTAAAAAAGGAAATATACTAAGTGAGAGACACTAGACAAAAGGTACTATATATTGGTTTTTATTAGAGCATTTTTATTATTTCAATAATAATAATAAACAAAAAACAAAGAAACAAGAAAATTTTTCACCTCTCAATCTCTCTATATTTTCCCAGCTGTACATAGCTGCTATTTCTGGCTATTCTTGCACAATTATTTATTTAATTTATTAAACAGTTTTGTTGAGATATATTCATATACCATACAATCCATCTAAAGTGCATAATCAATGGCTTTTAGTATAATCACAATGATGTGCATTCATCATTGCAAAAAATTTTAGAATTATTTCATTATTCCAAAAAGAAAACTCCACACCCCTTAGTATGCCTTCCCTAGACCTACATAACCACTACTCAAACTTCATCTTTATAAATTGATTTATATTTACATTTTATATAAATGGAACCATACAATATGTTACACAATATATTTAGTTCATAGTAGTGCAATCATACAGTATTTGTCCTTTTGGGTCTAGCTTGCTTCACTCAACATTATGTCCTCCAGGTTCATCCATGTTGTCATATGCTTTACGACTTCATATCTTCTTACAAATGCATAATATTCCATCGTGTGAATAGACCACAGTTTTTTTATCCATTCATCTGTTGATGGACATTTGGGCTGTTACTTTTGGTAATCGTGAATAATATCTCTATGAACATCAGTGTGCAGATGTCTATTCGTGTCTATATATTGTTTTACTCCATCTATACAAAATATAAATACAAATAAATTAGAAAGATGGAAACAGAATAGCAGCTATGTATGACAGGGAAAGCACAGTGAGATTGAGAGGTGATTATTAAGGGGTAGAGCTTTTTTTAACATGTCTACTTCTCATTATTTATTATTATTATTATTACTGAAATAATGAAAATGTTCTAATACTCATTGAAGTGATGAATGCACAACTACGTTATTATACCAAATATCAATGACTGTACATAATGGATGGATTGCACACTTTGGATGGATTGTATGCTTTATTAATATGTATCAATAAAATTGATTTTTAAAAAAAGAATTTGTACTGTTATTGTGGCTAGATAGGAAACTACTATTACTCAATTCTTTCCTAGGAGGGAGAAACTGAATTTTGTTTGGAGGCTTAGAACACCTGGTATTCATAATGACACCTGCCAGGTAATTCAACAGAGACTTTGAATGCCTCATTCCCTAAGAAGCTAAGTATTCATTTGCTTACTGTGTTTTGGGCAGTATGGAGAGCACTTTACATGCTTTTCATAATCTTCTAACAATTATATATGGTAGGAACTTAATAAATCCCATTATTCAGATGAGAAAACTGAGGCACAGATTGGTTAAATAACTCGCCCAAGGTTATATAGTTGGTAAGGAGACAAAGCAGGGACTGGACTCTTCCTTTATCTGACTCCAGAGCCTGAGTTCTTAACCATTACTATATACATGATAGCTGGAAAATGTGCTTATTAAAATTTTGTTTTCTTAAGCATCTCTGAATAATTCAAATATCTTCCCCAGATCTAGTTGAAATGGTTTTCTGTTAACCTAATCTTTGTAGTTTACTCTTTGTTCTTAGTTCCTAGAAGGACAATAACAAGAACTTCCCAGTTCTACTCCCAGGAAAGTCAGGAATAAGATAACATCTCAGCAAAACCAGAGAATGGTGCCAGAAGCACCTTATAACCCAGGAAATCTGTAACTACCCTGGGATAAAAGGCTGTGAACCAGGACATCAAACAGGAGTTTTACGTACAGGCAATAGCACAGGAGAACCTGTAATTAATTCCAGAATCATCCATATGGCAGGAATGTATCACATAGTCATCACTTGATCCTCAACCCCTATTTCCCATATAAAAACCCTATCCTCCTTCTCACTTTGAGCTGGTTTTGGGGGAGATTCTCCCAGTTTCTTGCTTGTGTACTTGTAATAAATCACCTTTACACTGAGATACTTGTTTCTCCTTTGTAGTGCTGGCTTGGGAGGGCCTTTCTATTGGAAATAGCTGTGCTTATGGTAACAAATTTTGGTGAGCCAGCCAGGAGCCATGCTGCTCTGGGGCACAGCCCCCCAGAGCAGTCCCAATCTGTGTCTCATCGGCTCTGGGGCTTCCCTGGATCCCTTGGCTCTGTGCCTTGCAGCTGCCCTGGGATTTTCCTGGAGGACCAAGGCAGAGGTTCCAGGTAATCTTTCTGTTGTGAGTGGACACTGGGTGCTTTATGTGAAGGTGATTCTGAAGCTGAGTCTTTCCCTGGGCTAGGTAAGTGTGTAAAAGTTCAACTTTGCTGTTCTACTTGTACTGAGGGGCCTGTTGAATTTTGAGTTGATCTGAGCTCGTGAATATGGACCTGGTGGGTTTGAGTCCCATTATCTGTGATCTCAGATTTTGGGTCTCTGTGCTGATTAATTGCGGGGTTTTTTTGCTTTGAAGTTGGGGGAAACTGTTGATTTTGAGGACCACCTGTTTGTGACCTGTAGCCATGGGAAACTCTCAGAATGTGCCAGCTATGTCCCTTTTGGGTTATGTATTCAATAATTGGTCTAAATTTGAAGGAGATCCCCTTAAGAAAAAGAAAATGATTTTCTATTGTAACATTGCCTGGCCACAGCATAAATTGGATGATGGTGAAAAGCAAACTTAAAAATGAATCTTTAGATTTCAATACTATCTTGCAATTGGATTTGTTTTATTAAAAAAAATCACAAATGAAATTAGTTTACCTACTGGAGAAGTAGAAATACTTAGCAACATTAATGTTCTTTTTTCTATTTCCATGTTAATTCTAATTGGATTTGGATAGCTACATTAATAAAATTGGTGCTTTTAAAGTTAAACTTTTGAACTGGAAAACCCTATAAAAGAAAAGGAGGAAAAAAAAAAACAGAAAAATGCTAGCAGCTTTTGTAAGCCTGCAATTCAATCATGGCTTAGCCCTGATAGCAACCAGCACCCCTGTCAACTTGCTTCCAGAAAGCTGTTTCAGAAATGTGTCCTTATAAGTGTTTCACACGATAGCTCTCTAAAAGACTGATAAAGCAGTAAACTAAAGACCTATGGGCTATCAATGTTCTAGTATTTGCATGCTACTGGGTATTTAAAATGAAGAAAAGTGATGTTTGCATATAATCAAATTGAGTCATTACTCTGATAAGTTTGTTTAATCTTGATGGTAATTGTTTGAAGTTTGCTTGGAGAGAGCCACCAACTTAAGTATGTAAGGTATATGGAATGTTTTTCTTTATTAAGGAAGAAGAAAGTAAGTTTGTCCTAAGATAAATTAGTTATTAAGGAGGAAAATAGCTGAAATATGGTTCTGTGGGGAAAAAAAAATCCCTCAGCTTTCCTTAAAGGCCAAGTTGAGAAAAACCAAGTTGAGAAAAGTGCTTCAAAGAGTAAAGGGCATTTCTAAAGTATATACATTTATGAAAATTAATGTTATCAATATATTCATATTTTAATTCACAATGGAAAAATATATTCCAAAACTGAAAACTCATAATACTTGTGTAAACTGTGGAATGGTTTAAATGGAATGATATTTTGACAATGTTTTAAGTTTTTGTCACATTTTATTTTAATCAGAATTTTTATCAAGGTTGTAAAAACAGCTTTCAGTTTTGAATCAATAGCTTACTCCTGAACTTCGATTCTGTCTAAGTGTACTCCTGAAGGGTAATCCAGAATATGTGTTAAGTGTGTCTGTTTAAACTGCTAAATTAGTGTTTAACTGTATTTATACTGCTCCGGTATTCCTAACTGGTTGCTGATTACTAATAAAAGTGTTTCTGAGAATGAGCTCACATATTACAGGCAACATTGATTCCAGAGGAAATTTTAAAAGCAGTAAAAATCAGAAATATGAAATGATGGTGAGCTTGGAGATATCCATATCAAAGGAGTGAGAATTATGAGTCAAATTAGTGAGTTTTATGTTTCTGTTGGTGTGTCTTAACTCTTTTTGTGTTTGTTTGTTCGGTGTATATTTTCATACCTCCAGATGGTAATATCAAATTAACAAATGCAAATTCTTATAAGAGCTCTATTCAAATTGCTAAAAATTAAATAAGTGCTTATACAGGTAAATGAATACTCCTGGACCCCAAATTAGAAAAGCTAAAGAGGATAAAAAGTCATATAATATCTGACTAAAGAAACTATTTAATGGAAAAAAACAATAAAGTTTGTTCTGAATCCTTCCATAATCTTTCTATAGCCTATGTGCCCCCAGGGTCTTCTCCTTACCTTGAGTGAATTCCAGTGACTTATTAAAACTGGTTTGGGAAACTATGGGGTGTGGGCTGGGTGTGGAAAGATAGAGGAGATGTGAGTTTAGCCTAGAATTCTGTGTACTAGGCCTAGAAATCAAAATGATAAGGACAGAGGGGATATTACAGAATAAACTTTGTTTATTCTCTGGCCTATAATTCCCCAATTAAATTCTAACAGCTTTGAGATGAGAGTAGTCATCTAATGGCCAAATTTCAGTAAGTAAAGAAAAAGTCCTTGAAAGCTATGAAAAAGTTTTTCTAAATCGTGATGAAAACAAAACAATTATAATATATTCTCTAGAGCCTCATAGTCAATATGCCTTTGAAGTTGTTCACAATTTTAAGGTATTACGAAAACAAATAAGTTTTAGCCTATGGAAGAAAAAAAAAAACATTTCTTACGTAAACTATCATTAGTTGGTTTTTATTCTACTCGGATATAAACTCTCTAGGTTTATGTGAATACTAATAAAATAAGGTAGCATTAAAATTAAAATTAAAATTAGCATTAAAAATTTAAATCTTTAAGATGATGAACATTGTAAGTTTTTGGTTACTGAAATTGTTACAAATGTCTTTTAAAAAATAATTGCTTTGCCTAAAATTAAAATGACTAGTTTTTCACAGAACAGAAGGAATGATATAAGACAAGACTTAAATGGATATGAAAGAAGTAGAAGGTTTGTGGAAGCTGGTTTAAGGCAATGTGTTTTGTCCTAAGATAAGATGGCTGGTTTTCATAAAATCAAGATGGAAATATGCAGGACAAGACTTGAATACATATGGAAAGTTGTAGACAGGTTAGTGGAAGTGGATTTTGCTTCTTTCTGACTGTAATTCAATTAGCTTATTTAAAGGTGAAATTTGTCTTGAGATGAAGTAATTAGTCTATGTGGTTACAATGTTTATGGGAAGTTTGTAAAAGAATTTTCCAAATGGAAAAATACAATGTAAATGACTAATTCTGGGAAATCATTATTAAGTAGAAATCTAGAAGTTGGTATTAATAACAAAAAGTAATTATACAGCAAAAAAACCTATCCTCAATCTGTTATGATCTATGCTAACTAAGATTTGTTTACTGAATGGTGTACTGATGCCAAACTAAAATTTGACTTTCTTTCTCTGTAAAGTAGCACAGTTTTCTTAAATGGCTGGTCTGTTTTGAGTGGAAGGATATAAAAATCCTTTTGAGATAATCAATGTATATATAAAGAACAAAGAATCTATGCCTTATCAGAATGGCTTTATCATATCCTTTAATGGTTTGAAAAAAATATATATATATATTTATATATATATATATATTTATATATACAGAGCCACTGCTGTTTCGGAAATTTGTCTTTTCCAAACTATTTTACTAATTTATTTGTCACTGTGATAAATAGAGGCCTGTTTAAATATAATGTTCAGATCTGACAACCTTTAAGATTGTAATAAAACCCTTAAGGATATCTTTAATTGCAAACTGTTGGAAATAATTTGTTCTTTCACCTTGTAAAAAGTGAGGTGTTGAAATATATACACTTAATATGTGTAAAAATCTGTATTACATTTACCACTCTGAAATTTTAAGGAATTACCCACATTGTTAAAAGTAATATGTCCTAAAGGTGGGGATATTAACATTCTGAAAATGAGTAATATATTAAGCTGTTGGTAGTGAGAAGATCATCTTGATTCTATTGGGAATCTCAAGTTTTCATAAATTTACTGAAAAAAAAATTTCTTCCAGTACTGTGGAAGTTTCTATGTGGTAAACAGCGTCTTTCTAAAAGATAAAACATGAAGAAGGAATTAAATGTGTAATTTACTTATATGTTTGGCAATAATATAAAAAAATTCTTAACGACTTTCAAAGTTCTCTCTGTCTATTCTATCCTAATACTGGTCTGCATGATAATATTGTTGGTTATAGTTTTAGATATTTTTAGAAAAATGTGATGTTATAAAAACAACCCAAATCTCTTATCAGTTACACTTTTACTCTGATGCTTCTCTAACAGAGCATGCAGTCACCCCATCGTAAACAAAAAGGGACCTTAAAGGAAAAGCAAGGCAAAAGTATATGTTTTGTCTGTTGATTAACATAATCTTGGTAAAAGAATAAAAGTAAAATGAAACAAAACTTCTATGAGTTGTAGTTAATGAGCTCTAGAAATAGCTTTATTTAAAGAAATTAGGGCCTAGATTGTAAGCTCTTGAAGCAGTCACATTTATTCCTGAGCTCTGATGTCTAATTGGTATTTCTATATCTTGAGATGTTTTGCTCTTTATGTATAACCTGATAGCTCCCTAGAATTTTTTTTTTCAGCACCTATATGATACCTGGAACCCAGTTAAAGTTAGCCAGCTCTAAAAGTGATAAAGAAGCAGCCTTATGGCTACACACACACACACACAAAAGAGTGGCCATAGAGGAGCTGTCACAGGGTGGTGCCTGGCTAAGGCACTAGGCATCCCTATTAAGTATCCTGACCTAGTTCATATCATACAAGATTGTGAGGCCTGTTTTCAACTTCCATGAACAGTGCCTTAATGCAGCAGACATATCCATAAAGCCACACACTAAGGGAATGGACTTCAGTGTTGTTAGACTCTCTTGTGCATTTAAACCAGGCCCCAGTGCCATGCATAGTGTCTCTCCATTTGAGTTAGTGGCTAGATCAGTCACTATAACCCCCAAAACAATAAAGGTGTCTGCAACATCTGGTCATGCTCCTGAAGCAGATAGAAATATGTTGCTGCTTCAGACTCCTGCGGCTCCGGCAGCCGATGATAGCACAGTATTGCTAGATTTACAATGGACATTGCCTCCAGATTGGCTCTGTTCATAGTGCTGGAGGGTGCTGTGTACCAGGCCAGTGGCTCTTCAGAACCAATGGTGCTGTGTGAAGGATATGCCCAGTGGAGCAATAATTGCCTGAGTAATGTGGGTAGAACCTAAACAAATACAATTGGCATTACAGCCTGCTCCCATGGAGGGACACCATGTATGCTACTGCAAACCTGGAGCTTAGATGTATTAACTGATGCTCAAAGAAAAGTTTGTGCATTGATTAGTATTAAGTACTGTACCTGATGAATATGATAATAGCTCCTATACTGGATCATATACAAAGTGATATTGAACATGTTAAAAAGCTTTGAAAATTGATTCATTTTCCGAGTAGTTGAAGAACTTGCCTATGAGATGGAGAGCAGTAGCCCTTTTAAGTATTGCCTTTATTCTGCTTGCCGTATGCTTGTCTTGCTGCTGCCCATACTGTCTTTGTATGTTTATGTCTAGAACATCCCATAAAATAATATGGATATTTTCTTCGCCCATCCTCAGCAGAAGGTAACTACCAAAGATGAAACCTTCACCCATTTCTCTCAACGAGGAATGCTTACAAAATAAGAAGAGTGTAACCATAAGGGGATCTTGATAGCTGGAAATGTGCTTATTAAAAATTTCTTAAGTATCTCTGAATAATTCAAAAATCTTTCCCAGAATCTAGTTGAAATGGTTGTCTGTTAACCTAATCTCAGTAGTTTACTCTTTGTTCTTAGTTCCTAGAAGGACAATAACCAGAACTTCCTAGTTCTACTCTCAGGGAAGTCAGGAATAAGATAACATCTCAACAAAACCACAGAATGGTGCCAGGAGCACCTTATAACCCAGGAAATCTGTAACTTCCCTGGGATAAAAGGCTGTGAACCCGGACATCAAACAGGAGTTTTGCAAACAGGAGATAACACAGGAGATCCTGCAAAAAAAAAAAAAAAAAAAAATTCCAAAGTCCTCATCCACATGACAGGAATGTATCACACAGTCATAACGTGATCCTCAACCCTAATTCCCCCTATAAGAACCCTAGACCCCCTTCTCCCTTTGAAATGGTTTTTGGGAAGATTCCCCCAGCTCCTTGCTTGTACACTTGCAATAAATCACCTTTACACTGAGAGAGTTGCTTCTCCTCTGTAGTGCTGGATTGGGAGGGTCTTTATATTGGAAATAGCCATGCGCAACTTGAAGTCTTCAGCTCGTTTAAAATGCAAATATTTGGGTGAAGTTTGCCCCATGAATATACCTCTCTCTTTGGTCACTTTCTGAATATTCTAAGTGGGTTTGTGCATAGTTCTCTCAGTATGACAAAACTATAGGGATCAGATGTTGGGTCTTAGGTCTTATATTTCTTTTAGCTCCAGAAGGATTTGAGTTGATATCCTCTTTGTTCTAATCCCAAACCAAGCTAACTTCCTTTTATGCTAATCCCAAACCAAAAACAAAAGAATTGTTTTCTATATAGAGATTTAAAGTAAAATAGTATTTAAGTGAATTGGGGGCATAGTCTGACTCAGTAAACGGTTTAATAATTTAACGAATTTATTTTTAAGTAAACACTCTGATTTAAGTATAATCAGGGAGCCCCATGCCTCTCTTCAGGTCCCTGGGATGGCCCATGCTGTTTCCTGTGTCTTGAATGCCCTTGCTCACCCTGCACCCTATGCTCCCACCCCTGCATTATTTGGCCCTCAAATTTCCATCATCATTTCATTTCCTGGTGAAGTCCCAGCCCCCTCCCTTTCCAGCCTTACCCAATCTCCTTTGGCTGTGGGCTCTGTGGTGCCTTATCTTCAGAGCCTTGGTGGCATTGTAAGTGAATGGCCCTGCATCGCTGAGGTTATCTGGGCATTTCTTCTCTGATCTGTTCTGTAAACTCTCTAAGGGAAATCTTTGTATCCCCAGCCTGTAGCACAGAGCCTGGGAGGTAACAGGCACCTGTGGCAGTGCCAAGGAGTGCTTGGGGCTGTAGGCTTCCCCACAGTTTCCATCATGCCACACAAAAGAGTTCTATTCTTGGATATAGATGACTGGCATTGTCTCAGTCCTAAATTAAAACCTGAATATAAGCTCCACAAGGGCAGGGCTGGTTACTGGTTTGTTCACTTATGTATCTCAAGCATCTAAGAGTGTCTGGCACATAGTATGTGCTCCAAAATATTTGTTGAATTAATAAAGTTATCCCTAGAAAAATCTATTTTCACTCATCTGTAAGATTCAGTTGTACATGCTCTGCAAACCCAATTTGAGTTCCCTACCTCCTTTCCCCAAACCCTAACCTTCTAATTAAATTGCATTTTTCTAGACTCTCACTTTAGAAAATCTGGTGCTGTCACTGGTAGGTTAATACATATTTTATGAGAGCCTAGAGCTGGAAAATTTCAAGGATGTTTCCCAACAGTACACATCTAGCAAAAGAGTGGTCCAGTTAGAAAGAGGGGATGGGCTGAAGGTAGAATGGATTTCCCAAAGCATCCTTACTTCCAAAACCATGCTAGGAATGGTTCATGAATTATTAAGTAGCTTGCTTTTAGCAAGTACCAAACATGAATATCAGCAGGAATTTTTTTTTTCTTTTAAAAGAGTAACAGCTTTTTGGAAGGACAAAAACAATTTTTATATTGTAAATGTTAGTTTGTGTGCACATATAATTAAGAGTGCTGCCACATGCATGGATTCTTTCCCCCCTCTGTTATTTTACAGGACCGCCCCTCCCCATCCTCAAATTTTCCTTCCAGTTTGGCTTGTCAGAGGCTCGTCAAACAAAGAAGGCAGTGTGTTGTCACCAGTAACCAACATCTGGTTATACAAATGTGGCTAGCGTGCCTTGTGGCTGTCTAAGAGGTGTCATAATGAAACTGCAGGGCATGGCGAAGGGTGTGGCTGTAATATATTACCACACTTTTGGGAGATTAGAAAACAAATGGTCTCAAATTTAGCAGTGACATGTAAGAGTATAATTATTATACTCTTCTTGAAATTGTTTCATTCCAAAAAACATTGGATTTTAGGGAAACACATGGGAAAACTAGAACACATTGAAGGGCTAGAAATGGATCAATGTGATGGCAGAGCAGCCTTTTCAGCACTGCTGAAAGCCTCCTAATGTCAAAAAACTTGTGTTTAGACTAACACTATTCAATTGGTTACTATGGCAATGATGAGATACTCATCATGATGATGAAATTGAAATTTGGGGGGCCAATTTCCATTTGGGGAGGTAGATTCATTAAGGCCTGCCTTTTTCTCTCCTCAAAACTTGACCACATTGTATAGTACTTTTAAAAGTGGTTCATTTTCATACTGTGTGCATACATTTTGGGATTTTTATAACCTTTCTTTGTTCTTGGATCTTATGGCCTAAGTCTTTTCAACAGACACACTCCTGCTACCCAGGCTTGTAAGGCTCATATTAAAGAATGGCACTGCAGGAGTTAGGCTCCCACCCCCACCCTCCAAAAAAAGCATTTCTGCCAAATCCCATTAGATTCCTCCAATGGGCTATAAATGATAAAGGATCCAATGCAATCACTTATTCCTTACTGATGTGTTTATTAGAATTATACTTTGAGGTGGATCCTTTTGAAAGAAGCAGCAGAAGCCTGGCTCTTTTCCCTCCCGGTGCTAATACAAGATTCATTCCTCTTTGCTGCGAGTTCACTGTATGGGATTGTTCCCGGAATGGACTTGCAGGTTCTTGGCTACGTCCCAGAAAAGAATTTAAGGACGCACTATAAATTAAACAGGCAAGCAGAGACTTTCTTATAAAGCAAAAGTAAAAGTGAAAGTGCACACCCGAGGGAAAGAAAGCGAAATTATACACCCGAGACAGGGGTGCGGGCGTGCTCAAGGGAGAGAAGTGTGCGCTGGGGTTGGGAAGTGTGCTTTCTTAAGGTTGCTTTTCCTCCCTCTCCTTCCCGTATGATAATGAAAGATTCTGTTTGCTGTCCTGATTGGTTGCTTTTCTGTTTTCCTATTGGCCCCTGAGGTTGTACCCCAGTTAGCTTTTATGGAACCGTTGGGGAAGTCTTCCTGTTTGACGCTCTCTGGGGCTATTTTTAGCCGGGGGCTTTTGAATGCGACCCTGTGACCAGGCTTTTGGTGGGGCTTCAGCCTTGGTGGTTAGGCTTTTGTTTTCTGGCTGCGTTCTCAGCTAGGAGGTTTCTGGATGGTGTCTTGTGATTTAGCTGTGCAGCTTTGTTCTTTTTTTTTAAATAATTTTATTGACAGTTCACAAACCTTATAATTCACACACTTTAAGTGCACAATTCATTGATTTTTAGTATTTTTTGCTCGTCTGCTCATTGTTTTTGCTTGTTGTCTGCTCATTGTTTTTTGTTTTGTTTTTTGGTTTTTTTTTGCTCGTTTTCTGCTCATTGTTTGTTCATTGTTGGGTTTTTTTTTTTTTTTTTGCTCCTTGTCTGCTTGTTTGTCTGTTTGTTTTTCTTTAGGACGCAGCAGGAACTGAACCCCAGACCTCCCATGTGGGAGGTGGGCGTTCAACTGCTTGAGCCACATCTGCTCCCCCTGTGCACCTTTGTTCTTGATCTGGCTGCCTTCTCCTGTTCCCTGTGGTAAACTGCTTCAGGATCATAAATGGGAAGTGTATGTTGTTCACATGTCCTTTAAAAATGTGCATCTGGTTCTGGTCCTGCATGTTAAAATGTGATATTTTGACTCCTCAGAGGAGCTTCCATTTTCATATCCTGCTACATAGTAGTAAATGCTCTTAATAAAATAAAGAAGGATAATCAGGGGATTGGGGAGTGCTGTTTTATTTTATGGCACGGTAAAAAATAATTTAAAATTTACTTAATTTTAAGTTGATAGTATAGTCTCATGAATCAGACCTAAGAATGTATAAAAACTGTATTCAGCGACAATTCTACTTTCCATCTAGGTCCATTGGCCTGGTTCTCCCCACTCCTCCTGCCGAGGTAACCTCTTTTAATACTTTCTTGCGTGTCCTTACAGGATAGCTTTATAAAAACAAGCAAATACAGCATATATTCTATTTTTTTTTAAAGATTTTATTTATTTATTCATTTATCCCCCCCTTGCTGCCTGCGCTCGCCGGGTCAGCCAACCACGCCGTGCGGGCGGGCCTGCCCCCACCAGGAGGCCCAGCGAACCGAACCAGGGGCCTCCCACATGGTAAACGGGAGCCCTACTGATTGAGCCACAGCCGCCTCCCAGCATATATTCTTATGTTAACCAATTTCTATACAAATAGTAGCCTATCAAATACTCTGTTTTGCATTCTTCTACTTTTACATGGTGATGTATCTCGGAGAGCTTTATCTGGACTTGGAGATCTTCCTCATTCTCCTTTATAGCTACAGAGTAAGTTGCCCATTTTATGAATGCACCATAATTTATTTAACGAATTCCCTATTGGTGAACATTTTGGTTGTTTATAGTGTCACATGTGTCACTTCCCATGTGTGTGAATTTACCTGTAAGATAACTTTCTAGAGGTGGAATTATTGCACCAAAGGCATGTGTGTTTGATTTTTTTTTCTTGTATTAAAATGCCCTTTATTTCCTTAGATCATTAAGAATCATTTCATCTTTTGCAGATCATAGTGCTTTATAACAGATTCATGGGTTCTTTTCCCATTCTCTTAATGCAAAAAATGTATTCAATCATCAGTTATTTTCATCTGACATTTCTCTAAGTACAGGATTCATAATGTCAACATTATTAGATCAGTCATTCAAGGAGGTCAAAGCAGTTTATCCTTGTAACCAAAGGCTAAGAATTAACAAATAAGTATGAGTACTGAAGCATTAAATAGATGCTTTTAAATTAGCCAACAGGGTTAATATCTGAAGTTACTGAAACTGGCTAGACTGGCATCACCCTTTGTATGTGGCCATTTCCAAAGAAAAACCTGCCATTGTAATGATAACTCCAGAGGGATCTTACCTTTGTATATGAGCATTTCTATTGAAAGAGTGACCACTCCACCTTCCTCTGTTTGGTATCCACGTGAAAACCCTTGTAGCTGCCCTGTTTTCCCCCTCTCAGATGCCTTGATCTCTGAAAATGGTTGTGACTTTGTGACTCATTCCCCACCCCCACCGTTGTTAGTACCCACCCCCATCCTGGGTCAGACCCTTAAGGTTTATTTATGAAAGAGCCTGTGCAAACTCCACCCCAATTACTTATTAGCATCCTGATGTTATAAAATACTAGAATTTCTTCCAGTCAGAGAGGCAGTTTTGGGCCATGAGACCACCGTGCTCCATTGCCTGTGCAATCGATAAACTCATTCTTTGAAACTCCAGTGTCTCAGGAATTTGCTTTAAAGGCGCATAGGGAGAAAAGAGCCCACTTTTGCTCAGTATCAATTTGGTGACTCTGGCAGGACTAAGGACAAAGAGGTTCCTGAAGGAGGCTGGCTGCCCCAGGTTCGGGGATCTCAGCGAGAGAGGTAGGCATGGCAATCGAGCTTCCTGAGGCCATTACACCCTCTTGGTCTAAAAGCTGGACAAATTGGCTATTTCCTACCTCGCTGGCACTCCAGGCCTTAAAGGCCCTTAAAACTTCAAAGAGAGAAATAGTTCCAGCCCCGAGTTTCGACATTTGAGAAGGTGAGTGGATCACCAAAGTAGAAGTGAATCAGGTTGTTAGTTTGGCGGTTCGAGTCCCCTTAAACTCCTTCCAGAAGGATTCCCCTTGCTCTGACCCCTCCACCCTTTCCTGTTTTTTTTTTTTTTTTTTTTTGGGGGGGGGTACCATTCTGTTTCAGGTTCAAGTCTTTACTATAAGTATGTCGGTTAAGTATACTCCTAAAAGTAATCCAGAATATAGGTGTTCGGTTCGGAGGGAAGCCGAGGAAGGGAGGCGTCTTAGAAATCAGACTGGGAGCTGAGGTTAATTTAAACAAAGTCTTTAATGAGAGAGAGCTTAGCAGGTACGCTGAGTTAGAATAGACACCAGCGCCAGGGGTGGGGAAGGAGAGTTTTTATAATGTGTTCTGGGGATAGACTACAAAGGGCTAGGTTGTGATGGTTTATGCTAGCTTTGTAGTTTTAGGGTCAGGTGGTGATAACTCATGTCAACTTTGTAGTTCCACCTGCTTTCTGCTATTATCATTTCTCTGACGTGTTGTTGCTACGTTCCTATGGGCAGAAATTCTTAGGCAAGGGAGTGGAGGCAGGAACTCTGGTTTTGTACCAATTAGGGGTACACAGCTGCAGGGAGCGGGGATGAAGAGGTGGCAGGAGGAGAGCCTGGGCCTAACAATAGCAAGTGCTAAATGTCTGTTCATTAAATGGTGTGTGTTACTTAGGTATAGTAAATGTTCAGCGTCTGTCTAAACTGCTAAATCAGTGTTTAACTGCATTTATACTGTTCAAGTATTCCTAATTGGTTACTGCTTACTAAAATTCTTTAAATTGGGAAATTCTAATTTTTCTAGTATTCCTAAATGTAGCACTTTAGGCTGTATTTTGAAAGATGAGAAAATCCTAGCCATGAGCCTATGAAAAAGCAGGGAATAGTTTTTCCTGTAGCAAAGGTAAGCCTCCATAAAACTTAGAATCAGGAGGAAAATGGAGAGCCAGGACGGTTCTCTAAAATCAACAGCTGAGCTGGCAAAAACTCTACCTCTCCAGGAAACACCTCCAGGATAAACAGCTTGATTGTTCCAAGGTGTAATTGAAATCTAAGTAAAGTTGTACAGAAACTGAGGAAAAGTTCCTCAGTCTTGCTTAAAGGCCAAGTTGAGAAAAGCCAGGTGATACTCAAAACTCTAGCGAAGCAGGGTTAGAACAAAAGGTAAGACCCTTTCTCCAGCTTCTCAAGGGATGGGAGACATTTTTTTTGGGGGGGGGGGGGGTACCAGGGAATGAACCTAGGACCTCACACATGAGAAGCAGACGCTCAACTATTGGACTATATCTGCTCCCCAATGAGTTGGGTTTTTTTTGTTTGTTTTTAGAAGGTACCAAGGATTGAACCCAGGACCTTTTACATGGGAAGCAGGTGCTCAACCACTTGAGCTACAGCCACTCCCCGAGACATTCTTAAGAAATTAAAAATCCCAGGGGGAAGCGGATGTGGCTTAAGCAGTTGATCCCCGCCTACCACATGGGAAGTCCCAGGTTCGGTTCCAGGTGCCTCCTAAAGAAGATGAGCAAGACAGTAAGCTGAAGCGACAGGCTGGCACGATGAGATGACACAACGAGGAAAACACAATGCGAGACACAAGTGGGAGTGGATGTGGCTCAAGCCGTTGGGCGCCTCCCTCCTACCTTGGGAGGTCCTGGGTTCAGTTTCTGGTGTCTACTAAAAAGAAGACAAGCACACAGTGAACAGACCCAGAAAGCAGACAGCAAGCCCAAACAATGAGGGGGGCGGAGAATAAAATTTTTTTAAAAATCTTTAAAAATAAATAAATAAAAAATAAAAGCCCCAAGGACAGCTGAGTGCTAACAGACAGAAACCTGGAATGAAAAAGCCCAGTGGGAGGGGAGTCTTAATATTGAATTAAAACCCAAATATTTAAAGCATAGTCTCCTAAATATATATCCTTGCTAAAAACCTGTAATCAAATAATACCCAGATAACTTTTTCTCCAATTAAAAAAAAAATTTATTTCCCCGTCCCTCAGACGGTTCTCTCGTCTGTCTGCTTGTTGTTTGCTTGCCTTCTCCAGGAGGCACCAGGAACCAAACCTGGGACCTCCCACATGGGAGGCGAGTGCTCAATGACCTGAGCCACATCTGCTCCCCGTGGGCTGCGGTGTCTGCTGGCTTGTGGCATCTGCTCATTGTGGTGATGTGGCATCTAGCTTGTTGCGGTGGGTGTGGTATCTGCTTGTCTTCTTTAAGCAGCACTGGGACCTGAGCCCGGGACCTCCCATATGGAAGGTGGGTGCCCAACTGGTTGAGCCACAACTGCTTCCCCCAATTTTTTATATATCAAAGTGTTTCCAAGAAAAATTTGCATATTACAGGCAACACTGATGCCAGAGGAGATCTTAAAACTGTAAAAAACCAGAGATGTGGGGGGCGGATGTGGCTCAAATGGTTGGGCGTCCATATGGCATATGGAGGGACCTGGGTTTGATCCCCGGGACCTCCCAGTAAAATAAAAAATATATATATAGAAGGCGCATGGGCTGCCAGGCTCTGTGTGCTGGTGAGCCGCCAGGCCCGGGGAGACATGCAGCAAGATGATGACGTAACAGGAGAGAGATGCAGGGGAGAGACAAGACAAGATGCTCCAAAAAGCTCTGAAAACCAGGAACCAAGGTGGTGCAGGTGGCAGAACATCTCTCTCTTACATCGGAGGTTTCCAGGATCAAATCCTGGTGAAGACTGGAGGAGAAGGATGAGAAGAGATGGCAGAAAACAGGCACAGAAAATTGCCCAGTGAATTGACACAAAAAAAACAGCAAATGGGGAAGGTGGGGGGTTAAAATGGATAAAGTAAATAAATAAATCTTTAAAAAAAAAAAAAAAAAAAAAAGCTCAAAAAACAAAAAACAAAACAAAATAAAAAAAACAGAGATGTGGAGTAATGGAAAGCCTAGAAACAACCATACCAAAAGATTGAGAATTGTGAGTCAAATTAGTGAGTTCTATGTTTCTGTTGGTGTGTCTTATTATTTATGTCTGTCTGTTCAATGTATGTTTTTGTATCTCTGGATGGTAATATCAAATTAACAAATGAAAATTCTTAGAAAAGCTCTATTCAAATTGCTAAAAATTAAATAAGCACGCATATATACATATATACACATATGTAAATGAGTACTCCTGGAGTCTCAAATTAGAAAAGCCAAACAGGATGAAAAATGTCATATAAAAATCTGAATATAGAAACTATTGGGGGAAGTGGATGTGGCTCAAGTGATTGGGCTCCCGTTTACCATATAGGAGGTCCAGGGTTCAACTCCCAGAGTCTCCTGGTGAAGGCAAGCTGGCCCGCATGGAGTGCTGGCCCATGCAGGAGTGCTGGCTGGCACAGCAAGATGACACAACAAAAAAAGACACAGAGGAGAGACAATAAGAGACACAGCAGACCAGGCAGCTGAGGTGGTGCAAGCGACTGAGTGCCTCTCTCCCACTCCGGAAGGTCCCAGGATTGGTTCCCAGTGCTGCCTAAAGAGAAGACAAGCAGACACAGAACACACACAGAGCAGACACCAATTGCAAAACAACAAGGGGGGTGGGGGGAGGAGAGAAGTAAATGAATGAATAAATCTTAAAAAAAAAAATAGGAACTATTGGAAGGAAAATTTTTTTCCTAGGCTCCTTGACCTACCCTGCCTACCCCAAGGCCTTCTCCTAACCTTGACTGAAAACTGGTTGAGGGAGCTATGGGGGAAAGCCTGGGCGTGGAAAATGGGGGAGATGAGAGTTTAACTTAGAATTCTGTCTACTAGGCCTGGAAATTAAAAATTGAGTGGGACAGAGACCACTTACTTAAAATAAAAGTTCTGAAGACAGAGAGTTGGACTAAAGGCAGGAGTAATTTATTTCTTTCTCATGAGAAAGGGCGCACACCCAGGCTAAGGGAAGTGGGCAAGTGTGCGAGATCAGTGCAAGAACAAAGATTCTATAGTTCCCCTGATGCAATGTCCCATTTCCCTCCCTCCCCAGCCTTCCCCATCTCCACTTGGCAAGGAGTTGTGGGCTTACAATCTTAGCCACAAAAACTAACCCAGTCCTAAGGCGAAAAGTGTAAGGGTAAGTTCTCAGTGTCCAAGTTCATCCCCTTTACTGACTGGGTTTTTGGGGAAGTGACCTGAACAAGAATGTGGGAGGATTAGATAAGCAGGAACAGGGAAAAGTTCTGAAAAGTGGCCACCTAGAATGTGGGAGGGTTAGATAAGTGGGAACAGGGAATTCAGTTTGACAAGAGGCCATCCTTTGTTCTATTTCTTTCAAAATGATAGGGACAGAGGGGATATTACAGAATAAGCCTTGTTTGCATAGTTTGTTCTGTAATCTCCCAATTAAAATTTTTAACGGCCTTGAGATTAGAGTATTTAATAACTCAGTGGCCAAATTTCAGTAAGTTTCTTGAAAGCTATGAAAAGGTTTTTCTAAATTATGATTGTAACAAATAAAACATTTATATTCCCTAGAGCCTCATATGTGTCTGAGGTTATTTGTAATTTTAAGGTATTACGAAAATGAAAAGGTTTTAACCAACTCTGGAGGAAAAGGGGAAAAAAAAAGAGAACATTTCTTATGTAAATTAGAATTATTTTAGATTTTTTCTACTTGTGTTGCCGGGTGTAGTCTCCAAGTTCTTGGCCATGTTGTGACAAAGAATTTTAGGGCACGCCACAGTGTAAGCAAGCAAGTAGGGCGTTTATTGCAAAGTGAAAGTATAAGTGAAAGCATACACCCAGGACGTGGGTGCGAGCTTGCGAGTGAGCGGAGTGTAAGCTGGAGACTGGGGTTAGGCTTTGCGAAGGGTGCTTTTCCTCCTCCTTCCTGTATGCTAAGCAGGGAGTGTGGCCAGCGGCGGGGCCCGGCTCCTTTCCGGGCTCCCATTGGCCTATAACATAGTCCACGGAGATTGCTCCCCGTCGGCTTTAGGGAACCAATAGGGGATCCTTCCTGTTTGGGGCCCTCTGGGGTTTTCTCATCCGGGACTTTCAAGCAGGACCTCCCGACTAAGTTCTTGGCGGGGTTTGAGCAGTGACAGTTAAGGCTTTTTTCTCCATTCGCTGCCTTCCCTCGTTCCCTGTGCTAACCTGCCTCACTTGAGTGTTATCTCCTTAGGTTTATACGGGTGCTAATAAGTTAACATTAAATCTTAAATCTTGAAGATGTTGAAAACTTTTAAGTTTTTAATGAAATTATTTTTACAAACACCTTTTAAAAATAATTGTTTTGCCTAAAATGAAATGACTAGTTTTTCACAGAGCAGAATGAAGGATATAAGACAAGACTTAAGTGAATGTGGAAAGAAAAAAAAAAGGCTTGTGATAGCTTGTTTAAGGGAGTGTGTTTTGTCTTAAAATAAGATGTCTGGTTTTCATAAAATCAGGGTAGAAATATGTAGGACAAGACTTGAATGGATATGGAAAGTTGTAGAAGGCTTATGGAAGTAAATTTTGCTTCTTGCTGACTGTAATCCAATAAGCTTATTTAAAGGTGAACTTTTGTCTTAAGGTAAAGTAACTAGTCTATATGGTTATAAATGGTTAAAAGAGGGTATAGGAAATAAGTTGTGGGTATTTTAAAAGCATTTTCTAAACTGTTGCATTTCAGTGTAAAAGGCTGATTCTGGGAAGCCATTATTAAGTAGAAATCTATGAGTTGATATTGATAACAGAAAGTAACTTCGTATCAAAGAAACCTGTCAGATGCCACCTCAGATCTTTTATGATCAATGCTAACGAGGATTTGTTTGTTTGCCGAATGGTGTACTGATGCAAAACTAAAGTGTGATTGTTAAAGTAACACAGTTTTCTTAAATTGTTAATCTGTTTTAAGTGAAAAACAAACAAAACAAAACATAAAAGCCCTTTAAAAATGACCAATATATAAAGAAGAAAGAATCTGTGCCTATCAGGGTGGCTTCAGGTTGGCCCTACCATATCCTACTGGTTTTTAAAAAAATACAGAGCTGCGGCTATCTTGGGAGTTAAGTCTTTTCCTAACTATTTTACTAACTTATTTGTCTCTGTGATGAATAGAGGCCTGTTGAAATATAATGTTCAGGCCCGACAACTTTTAATATTCTAATAAAATCCTTAAGGGTATCTTTAATTTCAAATTGTTACAAAAGAATTTGTTCTTTCACTTTGTAAAACGTGAGGCTAAAGTATATATATATATATATATGTTTATATTGTATTTTTAATTCACAATGGAAAAATATATTCCCAAAACTGAAAACTCATACTTGTGAAAAACTGTGGAAAAGTTTAAATGGGATGCTATTTTGACAATGTTTTAAATTTTAATCATATTTTATTCTGATCAGAATTTTTTCAAGGTGTTAAACTTGTTTTTTAAAAATAACTAGTTTGTCATAAAATACTGTGGATAATCAGTATTTCCTAGGACTATTGTGAATATGTAGTCTTATGTTTACTGCTAGGGGAAGGATTATTTATAAAATGATATTAAGTCCAGTATTAACTGTCTACTTCAGACACTTAATACTTGTAAAGATCCATATTACATTTACCACTCTGAAGTTTTAAAGAATCACCCTCCTTGCTGAAAGTAATATATTCTTAGGGTGGGGATATTAATGTTCCAATAAACGTGTAATTATATTAAGGTGGTGGTAGTGAGAAGATAATCTTGATTCCTTTGGGAATTTCAATTTTTTGTAAATTCACTAGAAAAATAGTTTTCTTCCAGTACTGCTGGAGTTTCTTTGTGGTAAACAGGATCTTTCTAAAAGAGAAAAGATGACGGAGAAATTAAATGTGTAACATATATTTGGGGATTGTATAAAATTCTTAAAGACTTTTAAAGTTCTCACTGTCTATTCTATCCTGATACTGATGTGCATGATGATATTTATGGCTATAGTATAGTCTTAGAAAAATGTGACATTATGAAAAAAATCTCTTATCAGTTACACTGTTTGATGCTTCGCTAAAAGAGCATGCAGTCAGCTCATCTTCAACAAAAAGGACTTTATTATTATTATTTTACCAGGAGGTCCCGGGGTCCCTCCATATGGGAGACGGACGCCCAACTGTTTGAGCCACATCCATTCCCCAACAAAAAAGACTTTAAAGGAGAAGCAAGGCGAGTCTCTAAGTTATGTTTTGCCTGTTGATTAACATAATCTTGATAAAGTGTAAAAGTGAAATGGAACAAAACTCTTACTGTGATCTGTAGTTAATGATCTCTAGAAACAGCTTTATTTAAAATGCTCATAGGGAAATTAAGGCCTAGATTGTAAGCTCATGCGGCAGTCATATTGTAGTACTAGGAAAACCCAGTATAGCTTAAATATTGAGGCACTGTGTTGAAACTTTGTAACCAAGGGTTAAGAATTATATAGATGCCCTCATAAATAGCAAAAGGTTAATATCTGAAATTGCTGAAACTGGCTGGATTTAGCCTAGACCTGCTATTAGGATGGTCATTCTAAAGAAGTCTCATCCCTGTTTATGGTTATGCAAAATTTAGCCTCTCCCTGTGTATAACCCCCTCGAACCTTTTTATATCCATATGGAACACATTGTGACTGATTTCTCCTCTATGCTTTCCTGTCCCAGAATCTTGATCTACCTTGTGACTGGTCTGACCTTACTCTGTACTTACCTATCTCAGAATCTTGGTCTCTGATAGTGATTATAACTTTGTAACTCACCCTGGTTTGGTACCCATCCCACCATGTTCAACCCCTTACTGTATTTTTTTCTTTTTTCTTTTTTTGAGGTACCGGTGATTGAAACAGGGACCTTGTGTGTGGGATGCCGGCACTCAACCACTGAGCCACATCGGCTCCCTTGAGTTGGTTTTCTCGTTTCCTTGTTGTTTGTTTGTTTGTTTTTAGGAAGCACCGGGGACCAAACCCAGGACCTCCTGTTTGGAAAGTAGGAGCTCAACCGCTTAAGCCACATTGGCTGCCTTGATGTTTATTAATGAAGGAACCTGTGTCCAGCTCTGCTCCTATTATCCATCAGCATCTCAATGGTATAAAATATTAGAATTTCTGCAGTTCGGGGAGGTTGATCCCAGATTGTACATCTCTGGTCTCCTGCCAGTGCATAAATCTTTTCATTCCTAGCCTAGTTGGGCGTGTCTGTCTGTCCTGCTGCGCTGAGCAAGCGAACCCAGCCGAGTGCCACCCCTGCCTCTCTTCAATATATTTCCTTGAGCGCTGAGCTCTAATTGTTATATCTTTTTTTATTTTTTTATTTTTTAATTTTTTAAAAAAGATGCTTAGATTACATAAATGTTACACAAAAATTATAGGAATTCCCATATGCCCCACCTCCCACATCTCCCCACAACCTCCCACATTCTAATTGTTATTTCTAAGCCCTAAGATACTTTACTCTTTGTGTATAACGTAATAGCTTCCTAGAATTTGTAAGGGCCTGTATGACACCTGGTACTTGGAGCTAAAGTTAACCAGCTCTAATGGGGCTGAAAAAGCAACATTAATTCTAAAAGACCACCCCAATGAAAGCAGCTGAAAAGAATCAGGCTTCAGTTAAAAGGTAAATGGGGCTAATCTAAAAACTAAGGAGAATCGGGATACAAGGAAAAAGGTAATATTATCGATATCTTAAAATTTTAAGTACTATGAGGACAGAAAGAAGAAATTTATTTTGTCAAGAAAATTCTTTAAATTTCCGTGGAATGCTATCTAATTTAACCTGACTAGTTAGCTTATTTAAACAACATAGCTAACATGGAACCTAAAAGAGTGAATGAGATTGTGATCTCCTGTACAGAATTGTTGTAATTCCCTGATGCATTTCAAAGTGTTTCAGGTATAAGATAGAAAGGGATTTGCAAGGGGTCCTTTTTACCTGACTCTTGGGAGATAACCCTGCCCCACTGGGACTCCCTGAAAGGGCAGATTCACCATGGCTTCTGACCTACCTAAAGGAGGCCAGAGGCGCAGGAGAACGAAATTTGACAAGAATCAATACGAGGTTCTTATGGAGGCATTTGAAAGGGACCCTTATCCTGGTATTACCATCAGAGAAGAACTGGCTGCAATAACCCAGATTCCAGAGCCTAGAATCCAGGAGGCACCAGGAACTGAACCCGGGACCTCCCATGTGAGAAGCAGGTGCTCAACCGCTTAAGCCACATCTGCTCCCCAGATGTCTATAAGTTTTTAAACTCCCCAGGCTAAGCAGGTGTGTAGAAGCCCTGCCCTACACGCTGGCTCTGAAACTTGCCTGCACACTGTCATCACCTGGACAGTTTTAATGTGCCCCATGCTCCCAGATTCTGGTTTCACTGGTCTGGTGTTTGACCTGGGAATTCCCCCAGGGCGGTTGTCAAAGGCAGCAAAATGTACCCCACAGCATACCTCAGGGCACCTGGCAGGTCTCCCATATGGGTACCTGTCACCTCCTGTGGCAAGCCCTCCTTCACTGTCACCTTGCCCCTGTCATCTTGGAACTTCTCCAAGGAAAGAATTGTGTTCCTTTCTAAGTGGATAAAATTAATACAGTGTCTCTTCAAACTTTTGAAACACTACATTAAAATCTTCTAGCTAAAAAAAAAAAAAAAAAAGAGAAAGGGATTTGCAAAGTCCCTAAGAGACTTCTCCACCTGGAAAATTCCCACTACTCTGCCAAACAGTAGGTGCTCCCAATTTATTGAAATGGTAGAACTCTGCAAGGTAAACCTGTGAAAAAGAAACATGCTAGTAAGCCGAGCCCTTGGTCTCAAGGCTTGCATTCATGAAACTTATTTCTGTCATGACAAAGCTAAACCTAACTATAATTAATGCCTAAGAGTCACCTCTAGATAACCTCTTTGTAACTCAAATGTGGCCTGCCTTTCTAAGTCGAACTCTCACTACATTCTCCCCTACATGGGACAGGACTTCTAGGGATAAAGTTTTCCCTGGCAATGTGGGACTTGACTTCCAGAGATTTTTCCTGGCAACACGCGACTGGCAACTCCTAGGGATGGATTTTCCTGACAACATGGGATTAGACCAACAGGGGGGAAAGCTATAGAACAGAATAAAGTTGTAATGGCTAAAAGATTTCAAATAGAGTTGGGAGATCATTCTGGAGGTTACTCTTATACAGGTTTCAGGTTCTCAAGTTACTTATTATTTTTCAGAAAATCTGAAAAAGATAAGCCTTGGAACCCAGATAAGTCCTGGAACCAGAAGTCACGAGTGACAGCTAGCTTCATTCCTTTACCCCATAATGTCCATGCCCCTTTTCACCATGAGAAGCCAGAAAGACCTGGCAACAAGATTATTCCCAAGATTGGGAATTTTACAAAACAGAGAGGGAGGAGTTGTAACTGAAAGTTAAGAATTAACAAATAACTACGATTACTGAAACATTATATACATGCTTTTAAATTAGCCAACAGGGTTAATATCTGAAGTTACTGAAACTGGCGAGACTGACTTCACCCTTTGTATGTGGCCATTTCCAATGAAAAACCTGCCATTGTAATGATAACTCCAGAGGGATCTTACCTTTGTATATGAGCATTTCTATTGAAAGAGTGACCACTCCACCTTCCTCTGTTTGGTATCCACGTGAAAACCCTTGTAGCTGCCCTGTTTTCCCCCTCTCAGATGCCTTGATCTCTGATAATGGTTGTGACTTTGTGACTCACCCCCCCCACCGCCCCAACTCGTTGGTACCCACTCCCGTCCTGGGTCAGCACCTTAAGGTTTATTAATGAAAGAACCTGTGCAAACTCGACCCCAATTACTCATTAGCATCCTGACGTTATAAAATACTAGAATTTCTGCCAATTAGAGAGGCAGTTTTGGGCTATGAGAATTGCTTGTGCAACCAATAAACTCCTCTCTTTGAAACCCCAGTGTCAGGAATTGGCTTTAAAGACGCATCGGGAGAAATCAACCCACATTTGCTTTTCTCACTGTGCCAACTACCCACTCAAAGGATTTAAGTTGAATAACAGATGCCTTCAGGTATATACAACCACTTTAGTTTCTTGAAGTGAAATTAGTCCTGCTTAACAGGTCAAATTGCTAGTCTACATAAATAAACCAGAAAAGATTCAAGTGTGCAGCTGTACATATCATCAGACGGCAAGTTCATTTCGATGGGAACCTCTGTAGATGACCATACATTTGTACAATACTCTGCTATCATTGCAAAAGCCCCTTTTGAACAAAGGTATAGTTTAGAATTTAAAACAAACTTGATGAGATAAAATTTAGCAGGAGTTTTTTTTGCAGCAGAAATTAATTGCAACCATTTTTTTTTTTTAAAGATTTTATTTATTTATTCATTTATCCCCCCCTTGCTGCTTGTGCTCGCTGGGTCAGCTAACCACACCGTGCGGGCAGGCTTGCCTTCACCAGGAGGCCCCGGGAACCGAACCCGGGGCCTCCCATATGGTAAACGGGAGCCCTACTGATTGAGCCACAGCCGCTTCCCTATTGCAACCATTTTTACTCAGGCAATTTTAAAGACAAGCAAAGTTGAAAATAAATATGCAAGAAGCATAGAGTAAACTAAAGTCTACACTTAGAAATTCAGATACAGAGCACAGCAGAGCCTGTGACTGTAGAAAATAAGTTAGAAACATAAATTAGCAGTGAAGCAATAATTTCCTCAAATAGCAGAAGACAAGTTTTCCAATACCGTTATTTATTGTTCATCTATTTTTTTAAAAAATCCTTTTTGCTAATGGCGGCATTTGAGAAGATATACTAACAAATATACTTTAAAACATACTGTGTGAAACAGATGAATATTTAATGCCTGATGGATTGTACCGTTTTGAATATAGTGCTTTTCGGTTTTGAATACAGTAGAGTCAAATCCTTTGCAGATTTTCTTAAAATCCCCGCTCATATTTATGAAGGCTTTCCACAGTTAAGTTATATTACCAATTTGTTGACCCAAGTTATTAATATAAAACACTGAGTAGTTTACAAGCAAACATTTAAGCTTCAGGTGTTGGAGTGATCTGTTTCAAGTTCCCAGGGATGCTTTTTTGACTTATTTACTGCAAGATGTCATCCCCTCCCACCCCCTCCCGTTTTCCCCCTCTCAGTCTCAAGTCTCTATAGGGAAGGCAAATTTCCAGATGAAAACTCCTGAGAATTTTCAGGCTCAATTTTAACCCTCAGTTAAGAAAAATACCAAATAGATATACCAGTTGTTAAATTTTTATGAAACAGAATTTGAAACAAAAAGAAAAAAAAAAAAAAATCCAGCTAAGACATACTCTCTGAGAATGAATGAGACATGATGGGGCATGTTAAGACATGACACACTTATCATCCATAATCAGAAAATTCAATTCCCTGTCTGAAACTGACTTGAAAAACTGGTACAAATTCTACAGCTGCATTTAAGAAGTGTAAGATAACTTATATTTTAAAAGCCCTTATAAACCTATTGAAAACATTTTTACCTATTTTATATTGACAACTAATCTATGGAGTCCATTTAATTCAATTTAAAACAATCTGCACATATTTTGTGGTTGCTTTTACTGTGTTTTTTTTAAAAGGAGGTACAGCAAATAATTTAAACCATTCTTGAGATAAAATAGATATGATAGATTTTTTAAATATCTTAAATGCGTTCAGTAATTCTTAAGAACTTAAAATTATTTGTTAAATATTTGTTCCTCCTTAATATGAAACTCTTTCAACAAAGCTGATGGATAAAGAAACATTCCTTAGGCACTGAAAGGTGTGGGAACAATGGTGTATGAACCCAGGTTGAAGAGTACAATTTGATTATAACTACAACAGTTAGTAAGCACTATCCTGTCTGACAGCAAGAAATGCCTTTACCCCAACTACTCCTGAGATTCTTGTCTAAAGAGGGAAAATTAATTTCAGACAATCTTTAAAACAGGGGTTCTTAACCAGGGGTCCACAGGCCCCCAAGGAGTCCATGGAAAGATTTCAGGTGGCCTGTGAGCTTGAACTGAAAAAAAGAAAAACCATCCTTTTATCTTTATTTTCTCTGATCCCTAACTAGCATTTCCTTCACTTATGAATATATGCAATAAATTACAGTGGTATTCATTTCATATCACATTACCGTAGCTGCATATCTCAAAAAATCGCTTACACTCATCCATACTTCGAAATTACCATAGTTGTTAGACCTGATGCTAGTTGAGTGTCATAAAACTATCTGCTTCTACATTCTGAGAGGGGGTCCCTGGTTTTCACCTGACTGGCAAAGGGGTCCATGGACCAAAAAAGGTTAAGAACCCCTGCTTTAAAAGAATCCATAAATAATTCTAAGAATTGCACATATTTAGGGTATTAGAAAAGATGTTTTCTTTTGTAAGGCAACAATGATTACATGAATAGAAGGTAAATCTAACAAAAGATTGTTAACACTCCATATCATAAAGCCATTTATCTTTTCTTTTAAACCTTTCTAGCTCCTGCTACTTTTACCAGCTTAAATTAAAAAAGAAAAGAAAACTAATAAAACAGAATTCCTCTTGGCTTAATCAACTATGGTTATAGAAAACTAAGCTATCTGAAACCATTAGGCACAAAGGTACAGCTTATGTAGTTCAAGGTTCCCTTTGTAAGGGGCAGATGAGTTACCTGGCACATCATACATACGGAACTATAAAATCATTCACTAAATTCAATGTTCACATTTTCAAACTGAAACAGACTTATAGTAAATGTTCAAATATACTATGTCTTTAGTTACAACCGAGCCCGGGTAACATTTTACCAGAAAAGAAGCTGGAATTTATGAGAAAACTTCATACACTATGCAAGTATTGGTCTCTTCCGTTTAGACAAAAGCCAGTCATCAATACTTTCAACACAGCAGATTAGAAGATAAACGTACAAAATAGGTGACTTGGCTGTAGTTTGGAATTTAGCAATTCAATGCACTGGCACCATAATGCTTTGGAGAGCAAGTATATCTCCATGTTTTAGACAGATTTGTCCTTCTTTCTTGTTAAGGGTACTTTGTTTACAACAGCAGACCAACAGCTTAACTCCTCCAGCCACAGCAGACGCGCCCCCTCTCACCAGCTCTACTCCCATGGAAGGCACAGCTCTAACAGTTGTAACAGCTGTTTTGGTCACCTCCAGACTCTTTCCACCAATCCAAGCCACACCACCAATGGTGGCACCAACCGCTCCCTGTGTAACACTGGAGATACCCTCAGTAACACAGGGCAACATGCCTGGTTGCTGCTTGTTGAACCTTCTGGTGGTTCATCCCTAAGATATGGGATTTCTTGTTGCTTTTTATCTGCCTGATTAATGATCTCTGCTGGGGCTGGGGCTGGGGCCCAGGGGCTGGAGGCCTGGGAGGGAGCCTGGGGCAGCAAGGCACCTGACAGCCCCAGGGCAGTTGCAGGCTTCGGCAGTGCCTCTGTAGGCTATGGAGCCTGTGTTTGATTTTGATCACTATTGCCAAATTGTTCTGTAAATGGGGTAGAACCAGTTGACATTCCCACTGGCCTGTGTCCAGGAGGTTAATTTAGCAGGCTTATGAGGGGCCCCTTCTCTGCAGAGATGACATTTGAGCAGCAGTCTAAATATCAAAAAGGAGCCACCCAGATAAAAATCTAAGGGCAGATCATTCTAGGCAGAGGGACTATGGGAAAGGTCTGAGGCAGAAACAATCTCAGCACCTTGGAGAAGCAGCAAAACTGCCTGTGTGGTGGGCATGTCGTTGAGTGAGAGGGACAGAGAACAACATGGGGCTGAAGGATTTAGCAGGAGTCAGATAGTGTAGACCCAGGCTGAGAGTTTGGATTTTATTTCAAGTGGCACAGGAAATATTCAAAGGGGTTTTAAGTAGGGAAGTGAGGTGATGTTTTTTTCCATTTTAGAAGATTATCCTGACTTTTTGAAAAAGGCTTTAAGTGTCCTTGCTCATCAGAGCAGAATGAGTTCTTTCCTAAGTGCAGCATAAACATCCACCTTAAAAGCTTCTTCTCAGCAAGGAGCCATGAAAGCTGTGGATGTAGAAGGGACTAAAGATAAGCAGGCTTTTGTGAGGTGCTAAAAGCGAAGTCATAACATAGATCCAGTACTATGTAGATATTAAAAAAAAGGGAGGGGGAGAGGAGAAAAGGAAAAGGTTGGCCATATAAATTGCAAAGTTCTAGAACCATTATGAACTTACTCTTGCCTCCAACTGCATACAGAAGCTTAACAAGAAAGATTCCATCATTCATTCCCTGAGGACCAGATTCCTCAGGTCAGGAAGGAGGCAGGGATTCTGGAGTTCAGGATCTTCCAGCAAACAAAATTCTTCCTTTTGGTGTTAAATACCCGTGATGGAATGACAAAGGGGCAAGCAGGAAATCTGCATGTTAACAAGTTAACTTAATATATCTTGCCATAATTTAAAATAACATTAAATTTTAATTAAACTATTTCTAGGACTTCTAGAATAGCTGAAAATGAGAACACGATAACCTCTGTCATGCCACTTGGACAAATTAGTAAACTCCACCAGATAAAGGTGAGGAAAAAGGTACTTCCTTTCCGCCCCTGTGGCCCAGTTAAAGGTCACATTGCTTTTAGCATATGTTTTTACTGAAATGCTTATTTACTCCTTCAGTGAAAGTGGACATCTCTGTCATGTGTCCTCAACTAGTAGCCTCGGTTTCAAATGTGTGCTTCTGTTTCTTTGTGTCAGTGTTGACCACTTTAGATTTGCTATTTTGGAGGATACAGATTTAGCACCTGTGTCTACTCTGGGAGCAGGCTCTGTCCATCATTGTGCTTTGGACACAGCTCTCAGAGGCCAGCAACTGCTCAGCTGTTGGCGCCTCTCTGCCAAACTCAGCATATTGACACAGGGCTGAGCCAGATGACTGCATCCCTGGAGGTACATGTTTTTTTTTTTCCAAAAGGGAACTGCCATATACTCTAGAAGAGAGCCTGCCTGAATGTGTGTGAAGGGCAATAGAAGCATGCAGGAGGGAGCAATTAACTCCAGCTGGCAGTTTGGGGATAGCTTCATGAAGTACTTTAGTTGCATTTTGAAAGATGAACATTATTTCACCAGGCTGGTATAAGCATAGCTCTAGGACCAGGTGACTTGGAATCATGTTGGCTCTGCCACTGACTAGCTCTGTGACCACAGCAAGTTCTTAATGCTTTGTGGCTAAGGATAATATTGGTAGCTCTTGCATAGCTTTCTTTTAAGGACCTGACACTCAATATGTTAGCTATTATTATGTAAAATGCTTTAAACAATGTCTGGTACATAATAAGTGTTCAATAATTGTAAGATTTTTTTTTTTTTTTAAGAAAGACGACATGCATTGTTGCAAAGGAAAGATGATGTAGGAAAACTAACTAGGAGGCTACTAGTTAAGGCAAAAAGGAATGAAGCACATCTTTATGGAAAAGTTTGGCAGTATTTACCATGAGCTTTAGAGATGCTCATAACCTTTGACCCGGTTATGTCATTTTTTAGAGTCAATGTTAAATTAATGACCCAAGAGGCAGACAGTGATTTTATAGCAAGCTACTCACCATAGCATAACATTCAATAGGAAAAATATCTGCAAACAGGCTCACTCAATAGGAAAATGGTTAAATTATGGTATGTTCATATGCAAGTAAAAGAAAATCATGTTTACTAAGACTTCTAATGTGAACTAATGTGAGGGAGAAAAACCCAACAAAGGTATAAAATTACATGCAGAATATCAGTTCAATTCTGTTAAAGATAAGCATAGGGTAGGATTAGAAGGCAATACACTAAAATGTCACTGGATTATTCCTATTTGGAAAATTAGGGATGGGTTGATGACATATTGAAGTCCAGTAACTGAGTCTGAATTAGGACCAGATAGATTTTGGCTTATTTAAAATTTCTTTTCCCTCTTCTCCTAATGCATATGCTTATATTCTGTTACTAATAGAATAATCATCTTTGGCTCACAGACCATACCTTCTATTACAAATCAGGACTATGTTGCCTTTCTATTAATGGACACAGTCTGTCAAGGGCCTAGAACACTTAACCTCATTTTCAACTTGGTTAATATCCTATTATTGTATAATTTTTAATATGCCACCAGCTTATTGATGATGTGTCCCTCTCCCCTAGCTTCCGGACATGGTCATCTAATTTCATTTAGAGGCACATGTTTTTACAGAAGGGATTTCCCGGCTATGTCAGAGACAAAAGATTAGTACAATGCATCAGGGCTGAGAGAGCACTTCATCACTGGTCCTCACTTCAGCTGCACACCTAAGCAGCTAAAAGAAAGCCAGTCACCCCAGGACTCCTGGTAGAGAGCTGATTGGTTTGAAGAATGCAGCTACCAGTTGCCAGAATTGGATTAGCAAATATCCTACAACTTGAAATCTAGGCCATGCTACAACTTCATGATGTTAGTGTTGAAATGAAGCCTTTGTTTCAGGACACCAGGAGATGCAATCTCTCTCTCTCTCTCATACATGCACACACATACGTTTTGGTATCTGGGCTGTGGCCCAGCTCTCCGGCCTCTCTTGCTGAGGACTGACCATGGTGAAACAATTTTTATTTAGTTTTTTACTTTAGAAGCTGTATTAGTTAGCATTCTTTAGGTAAACAAAACCAACTGTAGATATCTGTAATTATTATGAGATTTCATAAAATTGTCCACATGACCGTGGGGGTGCACAGGTCCAAATTCCGTAGGGCAGGCTGCAAGCGGGGAACTCTGATGAAGGTTTTCAATGAATTCTGCTGGAGAATCTGGCTGGCCAAAGTAGAGACAGAAATTCTCTTCTGGCTTCTGATACTATCACTTCTTCTTTTAAGGCCTTCAAACTGATTGGATGAGATTTCTCTCATTGTTGAAGGTAACTTCTTCAGTTGATTACAGATGTAATCAGCCATAGGTGCAATCACCTTACTGATTATTTAAGTTCATGGAATGTTCTCACAGTAACTATCAGGCCAGTGCTTGCTTGACCAAACAACTGGACACCATCACCTGGCCAAGTTGACACACGAACCTAACCATCACAGAAGCCAAGTTTTATAGTATGTAGAAGCTGATAAAATGCTACCAAAGAATGGATGAAACTCATGATGATTATTTCCCAAAGGTAAATGACCAGATTTTCCAAACGCAAAGTGGGGATATATGGTCTGTGGAATGAAATTTGCTATATATATATATATTTTTTTTTTTTTTACTGCTCCATAACCTTTTTGACACTCTAGATGAAACTTCGGGGATTTTCTACTTTAGGTGTCTTAACTACCCAAGACTGAAGCCAGAAAGCTCCCTTTCCCTGCCTCCCTAACGTTCTTACTGGGTGCAGGCAGATGAACTGTGGCAGTCAAAACCATACACCCAGAGGGGGCTCAGATTCAGTAGTGACACATGGTTTTTATGCCCCTTTTATTTGAACCTATAATTAGCACAATACCCATTAAATATATGTCCCAGAGACGTGAATCTTCTGGCTGTTCATATATTGAGTATGGCAGTTTGATATTGTTTAAGAATTCCAAAAATGGATTTTGGATTATCTTTGTAAACTGGTCTGTACCTGGCATGACTAAATTATGATTAGGGCTTTGATTGGGCCATGTCAGTAGGACATTGAGTCCCCGCCCCCTTGGTAGGCAGGGACTCACAGAGAAAACTACATGGCAGAGAAAGGAGTTGGGAGTTTTGATGCTGAGTTTTTGAGCTGGAGCCCCAGGAAGTAAGCACACAGAGGAGCTTGGTTGTGAGGAAGGAGAGAAAGTCCTGGGAAAAGAGACGAGCCATTCACCTGACGGTTCACAGTGGCTTTGTGGAGAGAACAAAGCAGCTGAGCCTGGAGAGAATTGAGGCTTGGGGAGAGAGACAAAGCCTACAGAGTCTGACCATGGAGCCTTAAGAGGAAGAGAAAGGCTGAATGTTGGCAGCCATCTTGCTCCAACATGTGGCAACAGACTTTGGTGAGGGAAGTAATTTATGCTTTATGGCCTGGTAACTGTAAGCTTCTACCCCAAATAAATACCCTTTATAAAAGCCAACAGATTTCTGGTATTTTGCATCAGCATCCCTTTGGCTGACTCACACACAGTGTGAGCCCTGAATCTCAGCAGAGTTTTAGCCAGCACCTACTCTCTAGTCCATCGGCCTCGCCCAGGACAACTAACAAAAGGATGATGATGGACAACGTCCATCCGAAAAAAAAAAAAGTATTTACAACTACAAGCAAGACAGTTCCATCCATCTTCCCCATGAGATCTAAGCCCCCTCTCAATTGGAAGCAGAGAGGGCATCACCATCCTAAAATCCTCAAGATTGATGAATGAACAAACATAAGGGAGGAATGCAACTATAGACCACAATAGACATTATTATTCTAGTAATGGAAGAATTTTTAACATTGATTGATATAAAGACAGTGGTCACCAGAGGTTTTGAGGAGAGGGAGAAGGAAGAAGAGGTGTGACACAGGGCATTTTTGGGACATTGGAATTGTTCTGCATGACATTGCAATGACAGAAAACAGGCCATTATACATTTTGTCAAAACCTATAAAATTGTGCGGTGCAAAGTATAAACCATAATATAAACTATAGACCATGGTTAGTAGCAGTGCTTCAATATGTATTCATCAATTGTAACAAGTGTACCACACTAGATGTGGTAGGGGGAGGGGGTGGGATATATGGGAATCCTCTATATTTTTGATGTAACACTTATGTAACCTAAAGTTAAAAAAAAGGAAAGGGGGGAAGCGGCTGTGGCTCGATCAGTGGGGCTCCCGTTTACCATATGGGAGGCCCCGGGTTCGGTTCCCGGGGCCTCCTGGTGGGGGCGGGCCTGCCCGCACGGCGTGGTTGGCTGGCCCGGCGAGCGCAGGCAGCAAGGGGGGGGATAAATGAATAAATAAATAAAATCTTAAAAAAAAAAAAAAAAAAAAAAAGGAAAGGAGACATAGACAGTCTGGATGAATGTATACATATTGAAAAAAAAAAAAGCTTTATTTAAAAAACTACCCAGAAAGGCAAAAAAAAAAAAAAAAAATTTCAGTAGCGAGGGACATGGGGCAGCAGGTACACATGGAGAGGTAGTAGCAAGCTGCGGCTCTTGGATGTGGGGTAGTGACGAGGCAGATATAAGACAGGACAGTGGGGTGTTTTCTGGTACAAATGCATGATTTGGGCATTTCTTTCTGGTGGTGCAGTCTCTAAATCTGAGTCTCTGGTTCTAAAGCGGGCATTGAAGAAAAGCACTCAGCATTTGATGAGAGAGCTGTAGCCTCAAGTAAAGCTTAAACTAGTTTCATTGTCATCTGTGTCTATCTCTTGGCTCCAGATTGAACAGTATTGGCTTTTGTATTAGTCCGCCAAAGGGGTGCTGATGCAAAATACCAGAAATCGGTTGGTTTTTATAAAGGATATTTATTTGGGGTAGAAGCTTACAGTTACCAGGCCATAAAGCATAAGTTACTTCCCTTATCAAAGTCTATGGCCACGTGTTGGAGCAAGATGGCTGCCGATGTCTGCCAGGGTTCAGTCTTCCTGGGTTCCTCTCTTCCCAGGGCTTATCTCTCTCTGGACTCAGGCTTTGCTTTCTCCACAAGGCCAGCTGAAGACTATCAGGCAAACAGCTCGTCTCTTCCTGAGGCCTTCTCTCTTTCCTCACGACCAAGCTCCTCTGTGTGCTTACTTCCCCGGGCTCCAGGATTAAAACTCAGCACCAGAACTCCAACATCAAAACTCCAACTAACTCTTCTGCTCTGCCGTGTAGTTTGATGTCCTCACCACTCAACGTCCTACTAACATGGCCCAATCAAAGCCCTAATCATAACTTAATCACGCCCAGAGGAACAGACCAGTTTACAAGCATAATCCAATATCTATTTTTGGAATTCATAACTATATCAAACTGCCACAGCTCTTTTTTTTTTCCAGGAGGCACCAGGGATTGAAGCTGGGACCTTGTACATGGGAAGCAGGCACTCAACCACTGAGCTATATCTGTTCCCCATGTTTTTTTGTTTTTTTAATTTACAAAGTAACTACTTTTGCTTTCAGGTAGCCCTTTCAGTTAATGGCTTAGTTCAACTTAATTCCAGTTATTTATTTGAATTTTGCATTCATCTGTCCATGTTTAAGAATTTCTGCATATGATACCCAAAGTTTAATAAGAAGATACTAAATAAATACAATATTGAACATATGCAACAGAATTCTATACATCAAAGAAAATGGAAAAACTAATGCCATATGCAAACATCATAGTTGACACTCATAAGCATAAATTTCAACACAGAATCTTAATACTGTATGAGTTCATTTATATAAATTTAAATAACAGGCAAAACCAAACTATGGTGTTATTAATCGAGATACTGATTGATTTTGGAGAGGAGGGGGACTAGGATGGGCACACAGGTAGCTTTGAGATGCTGATCTGGGTAGTGGATGTTCTATTTCTTGATCTGGGTAGTGGATACATGAGTGTATTTACTTGGTAAAAACTCTTACACTAGTGATTTGTGCATGTTTCTGGATGTATTTTACAGTTCAACGAAGAATGTTTTTCCTTGATTTATATGTCAGTTTTTTTAAATTAAAAAATTATTTTTTATGTCAATGTTACAGATTACTCAGTTAACACAAGATAACTACAATAACAGTAAATCAGCTTTAGTCAGTGGTTACACTCCCCCCCCTTATTTTCGTTCATTCCTCAGTCTTGAGGGATCTGGGACGATGTCCACTCTAACTTCTTTGAGAAGGGATGTAGATATTATGGGGCAGAGGAATGGAATTGCTTTGCTTGCAGTTGAAGATACTCCTTGCTTTTGGGATGGAGCTGGTCCATCTTCATTGTTTTGTTAGTTGTCCAGGGCATGTCCGAAGAACTGGAGAGTAGGAGTTGGCTGCTTATCTGCTGGGTTTCAGGGCTCAACCAGCATAGAAACAGTCCAAGGGCTTTAAGTCTCTCTGAGAAATATACTTTAAAAGTATATTGAGGGGGGCAGATGTGGCTCAAATGGTTGGGCGTCCGTCTGCCATATGGAGGGACCTGGGTTCGATCCCCGGGACCTCCCGGTAAAATGAAAGAAAAAAAAAAACGTATATTGAAAATTATAGGTTCAAATAAAGGAAGTAGAAGAATCATGATTAGGGAATTTATAAATGAGTACAACTATGCTATATTGGGTAAATAGCTTTTCATATATTCTCAGATAGGGCCTGCCGAGGGGGTATTTATTTCATATGGCCATGTGGCTTGCCTATGATGTCCCTCAGGGGCACTTTTGTTTGAGGCTTTGTTCACTGTGGAAGTTTGTGAAGTCTGGATGAGACCTGCAAATATGTCAGTTTTTACTGACTGCTCTTATTAATATTCCATTTGGGACATGGTTGATCATCAGTTTTATAATACTATTATTTACTGCCAGTCCTCAAGAGTTGGTTGTTATTGTTGTTGCTTTAATGTTTGAAGAAAAAATATCAATACACAGTTCATTCCAAACAGTTAATATCTAATAATCACATTTCAATGTATTCACATGAAACCAAAGAAATGCAGTTTGGCAAGGGTTAGTATGCCAAAGGGTCCTTCTCAAAGAAACAATTTATGCTGTTTTTTATTGTTGTTGTTTGTTTGCTGTGTATTTTTGAGGACTGCATTATCTTGGCCTCAGAGTCAAGATTCTTCTCAACTCTTTTTCTTTCTTACACAGGAGTTCCCAAACTCTGACTGAAAAAATATGGCTTCATGGACATGGCCCTGTGCAAAAGGCCTCATTTTCAAGTTCAAGAACAATAATGAAAGTGAAATAAAAACATTTTTTTCCCCAAAAGGTAAAGTTTCACATTATTTAATACAACTCAGCTCTCTAGGGAAAAATAATGATGAAAGAAAGAAAAGAAAGAAAAAGAAAGAAAGGGGGAGGGAGGGAGGGAGGGAGGGAGGGAGGAAGGAAGGGGAAGAAAGCACCACAGAGAATCACACCAAACTGGAAGCAGACCAAGGCAGCCAGAACTATCTTCTTTATTATAAAGATACACCGTGAAGAACAAACCTGACTGTATACAGAAGCCTGTAATGGTACATGCCAAAATGTACAGTACTATACATAAAAGTGCATTGTCACAACAGATTAACAAAACTTTTCTTTTCCCTTCCAGAACTGTAAAAGCATCCCCCTTTAGTTTCACCTCTGAGAGGCGGGAATGTCATGGTAAAAGGCAGTACAGAGCACGTAGGCGAACCCGATGGAGGTCAGCAGCAGTGGACAGGGGATGGATGGGGGGAGGGGAGGACACAGAAGAGCTGCTGTGGGGGTGGGAAAGGCACAATCACATCTACAAGGGAGACAAGACAGTCCAACGACGGCGACTGACAAGGATGCAAGACAGGACCACATTGAGCACTGAGGCACAGAAGGGTGGGGATGGAGAAGATGGGAGGGAATGGAGGAGGTTTCAAAAGACTTAGGGGGGCAGTAGGAAGCGGGGAGCAGGCCAGGGAGGATGAAGTGGGAAGGAGGACATGGGCAGGGAGTGGAGAAAATGCAACAGTACAAGAGCAAGGCTACAACTCCTCTAAAATAGAAAGGCACTTTCACATGTACATACTACAGATGTACATTGACACGATTAGGTAACAGTCACAAGCAGGAAGCTACCAGTACTGCAACTGATCAAACCGACAGGAAAGGACAACGCTGACTTAATTACGTGGGCAGGAGTTCCCCTTAAGTAGGTATGTAAATAGCAGTCTCTCCTGTTACACAGCCACTTACTATATCTTAAATATCTAAGTAACCATCACACTACACATTTAACTTGGATGAATGCTCCGAGGGGGGCATTCACAAAATGCACAGTTTATATATTTTCTTTTACTAAACAGTTTCTAAGATAAGCATTATGGAACCCAGTATAATTATTTAAACATATGAAGTTCCCTACGTAATTTAAAAGATACAGGTACCCATCTCCATGATACCACATAGACTATTTTTTTTTTTTTTTAAAGAAAGTATACTAGGGTAAGCGAAAGCTCAAATTCCAGTTTGTTTTACTGATCTGAACGAAGCTGTGCCAAGTCACCCTCATACCCCAGGGAAGATCGGGAGTAGGGGGCAGTCTGGAATAGGGGGCTCTGTTTACAGGGCCTCTGCAGTGGAAAATTCAAAGCAAGGTGCAGTCACAGTGTATTTCCTGCAATGCTGTGGTTAGGAATAAATGAGTGTCACTCCAGATCTTAAGTCTTCTAAATCCCCTCAGCAGACTCATAGGCGCTTTCACTTGGGATTCTAGAGGCCCTGATTATCAGTTGAATTTTCTTCAGTTTGTTAACTCCAGAGGCTCTGTCATTCTACTGCCTACCTATCTTTCCCTCCCCCCGAACACCCCGTTTTCTTTTCCTTAATTATGAACAAGTTTTGGGAATGGTAAACTATAAAGACAGAAAACTCTTAACTGACACAATTTGACCCTTGGTGCTCTAAATCCATTGCTCCCTGCTCATGGGTCATTGCTATAGATTAAGTGAGACCCTGCTGTAAATGATTCTCTGGATGGCTCAAGAGGCACCAAAGTCAGATTACGTTGTGTGAAAATGTGCAAAACTGCAGAGCAATGGATATTTATACTTTACACGGAGCTCTACAAAGGGCCACTTAACAGGCTGAAACAGTTTACAAAACACTCACCAAAATATGTGTACTAAGTACCTTTCTTCCTCTCCCAGCAACCCACTCCCCCTGACCCAATCCAAAAGGCTGACTTGGTAAATCTACCTCAGTGAGTTCTACGTATGGGACTGATATCCAGCTGTGACTAAATGTTCTCATGTAAGTGTAGGCAGATAAGCTTGTAGAACTATCAAAACCATTCCCCCTTCCCAAACTGCAGGACGGATGAGGCCCTTCACACTGGGGGCATCACAGGCCAAGGACTCTGCCCTGTGCCTTCCCACCTCCCCAGCTGCTACGTGGCTGGAAAGAAGGCCGTGGACCAGGTGAACCATCAGCTGCTGAAGTTTTAAATGACTTTCCTGGGATTATTTGGGATCTTTGTGAAGTAGCCACTTTTTGTCAATCCTGGACTCTGAGGACTTAACTAAATAAAGTTAGGATAGGTGAGTCCCTACTGAATTCTCACTTTGAGATGGTCTCCCTCCTCTGAAATATGAAGAAAAAAAGAAAAAGAAAATTCCTCTGGGTGACAATAGGGGTGGGGAGGAAAGATAGAGACAGAGAGTGAAGAGAGAGTATTAGGAGCTGTTTCCTCTACGAAGGCACGGCCTCTGAGGCTCTGAGGGTCTAGAGCAGCATGTCCTCTACCAGCCAGGGACAGCAGACTCCTGATTTGGTGGGAGGAAAGGCAATTCTCTTTCCATTTTAAGTGTAAACACCAAAGAGAGGAGACACTGGGGAAGATTACCAGGGAGAAGCCTGAAGACATGAACTTGCAGAAGTAAGATCTGAAGAGCTAGATTAAAGCTTGTAAAAGACATATATAACAATAAATTAAAACCATGTCTGCCCTTCTGATGCCCTCTCTTAACACCTAACTCTTCTCTCAAAGAAGAAATCAAAGATGGGAATCAGAACCAAAGTAGATGTTAGCAATATGTTTTTTTTTTTTTTTTTTTTTTTTTACCAGGAGGTCCCGGGGATCGAACCCAGGTCCCTCCATATGGGAGATGGACGCCCAACCGTTTGAGCCACATCCGTCCCCCAGAACCAAAGTAGAATCTGCAAAGAACTGGGAGGTGATTTAGGAAAGGAATTGCTAGGGACTATTGGTTAAGAAGGCTAGTGCTATTCAAAGCTCAAGCCTGGTTAGGTCCCCAGGGTGTCCATAGGGGCTGAAAGAGCACCAAAGCTCAAGAGAGGTGGTGAGGGGTGGGACAAGATGCCGAGCTGGGCCTCTTTTTCAAAATGGGCAAAAAAGGATGGTTCTGAAAATTCAGAGGTTTAAAAGTTGTAAAAAAGTTGAAAAAAATTCACTATTCAATCCAATGTGAAATTGGGCCTCAGGCAAGCAACCAGCAGCATGCCTTTGAAAGATAATATCTCATTAGTTTCATCTCTTTCTGCACTAGAATGATTAGACTGGCAAACTGAGGTAGAGATAAAAGCAATGATCTTGATGTTAGTACAGGCCCCAATTCCTTCCTGCACCATGCTTTCACCAAAGGGCTGATAAAGTCCACACTGTATAACTCTTAGGTGGCCATGCAATGGGCTGCCAGTTTGAAACCAAATACAAGTCATCATCAGATGAGTGTAAACCTAGAAGGAAATCAATGCTGGTCCAGAGGGAGTAGTTCTGGGCCATCTGGTTTTCTTTAAAAATGTCTCTTCGTTAGTAAGTTCAATGAGTAGATAAAATGCTCATAAGTTTTATCTACTCATAAGTTTACAGATGATATAAGATGATGCTGGTAGGAGAATGGTGATTTGTACCTTAGTGAAAATAAGTGAATGCAAAGCAAGCTTTGTAAGATGGAGGGAAAATATACTGTTAATATGGGCTAAAGAAAAATTGCCTATGTGCTGGAATGTCAGAGAAAGTGGGTCTCTAGTGGAGCTCAGCTGACTGTGAGTTATGTAGGGACCACATGCAAATACAAAAACAAACAAACAAAAGCCATGGTTCCAGGGCACAAAATTGGGAGGAAATCATCCTGGAACCATGAGGTAATTCTCCCATGTGGGCCTCAGCATGGCTCTTACTTGAGTACCAGAGCCAGTTCTGGGTTGGCTCAAAGAGACAAATGGAAAGGAGAGCTGTGATTTCAGTTCAGAATCATTAGTCTTCTTTTTAAAGCAAACAGGGTAATTTAATCAGAGGAAGAGAACGCTGAGGGAACAAAGGACTTGTAGGCTACCTGTTCTCCATTTCCACAGAGAAGAACACAAGGAGTTAGGGGAGACAGACATATTTTCTAGGCAGTTATGAAACAACAGATGTCTGAAGGAGTTTGTGGATTAGTGTAACTGGGAAGTCTTTAAAATTAGTCCTTCATAAACGCAGGAGACAGACTTGGAAATTTTCCGGGACCTGATAGCTCTCAAGGACTGTGTCTTTCTCCTTCCCAAGTTCAGTTCAAGCAGTAACTGCAGTTCTACCTCCTTCCACGGAACCTTTAGTCTGGACCAAGGGAAACGATTCTTATGAAAGAGGCAATCACCCAACCCATTCAAGCTGTGGGCTCAGTCCAGGAATGTCCTGCGGTGATAAATACAAGTCTTTAGCACGAGCTGTGCAGAATTGTTTGGTCAGCTACCAAACAATGCCATTATCACCTTTTAGCCATTACCCCAAGTGCCACAACCATGGTTATACATGCCTGGGTCATGGATTCTTGGGTCTTCGGATCAAGATATTTCTGACTCACCTGGGGCACACTAAATCTGAAGCACTCTACAAGGAGGAAAGCAGTGTTGCCCTCATTACAAGTGGTGCAGCATTGGATTTTCAAGTAAGTCTAAGTGTTTCTATTGTCTATAAAATGACATACAATATGTCCAGTTATTGTTTTTTAAAAAAGCAATTACAAAATACAAATGCCCATGTTAATTTAGCTAGTCTTAGACATTACATTCAAAAACTAAGAAAAGCCAAAAGATCTCCAGTTATAAGCACACAACTAACGAAAATATGGATTGCTGACTTTTGTCACTAATCCGTTTTAATTTTTAAAAATCACCTCCCCTTGTGACCTTGCTCAGCTGGATTTTACATTGTGCAAGACTTGTCTGCTGGACTCTGGGAAGGTGGGGTAGGTCCTATGGTAGGGTTTGTTTTTGGAAGAACAGCAGGTTTTGGCCTAAGGGCTGGGGGCTTCAGCTGTATGCCCATTCTGGGTGCCACCATAGGCTTGAAAGTACTCATTGTGTCACTAGAGGAGCTAGTGCTACGTCGAATCTGAGGTTCAGAGCTCCTGAGGGCAATGTTGTGCAAAGGGCTGAGAGATTCTGTGGAAGTGGCAGGGGTGGGGGAGTTTTTCACTTGTTCCAAGGTATCCAGCACCACATCGGGGGCATGCTTTGCTGTACTCTGTCTCTCCAGTTCTCGGAGTTCATTCAAAGCAGTGTTCATCGTCTCTTCAATATCCTGTTGACAAATGATCAGAAAGAGAGAGAACAGACTGATAATACTAATGTGGAAACCCATATAGTTCATTTCAAAGCAAACAGGCTAGCAAGAGTATGAACACTTTAATTTTATAGTCCACAGAGACTATGAAGTTAACACCATTTCACATAATTATTTTGACTCTGAATGGTCAGGGGACCAAGATGAAATGGCTTATGGAGCCATATATCAAACATCTACCATTCGGTAGCCTTCTGGTGGTTTCTATCTTGCAAGTTGACTTATGTATATCGATTCAATTTAAATGTATGGTAAAAATAGCTTAAATTTAGATACTGCAACAATTTTTCAAATAAAGATAAATAAGAATGAAAAATCAGGCTTCATTCATTCATTCAAGAAATAATCTTTGAGCACTTACTGTGCATTTGGCTAACTTCCAGCAGTTCTTCAAAACATAGCTTAAGTCTTGCCTCCGATGCCCTTGTCCAGTGGCTCTCAATAGAATTGGTACTGTCCCACCAAGGGCATTTTTGTAGTGTGTGTTTGTGTGTGTATAGTGACTAGGTGGCATAATGAGCATTTGTTGGGCAGGGGCCAGAAATACTAGATATCTTGCAGGTCCCTGGACAGTTTACATGCAATGAAAAATTGCCCTGTATCCTGTTCAATTTTCAAATGTCCTCCAGACATTTATGAAGATGAAAAGCCTTTATAATAACCTGAGCCTAAAACCAAACTCTTTTTTTACACATAAACACAAAGTACTTTTTGCATGATGCTGAATTTTCCAGGATTGCAACTACCAAATAAATGGAGGGAAATTTTTTACTTTATTTTGATTGGAACTATATGATCAAGAGTTGTCCACCATTTTGGAAAAATCATATCACTAATGGGAACACTTTTCTAGGGATTTGAATTGAAACCAATTAACTTAGTACTCCTATATAAACATGCATTTTTAATTGTTGCCTTTATGGTTGTAATTCTACATACAGTTGAAATCATCTGACTACTTCATTTCTCTTCTAGTGTAATCAAGCCCAAGCATTAACTGAAATATGTTTGTTTTAATATTTATTTCCTTTTGTTTCTCCTTTATATTACATCTAGACCTTTATATATATATACATCAAATTAGGTATAAAATCTATGAATTTATTTCAGGATAGTAAAGGTTTTTGAAAAGGAAGGGTGTTGGGTAAATAGGGTAAAGAATCACTGGCCTGGTGTGACTGAAATGTTTCTCCTCTACAGTTCCTTGGCTCCTTCCACTCACCTAGAACATAACCCTAAGGGCACTGCACAATGATAACTGATTTCCCTATCCATCTCCCCCACTGGACTGCAAGTACCTTGAAGTAGGTGATTGAACTTTGCATCCATAAAGGCCAGCATGGGACCTGAGCAGACAGTAAGTACTCAATAAATTTTTGCTAAGTGAATAAACCAAGATACTGACGCTAAACTACCACCTCCAATAAGAAATACATCAAGACACAATGATCACATATGGATACTGCAGTTTTTCAAAAAGCTTCATTGGAGATGCCATTGATTTGTTTAATAAAAGAATTTGCATGTTTTTCACATGAACATCAACATGGCATGCTTAGCTGTCCTCATGGGAAAATCTGAAGACTAGAGATGGAAAGATAAATAAAGGGCAAACCCAGAAGTCATTTCGTGAGGATGATATTACTTTTCAAGGGATTACTTTTATATGTGATTTCCATTTTTTGCTAAATATAAGGATTTTTTTTTTTTTTTAAATAGTAAGTACCTGCTGCAGAGAGACTGTACAGAGGCTGATTTATCTGGTGAGTTTTTATTTTTTATGATTTACAATAAAAAGGATTTCCTGGTTCTAGAACCAAAAGGGTTACACAGATCTTACTGTGTCTTCCCAACTCTAAGCTATTTTTTCCTGCCTCTCTGACCCAAATCATGTTTCACCTGCTTATGAGAAGTGGCGATGTTATGGGCTTCTCAAAGCATTAAATTCAGCTATAGTCAGATATGACTTTAAAAAGGTCTCAAAGAGTCTTGCATAGCACTTTAAATAGAGAAAAAAAAAGCCTTTTTGATTTTTGCTGAGAAATTGTTTGCATTTAAAATTGGTTTAATTAAAAACAAAACAAAACACATATTCAAATCCTCATTCAATCTAATTTGCTATCCCAGATTCTTTTTGGTTACAACACTGAAAACAGCTTGAAAATATGCTATATTAGTGAATACTTCCTTGGGTCCTTTTTATTAAAAATAATCCATCTTTAATACTTCTTGATGTTTGTTTCATTCATGTTCCTTTGCTCTTCCTTTTTTTTTTTTTAATCTATTTAGTTAGTTTTTAAGCTTCAGTGTCAGCTACAAGTTGCTTTCGATTACTGAAATGGCCAATCTTGAATTTATTTACCTCATCTGTCACTGGCTATAAACATATTTTCTTGTGGCCTCTGCTGCAAAAAGAACCAGAGGGCAAAATGGTAGAACAATGGGAAAATTCACTAACATTGTTTTACTTTCATTTTGTCAATTCTAATCATTAGGAAAAAACTATAAAGCTACTGCTGGGAAGTGATGACATGTATGGGGGTTCAGGTGTGAAGTAGGATCTGAACTTACTTTTCTTCAACTGGTTAACAATTATTTACCACGTTATTTAGTCACAAACCCATCATGTCCTAATTTTTAAGTGTCATCTCTATCATATACTACAATTTTTCTGTTTCTGGACTCTCCATTCTGTTTCTTCAACCTGTCTGCTTTTCTAGCTTTAGAATACATTTAGTATCTGGGGGGACCAGTCCCTCCTCATTCTTCTTTTTTAAAAAAATCTCTGGCTATTCAGCAATGATGGGTTTGAATGTCCTGGGTGCTACATTTCTGGCATGGCTTTGTTTAAATTCTAAATGCCTATTAGGTATTGTTTAAATATCTGATAGGTAACAAATGGCCTTCAGTGGAGACTGCCCAGGTGTTAAAATTAAGAATTGGGTTAACTTCCTTTCCTTTCTCTTTAGTTGGTCCTTCACAAGAAACAAAGCTTCAAGGTTTTGCAGAAAGTAAGTCCTTCAAACCTCCCTCATCACACCTCAGGTCCTTCGTGCAAAGTTATGTCATACCTGAGCAATTGTCTCTGGGTCCAGCGGCTTGTGGTCACTGAAGCCTGTGTACTGCCCTGACGATGTGGACCTTCTAATCGGGGGACTGTCGATCTTCTTGAGGGAGTCATGACGGCTGATGTTGGTCAGGCTGCCGTGGCCAGGCCGGCGCCTCCTCTCAGGACTGTCGTTGTTGAGGCCACGGCTCTGCAGCAGGCCCCGAGGGTGACTGGCCAGGCTTGGGGAACCCAGGTCAACTGACGAGTTGGAAAGAGCGTGAGGGGGGTGGAGGGGACAATGGCCATCACTGGTCCTGCCAGGACGCCTTACCGGAGGGGTTGGCTCTCCTCTTTTTCTTTGCCTAGACAGAGAGAGAGGAAGAAAATAGGGGAGCTTATCACACAGGTCGATCACATCAAGGCTCCTCACAGCCCCTGGGGGATTGGAGGTTCAGGAGCCTGATTAGCAGACTCCGCTTACCTGGCTAAGTAGCCATCAGAATGACGGTCTGTTGGGGAGTTCATGTCCTTGGATGAAGACTTGTCTTCAGTGACTGGTCCACTGCTGGCCTCACTATCTGCTTTTTGGCTCAGCGTGTCTGAAAATGTATCATCCCTGAAACAATAGGAATCAAGAGTGAGGGTCTTTTTCTAGAAGAATGGGGACAAAAAAGAACATTATAAAAATAGTACAATTCACAGGTAAATTGGAAAATTCAGATAAATATAAAGCAAATAATAATCACCCATAATATAACAAAACATCCAGAGGCAGCTACTAATGTTAACATTTAAAAAATACCCTTCTAGACATTTTTTATGCCCATATGTATTTATAAGAGTATGCATATATGTATATGCACTGTAGATGTATATGACTGCGTGTCTACAAACATATGATATTTCCTGGATTTTAAGATACACATTTTAACATTTCTACAATTAGGCCAGATCATATAATCACTATATACTTTTATGAGATCATATTTCTCTTTTCCTTGAAAAGCTTCTCTTCAATTGATGGTGCATTGTGAAATACTGTATTTACCATACATATTTTGTAAGCCTGTTTCTTTCATTAAAAATACTATAAACATCTTCCCATGTCTTTAAATATTTTTGAAATTAGAGCTGTCTCATCAGAAAAATTTAAAAATCAAGCAAGCCTGGGGATGATTCCCTTTAGACTTTAGGGCAGAATCTTCCCTCTTGGGAATCTGGAATTGAAACAGAAGACAGGCACCAAGAGAACTCAACTCTTTTTGGAATTAGCAGTGTCACTTCAGCTCTTAAAGCCATTCTCTGCATAGGTTATTTTTCAAAGAACCTGAAAGCTTCAAAAGTTATCTCCTACTAGTCTTTGCTCCGAACCTCCTAGTCTTGAAATACTGTTAGCAATGACCCAGTAGCAAGATAAACAACTGTGCCCAGCTCAGAAGTTTTATCTTTGTAATCCCTTCTGCCCTTTTCTCACAAAACCAAGCTGAGTTTGAGAACAATGGCTGTAATCCTCTTTGAGAATACTGAAGTAATCGAAGCTGGGACTACTCACATATCCTGTACCACTATGTACTGGTGAGGTACAAGCCCGTCAATCCCATTGTGCCTTCCTTCCCACCAGTCCTCGGATGCGCGGTGATACAGCAGCAGGGAGGCACCTTTCTTGAAGGACAGTTCTCTGGCAGACCGCCCAACATAGTCAAACTTGGCTATTGCTTCTATTGGCTCACATTCTACAAAGAATATGCCAGAAAATGGTGAGGCACAGGGTTATTAGGAAGGCATAATATGTTATCTGAAAGGTCTATATGAGGCTTTAGAAATAAACAAGGCCATTTTAATATCCAGACTGAACAGGGTAATAAATGAATCAAGGCAGGAGAAAATAGAGGCTGTTAAGAGATACAGAGGGAAGCGGCTGTGGCTCAATCAGTGGGGCTCCCGTTTGCCATATGGGAGGCCCTGGGTTCGGTTCCCGGGGCCTCCTGGTGAAGGCAAGCCCGCCTGCGTGGCGTGGTTGGCTGACCCAGCGAGCACAAGCAGCAAGGGGGGCATAAATGAATAAATAAATAAAATCTTTAAAAAAAAAAAAAAGAGATACAGAAAAACCTTCTCTTGCTGTCATCAGTTTTTCAGGCAAAGAAAACCTGAACATTAAACTTTAATTTCCAAAGCCTCTTTCTAGAGATACAATGACAGTCTAAGAAAAGTATTTTAGACTTTGTAATCTAATATATAAAATCTTCTCTTGGATTGTAATGTCTTCCACAATTGCTCCAATGTTGTTATTTTTTAATATATTTTTTATGGAAGTATATCATTCATACATGAACATACATAAACAATAAGTGCATAGTAAAAGTTGTGAACTTACAGAATAAACATGCATAACATCATACAGGGGTCCCATATATCACCTCACCACCAACACCTTGCATTGTTCTGAAACATTTGTTAAATTATGCAAGAGCATCATCAAAATATTACTACTAAATATAGTCCATAGCTTATATTTGGAGTATTTTCCCCCCAATCCACCCTATTATTTTTTAAAAATATATTTTTATTACAGGGATTGTGAACTTACAAAACAGTCATGCATATGTGTAGAATTCCCATACAATACCCCTTCACCAACACATCACACCGTGGTGGAATATTTGTTACAGATAATGAGCTAATATCATCAGACTATTACCAACAACCATGGTCCATAGCATATATTTGGCACACTTTTGCCCGCCCCCCCATTATCAACACAGTACATCTTTGGCATTGATGCAAGAATATTATAGTATTGCTGTTAACCACAGTCCATAGGTCTCACCAATTGTATTTTTCTCATGCTTCTCCACATTCTGTACCATCAACCACAATTTTTTTCCACTTCTAGGTTCACTGTGTTATTCAATCCCTAGATTATTCTCTAGCTTTCTTTCAATTGACATTTATATCCCTAGACTACCCTTTTACTACATCCCATTTATAAATCAGCTGCTGCTCACTATAACGTGTTACCATCAACTCTATCCATTTCCACACTTTTACAGTCAAGTTAATTAAAACTTCTACATACATTATACATCAATAGTTCTTCTTAACCTTCCTCTTATCTCCTAATAACCTATACTGTAGGTTTTAACTCCATATGTTTATTCTTCGTATTTAGTTCATATTAATGAGACCATGCACTATTTGTCCTTTTGTGTCTGGCTTACTTCACTTAGCATAATGTCTACAAGATTCATCCATGTTATCATATGTGTCCTAATTTCATTTCTTCTTACTGCAGCATAGTATTCCATTTTATGTATATAACACATTTTGTTTATTCATTCATTGGTTGATGGACACTTGGGTTGTTTCCATCTTTTGGCAATTGTGAATAATGCCAGTATGAACACTGGTGTGCAGATGTCTGTTCGTGTCACAGTGTTCAGTTCTTCTGGATATATTCCTAGTAGACGAATTGCTGGATCATATGGCAGTTCTATATTTAGCTTCATGAGGAACTGCCAAATTGTCTTCCGCAGAGGCTGCACCATTTTACAATCTCACCAACAGTGAAGGAGTGTTCCTATTTCTCCACATCCTCTCCAGCACTTATTGTTGTCTGTTTTTTTAAAAAATAATGCCATTCTCATTGTCATTTTGATTTGTATATCCCTAATAGCTAGTGTTATGGTACATTTTTTCATGTGCTTTTTGGCCATTTGTATTTCCTCTTTGGAGAATTGTCTATTTCAATCTTTTGCTCATTTTTAAACTGGATTGCTTGATCTTTTATTGTTCAGTTGTTTGATTTCTTTATATAGAATTGAAATCAAACCCTTATCAGATATGTGGTTCCAAATATTTTCTCCCATTGCGTGGGCTGCCTTTTCACCTTCTTGATGAAGTCCTTTGAATCACAAAAGTGTTTACGTTTGAGGAGGTCCCATTTATCCCTGTTTTCTTTCACTGCTCAGTGCTTTTGGTGTAAGGTTTAAGAATGCACCACCTACCACCAGGTCTTGAAGATGTTTTCCTACATTTTCTTCCAGGGGCTTTATGGGTCTTGCTTTTATATTTAGGTCTTTGATCCATTTTGAGTTAATTTTTGTATAAGGTATGAGATAGGGGTCCTCTTTCTTTCTTTTGGCTATGGGTATCCAGTTCTCCCAGTACCATTTGTTGAATAGACTGTTCTACCTCAGCTGGGTGAGTATGACAGGCTTGTCAAAAATCATTTGACCATAGATGTGAGGGTCTGTTTCTGAACCATCAATTCGGTTCCATTGGTCTATGTGTCTATCTTTATGCCAATACCATGCTGTTTTTACCACTGTAGATAGGTAATATGATTTAAAGTCCAGAAGTGAGTATCTTCCAATTTCGCTTTTCCTTTTTAAGATGTTTCTGGCTATTTGGGGCCCCTTCTAAATAAATTTGATAATTGTGTTTTCCATTTGTTTAAAATATTTAAATTAGTTTAAAATGCTCTAATAATGATTGAAGTGATGAATTCACAACTATGTGATTACACCAAATACCATCGATTGTACACTTTGGATGAATTGTATGCTTTATTAATATGTATCAATAAAATTGATTTGTTTGAAAAATGTTGGTGGGATTGCATTGAATCTGTATATCAATTTGGGTAGAATTGACATCCTACTGATATTTAGTCTTCCAATCCTTGAGCATGGAATGTTCTTAAAATTATTTAGATCTTTTTTGATTTCTTTTAACAATGCATTGTAGTTTTCTCTATACAAGTTCTTTACATCCTTGTTTAAGTTTATTCCTAAATATTTGACTCTGTTAGTTGCTATTATAAATGGAATTTTTTTCCTGACTTCTTCCTCAGATTGTGTATTACAATTGTATAGAAACACTTTTTTGCTTATTGGTTTTGTATACTGACACTCTACTAAGATCGTTTATTAGCTCTAGCAGCTTTGTTGTAGATTTTTGGGGACTTTCTAGATATAGGATCATATCATCTGAAAATAGTGAAAGTTTTATTTCTTCCTTTCTGATTTGGATGCTTTTTATTTCTTTTTCTTGCCTGATTGCTCTATGGTGAACCTCTAGCACTATATTGAACAACAGTGGTGACAGTGGGCATGCTTGTCTTGTTCCAGATCACAATGGGAAAGCTTTCAGTCTTTCACCATTGAGTACAAGGTTGGCTGTGAGTTTTTCATATATGGCCTTTATCATGTTGAGAAAGTTTCCTTCAATTCCTATCATTTGTAGTATTTTTATCAAGAAAGGATGCTGTATTTTGTCAAATGCCTTTTCTGCATCATTTGATAGGATCATGTGATTTTTCTCCTTTGATTTATTAATATGGTGTATTGTGCTGATTGATTTTCTGGTGTTGAACCACCCTTGCATGCCTGGTATAAAACCTGCTTGATCATGATGAATAATTCTTTTAATGTGTTGTTGGATTCCATTAGCAAGTTTTTTTTTTTTTTTTTTTTTTTTTTGAGGACTTTTGCTTCCGTATTCATTAGAGATATGGGTCTGTAATTTTCCTTTTTCATAATATCTTGATATGCCTTTGGTATTACAGTGATATTGGCTACATAGAATGAGTTTGGTAGCATTCCTTGTTCAATATTTTGGAAGAGCTTGAGTAAGACTGGCATTAAATCTTCTTTGAATGCTTGGTAGAACTCACCTGTGAAACCATCTGGTCCTGGGCTTTTCATTTTGGGGAGTTGTTTGATGACTGTTTCAATCTCTTTACTTGTGATTGGTTTGTTGAGGTCTTCTATATCTTCTAGGGTCAGTGCAGGTTGTTTGTACAATCCTAGGAATTTTTCCATTTCGTCTACAATGTTTAGTTTTTTGGTATACAGTTGTTCATAGTATCTTCTTATGATCTCTTTTATTTTTGTGGGGTCAGTAATAATGCCCCCATTTTCATTTTTTATTTAATTTATTTGCATTTTCTCTTGTTTTTTCTTTGTCAGTCTAGCTAAGGGTTTGTCAATTTTGTTAGTCTTCTCGAGGAACCAACTTTTGGTTTTGTTAATTCTCTCTGTTTTTTTTTTTTTTTTGTTGTTGTTCTCAATTTCATTTATTTCTGCTCTGATCTTTGTTATTTCATTCCTTCCATTTGCTTTGGGATTAGTTTGCGGTTCTTTTTCTACTTCCTCCAGCTGTGTAGTTAGGTCGTTCTTCTTTTTTAATGTAAGCATTGAGAGCTATAAATTTCCCTCCCAGCACTGCCTTTGCTGCATCCCATAGGTTTTGATATGTTGTATTCCCGTTTTCATTCATCTTGAGATATTTATTGATTTTTCTTGAAATTTCTTCTTTGACCCACTGATTATTTAAGAGTGTGTTGTTTAATCTCCATATATTTGTGTATTTTCCCTTTTTCTGCCTCTTGTTGATTTTCAACATATTCCATTATTATCAGAGAAAGTGCTTTGTATAATTTCAATCTTGTTGAATTTACTGAGATCTGCTTTGTGACCCAACATATCCTGGAGAAAGATCATGAGCACTTGGAAAGAATGTTTATCCTGCTGTTTTGTGGTGCAATATTCTTTATATGTCTATTAGGTTTAGTACATTTATCATATTATTCAAGCTCTCTGTTTCTTTACTGATCCTCTGCCCAGATGTTCTATCCAATGCTAAGAGTGTTATATTGAAGGCTCCAACTAATATTGTAGAGATATCTATTTCTCCCTTCAGTTTTGTCAGTGTTTGCCTTATGTACCTTGGGACATCCTGGTTAGGTACATATACATTTATGATTATTATTTCTTCCTGGCGAATTGCCCTTTTAATTAATATAGAATGTCCTTCTTTGTCTCTAAAAACAGTTTTGCTTTTAAAGTCTATTTCATCCAATGTAAGTATAGCTACCCAGCTTTTTTTTTTGGTTACTGCATGCATGGAATATCTTTTTCCAACCTTTCACTTTCAATCTATTGGTATCCTTGGGTTTAAGGTGAGTCTCATGCAGCTAGCATATAGATGGCTCATATTTTCTTATCCATTCCGCCAGTCTGTGTCTTTTGATAGGGGAATTTAATCTAGTAACATTCAAATTTATTACTGTAAAGGCAGTTCTTATGTTACCCCATTTTGACCTTTGAGTTTTATCTGTCATATTTTATTTTCACCATTCTGTTGACACCTTTAGTTACTGTTACTGATACTATCTTCATTTCTAGACTCTCTTTCAAGCCTCTCTCTCCTATCTTTTCTTTTCAGGCTGTAGCACACACTTTAGTATTTCCTGCAAAGCTGGTTTCTCTGTTATAAACTCACTCAGTTTCTGTTTATTTGTGAATATTCTAATCTCGCCCTCATTTTTGAAAGACAATCTTGCCAGATATAAGATTCTTAGTTGACAGTTTTTTTTCTTGCAGTATCTTAAATATATAATACCACTGCCTTCTTGCCTCCTGGTTTCTGATGAGAAATCGGCATTTAATCTTATTAGGTGTCTCTTATATGTTATACATTGCTTTTCTCTTGCTGCTTTCAGAATTCTCTTTGTTTTTGGCGTTTGACATTCTGATCAGTATGTGTCTTAGAGTTGGTCTATTTGGATTTATTCAGATGGGAGTATGTTGTGCTTCTTGGAAATGGATATCTATGTCCTTCAATAGGGTTGGGAAATTTTCTACCATTATTTCTTAAAATATTCCTTCTGCCCCTTTTCCCTTCTCTTCTCCTTCTGGGACACTCATGACACATATGCTTGTATGTCTCTTGTTGTTGTTTAGTTCCCTAAGACCCTGTTCAATTTTTTCCATTCTTTTCTTCATCTGTTTTTTTGTATGTTCGCTTTCAGAGGCCATGTCTTCAAGCTCATGGATCCTTTTTTCTGCCTCTTCAAATCTGCTGTTATATGACTCCAGTGTATTTTTAATTTCATTTATTGTGCCTTCCATTCCCATAAGATCTGCTATTTTTCTATGCATTCTTTCAAATTTCTCTTTGTGCTTACCCACTGTGTTCTTAATGTCCTTAATCTCTTTAGCCATATCATTGACTATATTAAGTAGATTTGTTTGAACATCTGTGATTAGTTGTCTCAACTCCTTTATTTCATATGGAGGCTTATCTTGTTCCTTTAACTGGGCCATATCTTCCTGTTCTTGGTATGGACTATAATTTTTTGTTGGTGTCTTGGCATCTGGCTTACTAGATATTTATTCTGGGTGTAGTTTCTTTCTTTAGTTTAGGGCTTTCTTGTCTTTTTCTCCCTTGCTGGTTGTGTAGTAGGAGCCGAGGATGTAGTTGGTGCTGTAAGCTGTGGCGGCTGAAGCTTCTCGTGTTGCCCTAGGAATTGATGAAGCTTCTCCCACCTTTTTCCTCTAACAGTGGTAGGGACAGTGCTGCAGGTTTGTGTAATAATCCAAGCTGTACAGGACAAGACTGTCTGTAGTTGCCTGGAGAGACGGATGAAGTTTCATTACCCTTCCTCCCCTACCTGGGGCAGGGATGAAGCTGTAGGTGTGGGCAGCAAGCTATGTCATGTGGATCCAAAATGACCACATTTGCCCAGGTAGACAGATGTATCATAGTGCCCCCTGACATTCCGATGTTATTTTGACATTGATGGAGTTTTCTTACAACATGTTACTATCATTTATAAAATGGAAAGCCATGATCCCAAGACTAGGAAGTTTACTCTCCATTAGCTTATTAAAAAACCACACATTTACATAAACCACCACATTAAATACTATTTGAATGTATTTAATTTCCTCATGTACTTTTTTACTACTATCCGATCTTAAAACTACTACTAACAGTAACAACAACTTTGTTTACTCTAGTATCAATAACAACTTTTGGAATTTAACTATGAAACAAGCAAATCCTAGACTGCTCTCTATCTAAATTAAAAGACCAGATTAAAAAATGATATTTTCTAGAGATCAAAAGATATTCAAGGGAAGTGGATGTGGCTCAAGTGATTGAGCCCCCGCCTACCACATGGGAGGTCCTGGGCTCAGTTCCTGGTGCCTTCTAAAAAAGATGAGCAAGACAGTGAGCTGACATGACAGGCTGATGTGGTGAGCTGATGCAACAAGATGACACAACAAGAGACACAAGGAGGGAAACATAATGAGAGTCACAACAAAGCAGGGTGTGGAGTTGGCCCAAGCAATTAGGCATCTCCCTCCCACACGGGAGGTCCCTGGTTCAGTTCCTGGTGCCTCCTAAGAGGAAGATGAGCACACAACGAACAGACACAGCAAATGGAAACAATGAGGGGATGGGGAGAAATAAGTAAATAAAATAAATCTTCGATTAAAAAAATATATATTAAAGGGGATTATGCCGAGTGAAAAAAAGCCAATCTCAAAAGGTTACATATGGTATATTCCATTTATATAGTTTTCTTGAAATGACATAATTGTAGAGATGGAGAACATATCAGTGATTGCCAGAGGTTGGGCGTAGTGGGTAAGGAAAGTGGTTGTGGTCAGAGGAACCTACACTAGTGATAAAACTGCACAGAACTAAATACATGCAGACACACATACACGTGCATGTGAAACTGGTGAAATGTGAATATGATGGGTGGATAGAATAAATGCCAATTTTCTGGTAGTGATATTGTACTCTAGTTATGCAAGATATTACCACTGGGGGAAACTGGCTGAGAGGTATACAGTATTATTTCTCACAATTGCATGAGAATCTACAATGCTCTCAAAATAAAAAGTTAAACCAGAAAAAGGTATTGAACTCTAGGCACAGAATTGGAATATCAGCTCCGAACTAATTTTTACCACAAATAGTAAAGGCAAATTAGAGGACAAACTAAACAAAACAATTACAAAAGGTGCTTTTTGTGATTCAGCTTATTGCAAAAAGCCCCTCAGTTTGGGGACTTATGATCTTTCCTCCGCTTGCCCACTGGTACCGCATCCTCATTCCTGCTATCGACATAGGTGAATAAGCTTCTCATCTATACTATGCAGAACTAAAAAGGGCCCAAACAAGTGGAATTTGCTTACAGAAATATACCCATACAATGGGCAATACCTCCTTTGCTAGAAACTGAGCATGTATTAGTTTCCAAATACTGTAGAATATGTGCACTTATAATAGATTAAAACCTGCCTATCTACCTAATATTTCCTCAGGAAATTGTCTTCTATTTCCCTTGGTAACAGACTTTCCCATTTAAAAGAATTTATTTATTCCAAAGTAGATCACAATATCTTCAATAGCTATTGTACTTATATGGAAAAGTTGCACGAGAAATCCTTGGATGCATAGCTTGGCTTGTTTCTCACATTATGAGTTTAAACTTCCTGTAGGACACGTAAAGAAAAAGCAGTTGGGCCCTGAATCTCAGCAGAGTTGCAACACCTACTCTCTAGTTCACTGGACTCATCCAGGACAACTAACAAGGAGATGATGATTGACAACAACCCGTCCCAAGGACCAGAGAGAGTCTGCAACTGTAAGCAAGGTAGCTCTACCCATCTGCCCCGTGGGATCTAAGCCCCTTCTCAATTAGAAGCAGAGTGGGTATCACCATCCCCAAATCCTCAAGATTGGGGAATGAACAATGGACTAAAGTAGACTTATTATTATTCTACTATAGACTTATTATTATTCTAGTAATGGAAGAACTCTTATCATTGATATAAAAGCAGTGGCCACCAGAGGTTCTGAGGGATGGGAGAGGGAAGAATAGGTGTAATATAGGGGCATTTTGGGGACATTGGATTTGTCCTGCATGACATTGCAGTGACAGATACAAGCCATTGTATATTTTGTCATAACTTACAAAATTGTGCAGGACAAAGAGTAAACTATAATGTAAACTGTAATCCATGGTTAGTAGCAATGCTTCAATATGGGTTCATCAATTGTAACAAATGTATCACACTAATGAAGTATGTTGTTAATGTGGCAAAGTGTGGGAGGGGAAGGGAGTGGGGCATATGGGAAACCCTTATATTTTTTATCTAACATTTATGTAATATAAAGCTTCTTTAAAAATAAAAAAAAAATATTTAAAAAACAAAAACAAAAACACAGACAAAACAAAATAAAACCAACACATATATTTAAAAAACTTAGGTTTACCTTATCTGAAGTGCCTGGTGAATTTTAAGCTAAATTAAAATTTTAAATTAAGACAGAAAAATGCCCCAACTTTTTAAAAGAGTTTGCTGGTAGATAATATTTGAGTTGAATAATAATTCATATCGAATACCCAAGACACTATAATCTGTATGTTGTATACTTCTCAGAGAAGTAGGTATAAATATGATTTTTAAAACAGGTTACGTCCTTTAGCCACTGACTATGTTTTCTAGATCATATTAACTCTGGTAATTCCCCCCTAAAATAATATTTTCTTTATTAAAACAATATAAATATCAGCTTTAGTAAATATTTACAAGTCTGCTTTGTAGAGGAGGAAGCATAATTTTACACTTAAAAGGAATGACCTTACAGTTTGTTCTAAACTTGCAGATAAAGAATAAATTCTGGTTGATCCAAGATGACAGATAACAAAATTTACCTGCATTTTCCCTAACAGAAATAAATATGCCCAAAGTAGGAAAATATACATGTCACAGAGGAACGAAGATATACCTATTTATTAAAAAGAACTTCATGACGTGTAATTTTTAAATTCCTGTATGCACATGCCCACATATTTATATGTAGTTTTAAAAAAATTTATTGAAGTATATGATTCATACATAAACAATATAGTGTGAACTTACAAAATAAGCATGCATAACATCATATCTTAGAGGGGTCCCATATATCACTCCACCACCAACTCATTGTATTGTGAAATATTTGTTACAAATTTGAAAGAATATTGTCAAAATATTACTACTAAGTATAGTCCATAACTTACATTTGGTGTATTTTCCCTCCAACCCACCCTATTATTTTTTTAGTGTATTTTTATTACAGAAGTTGTGAACTTACAAAACAATCATGTACATGTATAGAATTCCCACACACACCCCTTCACCAACACACCACACCGTGTTGGAACATTTGTTATAGATTATGAGATAATATTATCAGACTATTATCACCAACCATGGTCATAGCACACATTTAGGATACTTTTTCCATATCCTCCCATTATCAACATTGATGCAAGAATAATACAGTATTGTTGTTAATCACAGTCCATAGGTCACACCAATTGTATTTTTCTCATGTTTCTTCACATTTCCATCACCCTGCAATAGTGACGTACATCACCTCTAGCTCATAGAAGGACACTCTTGTATTTGTACCATCAACCACAATTCTCATCCACCTCTGGGTTCACTGTGCTATTCAGTTCCTAGATTATTCTCTAGCTTTCTTTCAATTGACATTTATATCCCTAGACTACCCTTTACAGTCACAGTTCCATTTATAAACCAGTTGCTGCTCACTATAACATGTTACCATCAACTCTATCCATTTCCACACTTTTACAGTCAAGTTAATCAAAACTTCTACATACATTAAGGATCAGTAGTCCTTCTCAGCCCTCCTCTTATCTCCTAATAACCTACTCTAGGTTTTAACTCCATGTGTTTATTCTTTGTATTTAGTTCATATTAATGAGACCATGCACTATTTGTCCTTTTGTGTCTGGCTTACTTCACTTAGCATAATGTCTTCAAGATTCATCCATGTTAGCATATGTGTCCTAATTTCATTTCTTTTTACTGTAGCATAGTATTCTATTGTATGTATATATCACATTTTGTTTATTCATTCATTGGTTGATGGACACTTGGCATCAACCAATCCATCTTTTGGCAATTTGAATAATGCCGCTATGAACATTGGTGTGCAGATGTCTGTTCATGTCACAGTTTTCAATTCTTCAGGATATATTTCTAGTAGAGGAATTGCTAGATCATATGGCAGTTCTATATTTAGCTTCCTAAGGAACCGTCAAACTGTCTTCCACAGAGGCTGCACCATTTTACAATCCCACCAACAGTGAAGGAGTGTTCCTATTTCTCCACATCCTCTTATACTTAGTTTTACTAAAACAAATTAAAAGATGCCAGCACTGACATAGTGTATAATTCTACATCCTTGTCAAAGGGAAACAAAGAAAGAAACATTAATGTTCTTTAATGCCATTCAATCATAAGCTGTCAGTGCTGGTCAAGGGCTATGTAAAATGATTATATATATATTTAATCATAATTTCATAATTAAGACCTCTGTGATAATCTCTTTTTTTTTTTTCTGAAACAACTGGAAACAGGATTGTCAGACTCTGCTGATTTAAATGTGGTGAGGTTATAAAAGAATGGCCAGATGAAACAGAAGTACATTTGACTGGTAATTCTAGTACATCAACTAGTAATTCTCAGCAATTTCATTATTTTGACTCTTTCAACTCCCAAGAGAGACATTTCTCAGTCAAGTGTCCATCAATAAGCTATTGATATACATTTTAGCCTGGTCATTGCAAAGCAAATCAATCTCAGGCCATAGCAACCCTCCATACCCCTTTCATACAGTGAGCTTCCCTGTCCTTTAAAGTAATGCAGAGACTTTGTAGAAGGATGATGCTGCTATCAATAACACTAAAAGAGTAACATGATAACTTCATTTTCCTGCATGGCCATTATAATTTTGTACAAAGGGGAAGAAAATTCAGCAAAGCAGACTTCCTGACTGCTTGATGCTGTCAAGTCTTACATTTCCATTTCTTGTAGTTTTAGACAAAATATTAATATGTTACCCCTTCTCTCAGGGGACGCTGTTGTCCCTGACACTTTCCCTCCTAGCCCTGCTACTCACTGCACTTGCATATGATGTTTTTGTTTTGTGACAGCCTGTTTTTGGAAGCAAAAGCTACTCTCTTGAGTGATTCCATGACAGAAAAAAGAAACTACAATATCTGGATGATCAAAGGGACAATCAAGACTAGTTAATTTAGTTACAGGACTTTGGAGATTGGCTGTGGCTTAGAACATCGGTTTTTTGTAAGTAGTGCTTTTCTTTTCAGAAAAATCAAGTGAACGTGTTCAAAATGTTATTGCAAACACTATTAGCACTCAGAAAAGCTTCTCTCTTGTAGTTAAGAGGTAAGAAGAACTGATAGAGGGAAGGGTGGTGAGACTGAAGTCTCGGAAGATAGAAGTCTGGAGCTTTGCCTTGGCTTTTCCTGCACTGGAAACATTTAGAGAAGTCAGCAGTAAAAAAGGAATGAACTATATAGAGAAACAAAGAAACCCAAGACAAAAGAAAGGATGGTGGTAGGGCTGGGGCTCAGGGAATTTCAAAAGGAACATCACAGAAATAGAAGTTCTCAACTTTAAAGAATGTCTTCTAATTTAAATTAATTTAAATTCCAAAAATGTCAATTCATCTTACTTTTAAAGACACAAAGAAACTGTGCTTTTCTAGCAGGCAGTGGACACTAGACAATCTGTTTACCTCCTGCTGAAATCAACTAAAAATGATGGATTAAACAAATCTTTGTAATTGCATTTTTTTTTTTTCAGGAGGTACGGAGGATTGAACCCGGGACCTCATACCTGTGATGTATGTGCTCAACCACTGAACTACACCCACTCTACTGCATTAAATTTTAACATGATCAAGTAAAGAATACTTAAAGACTCAAATTCAATCAGAGTGGAAACTTGGAAAGGTAAGCAGAACATTAGAACAATTTAGTCAGATTTTGCATTGAGGATTAACCTGTAGATATGGTAAAGAGGTACTAAACCAACCTGGTTAACTTTGTAGGAAATTATGTCCAGGGTCTGCCCAAGGTGGGAAACTAAGACCCCCACAGGATCGCCTTCTCAGTGTCAGAGTGAACTGGAAAGAAATCCTTTCCCCTCTAGCTCTCTGTACCTGTACCTAGATTATAACCATATACCTGTCCCCTCCCTCTGCCCCAACCCTTGTGGACTTAAGGAAATCACCTATTTCATCAAACCTTAATCACTTCTGAGAATCCCAACCACATGCCAGTCCTCAGGCAGGTTTGCAGTATAAATTCATGTTACCTGGGTGAACAGGAAAGCCTCAAAGTAAAAATTTAATCTTGTCCCAGGTGGTTGTATGCCCCAGGGCAGAATTAAATGAAAACCCTCTCTGGTGGATCCTACTTTCAACTGCAGCCTAAAGGAATTTCCATAGACAAAGTTTCAAGAAGTACATAAAAATTTTACAAAACACATCAGAAAATAAGACTTTATGAGCAATAGAAAAAAATCGGTGAAGACTTCAGGTATTACAATTATCAGGCACATAATCTGAAATAATGGAGAAGATTAATATGAGTAAAGACTGGATATGAAGTGAACCAAACAGAACTTCAAGAAATAAAAATATATCATAATTAAAAATGAAAACTCAATGGGGGAGTATATGTAACTCAAATAGTTGAATGCCTGATTCCTATGTATGAAGTTCCGGATTTGATCCCCAGTACTTCCTAAAAAACAAAAACAAAAACAAAACCAACCAAACAAAAACCAACTCTCATTGGGGAGCGGACATAGCTCAAATGGTTGAGCACCTGCTTCCCATGTATGAGGTCCTGGGTTCAATCCCCCATACCTCCTAAAAAGAAAAAAAAAATAAACAAAACAAAACAAACAAACAAACAAACAAAACCCCTAATGGATGGGTTTCACTCTTGAAGAGAGAATAATAGAAGCTGTATATATACTAAAGAGGTACTAAGAGAAACCTGACAACTCTATATGTTTATGCTTAAAAAATAAAAAGTGCTGAAAATTAATGTTAAGAATTACACTTAAGAAGTTAGGAAAAGAGAAAAATGATCTGTACAGGGAAAGGTATAAATGTTTATTGGGAGATGTTAAATAAATGGGAATATAATATATTCATGGGTTAGAACACTCAATATTTATGATATTGCAATAAATATGGAGAGGATATGAGTTCTCTCCATGTCAATAAATGTAGAATCAGTATGGTTGCAATAAAAACCCCAAAAGGTTTTTAGGTATCAAAATTAAATTAGTACTATAGGGATAGAAAAGTAGACCAGTGGAACAGAGCCCAGAGCCCAGAAAGAGACTCATGCAATAGTGACACTTGGTTTATGGCAGAGGTGTGGACCAGTGGGGAAAGGGTATTTAGTGCTGGGACAGTTGGGACAACTATGTGTCCATATGGGAAAAAAAGTGGGGTTGACCCCTACCTCATACCATGCCCCCAAATAAATTCCAGGTGGAATAAAGACCTATGTATGAAAAGCAAAATCTTGAAGAGTTTAATAAGAGAGCATGGGAGAATGATCTTTATTACATAGGAGCAGAGAAAAATTTCTTAAAGGAGACACAGAGTAGAATAACCGTGAATGAAAAGATTAATAAATTGAACTACTTTGAAATTAAGATCCTTTGTTTAGCAAAAGACATCATAAACAGAAGAAAAGATAAGTTATAGAGAAGATATTTGCAAAGCATATACCCAACAAAGGAACTGACCTAGAATCCACAAAAAACTCTTTAACAAATCAATTAAGAAAAAACAAAAACAAGAACAAAACCCTAACCAAACAAAACCAAAACAAAAAGCCCAGAGAACCCATAGGGCAAAAGACTTCATAGGAATTTCACAAAAGAAGAAATCTTAACATATACAACCTCATCAGCAATCAGAAATGCAAATTAAAATCACAATGAGACACCATTAGACACTGACAATAGTGGCTGGCAAAGATGAAAATATTTGATCAAGTGTTGCTGAATATGTACAACAGAAAGACTAATAGGCTGATGGTGGGAATGTATATTGTTAAAACCATTGAAAAATAGTTTGGCAGTATCTGATAAAGTATATAACGTAGAGAAACTCCTATACATTTACAATAGGATACATTTCAAAATCTTCATAGCAGCACTGTTTTAAGTGGCAAAAAATGTAAAACCCCCCACATATTTATCAACAGTGGGAACAGATAAATATAATAGAATATTATACAGTGGAAAATATAGGATTACATCTGTATGCAACGACATGGATCAATCTCAGTAACATACTATTGAGAAGGAAAAAAGCATAAAAAGTATATATGGTATGATTCCATTTATAGAGTTCAAGGAAATGGAAAATGAAACAATAGTTGTTCCAAGATTCAAATATATTACTGGCTACCTCTCAAGGGGTAGGGGAGCAATGGGATCAGGGAAGTGCAAAGGCAATGGCATGTCTTTTTTTCTTAAACGTGGTGGTGGTTCTGCGGGTTTTCATTGCAACATTATTCTTTATATCATCTGTGTATTTTTAAAAATAGATATACTTTTGTATCTACTGAATTTTTAATACAAGCAATTTTTAAAAAGGGATATAAAGAATGGTTTCATGAGAGCATGGGCACAAAGGCATACCATCTTCACTGGTGTGGGGCTCTGTACCAGCATCCTGATCCACTTCCTCCAGTGTACCGTGCTCACTATACGGGCTGTCACTGTGGAGTGGAAATGGACATTCATATGAATCCAAAGTGGAAGGAATTTTTAAAATGAACAACTACTACTATAAGGAAAAGTTTAAGGCTTTGGAATGGGCCAAGAGTTACTGGATACCCTGTTAATGAAAGCTGGAGCCTCTAGGGGTTATCTGGTCCCATAGGAGTGGATGCACCTTTATCTTTGACTAGTTTATTTGGACAGCTCTGGAAAGACAGAATTTAACTTGTAGAAAACTGATAGCAATATAAATAATTCTGATCCACAGAAATGCAAATTAATTGAATCCTGATGGGATATGATTGATTTTTGCCCTATGGAAGGACCAGTAATTGCAAATCTATTTCAAGATTCTTTTACTACATATATATTAATGGCCCTTTGCCTTTCTCTTTTAGTTGGTTTTCTGGTTCCTTCATTAATAATGAGTTAAGCAAAATCTTTGACACATGTTTATTTTATAGCTGTATGAGAGTCATGATTTTTATCCTCTTAAAATTTATCATTTAACACTGATGATAAATAGAATGCAATGGTCACAAATACAAACATGATATTACCATAAAAGCCATTTACATTGCTGGTGTTGAAGGGACAAGGATAACTCCTGTATTACTGACTTTCTGGTTAAAATGAACGGTCTCATAGAGAGTACTACATGTAGGAAGAAGGACACAATCAAGCATATGTTACTAGCTGCTACATAAAAAGCATATGTTACTAGCTGCTATATAAAAAGTAGCAGCTACAAAAGGTTCTAGGCTACAATGTATCAGATAATTTTGACCAGATATCCACATATTTGCTCTTACATTAAATGAACAAGAGATAAGAGCTTACTGATATAACCTTGAATATCTGGAAATATTAAATATGCCTTTGACACTGTCTTGAAATGTCTATGGTTATGAAAAGAAAATTATGCGTCTTAGCAGGGCTGAGTTTTATTCACTTATCTTTTCAGAGCTAAGCTAAGTCAGTACCTTGCACATTATAAAAGCTCAAGTAAATATTGAATTCAATTTCATGTATAAAATTGCTAGGTATATTATATAACTGGAATCTATCATGTTTTGCAGTTATTTTGGAAAGTAGGACTTCTGGAAATAGTCAACTCAGTTTTCTTAAGGCGTATGGCCATACTATAGTACAAAGTTTTTTTTTTCATTTTTTATTTTTTATTTTCCCAAAAAGTGTGTTTTCAGTTATTTAATGATATTTCAGCTACATATTCTACTTCTATGTAATCTCCAGTAAGGATGTGGGAAACAGTGTCCTGAGGTGGGTCCAGAATGAGGGATTGAGACTAGTCTATTCCTAGCTGCTCCTGAATCTAGGTTCCTTGGCCTCTCTTAACTTACTTGGCAGGGAGATCACGAGGAATAAAAGACATCATGTGTACCGAGTACCACAGTAGCTGCCATGTGGTAGGGGCTCAAGGAATAGAAGCTACTTTTATTGAAAGTGATTTCTCAGACATTGGAAACTCACATAGCAAATAGCATATTTAAAGACTTTAGGGTTTTCTACCTTTGGGATTATTTAGATGACTATATCTCCCCGTTTTACACTTGACTGGGAGATGACTTGTTTGCGAGATGCTATATTAACCAAAACATTTTTATCTCAACAATGTGTTATTATGATAGAGTTGCTCAAAATGTCCTTTACAACTATAATTGGTTAGAGTAATATTTATTAGTAAGAGTGAAAATGAATATAAGTAAGAATGAAAACACATTTGGTTGATGGGACTCCTTTAAAATGAGAAGTTTGATGAAATCTACCAATTAAATCCGTTATAACTTCTTGATTTTAATTTAATAAAAAAAGAATACTGAAGGGTCGGATGTAGCTCAACTGGTTGGGCGTCCGTCTCCCATATGGAGGGACCCGGGTTCGATTCCCGGACCTCCCAGTAAAAAAAAAAAAAAAAAAAAAAAAAGAATACAGTTCTGTATAACATCAAAACCTTTATTCTCTACAAAAGTCATGATAGGGTAGATATATCTAAAAAGATGTAATCCTTGGAAAAGGGAGAGGTTCACTAATAAGAAATTGGTTTCCATAATAAGAAAGCAATGTTGTCATGGGTCTTAGCATTCTAAATTATCTCAAGTATTACTGCTTCCCTGCCCCCACCCCCCTTTTTTGTTTAAATTGGGAGCATTTGATGGCAATTCTTTTTTCTACTTAATTTGGTTTCGGTACTTCCATATAATTTTTTCTGAGGGGGGAATGATGGGGATAAACATCCCTGGACTTACCAGTAGTCATCTCCAGCCATGCATTTCTCATAAACAGGGCCATCCAGCTCTTTAGCATCTGGGAAAATAGTCTCATGGTGGATGATGATGGTTTTGACAATTTCATTCACATGAGCCTGGCAAGACACTTGATCTTGTATTTCTGGGACAGGCATCAGTGTTGGACCAAAGCAAATGGCCAGGTTATAAGGGTCCATCATGTTTTCATCACTGTACTGTGAAAGACTACAAAAGGAAGTAAGGAAGGAGTTATAAAAGAACAAGGGGAAAAAAGAGAATAGCTATTTATTAAGATACTTCATATTCTGAAAATAGAGATCTAAAATATTTTATTTGATTTTTAATACTAGAATAAAATAATAATCACCCTAATTTAAGCTGGCTTAGTGAGAAATAAAGCAACTTATGATCTTTTAGCTAGATAAAGAAAATGAAAGAGGAATATAATAAGTCCTACTTGCTTAATAATGTAGAATTTTTCAAAGCCATCGGGGAGTTTAATATAATTTCGACTACCAGGGGGACCAGGATCGAGTGAATGAGTTTCATTTGTAAGTATTATGGTCAGGCTGTGAATGCTGTTCAGGTAAACCTGTGAGGGACAGCAAAAATCTCCATAAACTTTTATGGGTGTCTATAAATTTTTTCTCCCACCACTCAACAATTATTTCAGATGTAAGTTTTCTCCTATAAGTTTGAGGAAAGTCTAGAGGAAAACAAAGCACCTTTTCTTTAAAACCACTGAAAGGAAGCAAATAATTCCAAGCTTTATAATCTGCTTTTGGTAAGACTACCAAAATTAGGCAACAACCAGTGTCACAAAAGTATCACATAATGGCAAGAGAAGAGCAAAAGATTCATCAATTCTCTCCTTCCACTTAAAGCTGGTAAATCACAAACTTTGGGGGAGAGTTTCAGTTGTGTAGTACTAACTGCTAAATTCAACCCAATGGATATTTGTGAGATATTTTCCACAGGGGGCTCAAAATATACCAGCTCTTTATTGCTATGCCTCCAACTCACTGGCAAGGTACTGTCTAGGGAGAGTTTTGCGATGTTATCTTTTAGGGTATAGAATGTCAATCTTGAAAAGAAATGTAAAACCCAGGTGAACAGATCACGAACAGAAGGAGAAAAAAGAAGAACTCAACTGCCTTCGTGACACAGTGACAGAGACAAAGAAAAGAGAACCATATGGTATGATACTTTACCCTTTTTTTGGAAATAAGATAGTCTAGAAAGTAGAAAATACAAAAGCCTAATTTGCACAGCTAACATATGTCTTTCCCTTCTGCCATTTCTCAAACACATAATCTTAAAAAAAAAGTTCACAAAACAGCAAATGATCATGTTACAGATCATGGTGAAAATGGATGCAGGAAGAAGACTTTTCAGAATAATAGTCTAATTTTCAAAAGGACACCCCTAACCTCAGAGGAAGAGTCACAGTTAATATTTTTGGGTCTTTAATTTAGTGCTGGCTTGAAAAGCAAAAACTTGATATGAAAATGTTATTTCCAAGTTTTGATTTTACAATGAAGCTCTAATCAATGCCTCTAAACTCCTTGTCTAAGCATTCTACTCTAGAGGCTGGGCCCTTGTCTCTGCATAAAGACAGGTGTGGGGAGCCAGGGAGGATCTTTGGACAAAACCACTGGAAGCAATGCCAACCATTTGACTCACGGTGCTTTTGCCATGTTGTTGAGCTGTGTGGTGAGTTAGGTTCAGGTTTTGAGAACTTTCTTGATTAAAGTCCTGCTTTCCTATTCCACTGTGGTTTACTGGTTCACTGTGGGTTTCACCATGTGCTCAGGAGTGTCAGGAAAATTTGGTGGGATAGCAAGGAAAGGGGCAGCAGGAATGTAAGGCACTCTATTTTTATGGTGGTGGTAGGGGGGAGAGGAGTACATGCAATTAAAGGTGAAGATGGCAAACCTCTAGATTTTTACTATTGTCTGGGTGTCTGCACCATTGCTCACTTAACCTAACCTACTGGCTTCTGTTTAACCTAAACATAATTTATACCTATCCCTCTAGATACTACTTATTTTCCAGGGTGATTCCTGCACAAATGGGTTCTTACTATCATTTGTGAATGCTATAGACACCACAGGGTATGCTGTAGAGTCCAATTCTGTATGGTTCCCTGTCAGAATTTCCCTATTTTATGGTATTTGGCTTTTGGGGTCAAATAGGATGGGTATGATTTCAGGAACAGCCAGTAGGGCTGTAATAAATCCCCATGGCTTTTGAGAATTCTAATCTCCATAGAGCTCTGAGAAAATATCCTAATTTTAGGAAGGGAGAATCCATGCTAGAACAAGAAGACATTTCCCCAAGATTACTCAAGAAATTTGATTCCCCCTGGATTTCTTTATTTCCAACTGCTTAATTGAAATATTGAATAGCAAGGGGACTCTTTGAAAGGACTTGGGGAAGATGCTCTTATAATGGAACCCATGTATAAAGAAGTAACATAACTCAACATCAAGCTGCCTAATTAAAAGAGAAAATAAGTGCAGTAATTTTTAAGATTTCTGTTACTGTTTTAGAAAATATTTTAGAGAAAACCTTCTTCACAAGGTCTCATTATGTTTAATTTGCAGAAATCCTTTTTTAGATCTGCGTATAAATCTCATCTACGATCCTCCCTCCATCCCAACTACAACATTAAAATATAACAGAAATTTTCTGCAGTGAGCAGGTGGTTTACATCATTTTGACAAAAACACCCATGACATTAACTTTGGATAGAAGTTGGAAAAAACACATATTTCACCGAAAAATGTTCTCTTTAGCAAGAGTTGGATATTTTTGTATTTATGGCCACTATTTCTGCACCTGAGATAGAGTTTTCACCTATCATACAATGACCTTGATCTGCTAAGGAAAAATGTACCTTCAGTCTACATTCAATCGTTTTCTCTTCAATTCTGCTGACAGATGGAGCCCAATGTACATTTCACAGGATTGAAGACCAAAGACAGAATTCAGAAGGAGTGCAAATGGAATTAAGATGGGTATTTTGGCAACCCATCAGAGTACTTACTGATTGAGGAAGGCAAAGAGGTATCTCATCACTATAAGGACCGACCTGGGCAAAGTCAAGAGGAGTTTGCGGATGTGAAGAGCCCTCTCATAGAGATTATCTATTCCTACAGACAGGAGATGGCATGGTCAGGATCTTTTCACTTGCCACATTTAAATGAGAACACACTGCAATGCAATACACATATTCTACAGGTACACATCTTAACATAAATAAGACCTTGCCCTTGGGTGACATGCAAAGAGTAGCCATTTTAGTGAATGACTATTACTATCATTCAGGTACTGTTCCAGCTTTGGAACCTCTCCTTCCTCTAAACTACCATAGCATTTTATTTCTATAACTTTTTGCTTTGTATCATATTATATAGCCAATTCTTTCAACAAATATTTAGGAGAGAATAATAGGGTTCAAGTACTGTGTTAGGCACTAGGGAATTAGAGATATATTAGAGATATAATTCCTGCCCTCATGGAACCTATGCCCTGCTGATTACAGTTATTTATTTCTTTATTCTGTCTTCCCTGTTGGATGGGAAGCTCCTGAAGAGAGAAGAGCTAGGATTGTCAGCTACTATTTTACATCTCTATCAGGAATACAAATTGTTCAAATCTTCTGAATTCTAAAGTGTTCATGAACAGCAGCACAATTTAAGGTTACTACTAATAATTCCCTATTTGCATCATGTTATATATTTTAAAACACATTTTCATATTTGTTATCTAATTTAATGTGAATAACAGCACTGTGGAGTAAGCAGAGCACCTCCCGTAATGTGGTTATTCCCCAAGGATCTCTAACTGGTTCTCTTCTAAATCAACCTCATGCTGATTCAAGATTATGACCATCGCTTTTATGAAGATGGTATCTTTGCTTCAATTTCCTCCCTTGTGTGGGAGATAAATGCTGTGGTTTCTACTTCTGGACATCTCACTGCTAATTACCTAACCTGTTTCCTCATAACACTCTCCTAACTCAGTTTCCATTTCCAGTTCTTTTTAAACCAGTGGTTCTCCATCTTGGCTTGGAATCACATGCGGAGATTTTTAAAAAATGCTGATGCCTGAGATTCTTCTGTGCAGCCGAAGTTGAGAGCTACTGACTAAATTACTCATGCCAAGCTCATTTTCCTGGAATCTAGAGTGCTGACTCCAGTTGCTTTCCACTTATTATCAAACTACAAGGTTAGGTGGGCATTTTATTTTTCCTTTACATAGCTGAAAATGGTGGGAAAATACATTAGTAATATTCTTTCTTAGCTGCTGATGAATCTGCAAAACAAATCATTTATTCAGCTGCATCATCAGGATTCATGGGAAAAACCATTTCCCCTCCTACCTTTGGTGATGCCAAAGCTGTCATGTTTTAGAAAAATGGGATTTCAGAAACTCTCTAACCAGAAAATAAGGAATATTAGCATGCAATTAATATTCCTATAACATTTTTAATCTTTCAATATAAACCTATAATTAATAATAGTGTGATTTCATTAATACTGAAATGGCTATGTTTATATTCTACCTTTCTATTTGTATAGTATTTCAAAATGGAAAAATATATAACATTTGAATTAGGCAGATTAGAGTCACAAATATTTGGGACAAGCACATTGTTTTAATATTCTTCCTAGACAATGATCTTGATTTTTTTTCCTGAAGAGAGAAAGAGACTTGAAAAAAAAATTTTTTTTTTTTTTAAAACAGGTGCATAAATTCACTCAGACTACCAGACTCAATAATTAAGTTATCAACATTTCCACCTGACTCAGTCCCAGTATCCCAGTATCATCAAAATATGTTCCAGAGTAAGCTGTTTATCTTTCACAAGAAATTCATGTGATCCTTGGGGAATGCGCATTGTACAGAGAGGAAAGAAGAAATACCTACAGATAAAGTCATTTGCAAGTTATTAAGAATTTAATGGGGGAGGGGAGAGATTTTGAATCTATAAATGCTAAATATTTAGGCATAGCTGTTATTTTATTTCATATCAGAAATTAACTGGTTAAAAGTTTATTATCTAAATGAACTGACTTTAAGTGTGATTGTTGTTGCTTCATTAAGTCAGAGTAAGACTATTTAGCAAATTCATATCTAGAAAGCCTATCTCAAAAAAAAGAAAAACATCCACAAAGATGAAAATCATAATATTATGATCAATTTTTAAAAGTAAACATTGAGATTTAGTAGCAATTATTCCCTTGTTCATTAGAAAATTGAGCTTGCATAACCATTTTTACATTCCGGTCTCAAGCCAGTTTCAATGTACAATATATTTATGTAAATAATAAATTGTAAAGAGGAATGGTTCCATTAATGGTCTCCTGGTTGGCAATAACCTCTAGTCTTTTCCAGCCACATATAAAACCACAAAGATCATGATTAAAAGCAAAACAACAAAAAAATCTTCTGCCGCTGTCAATTGAGGATCCATGGTGTTTAGACAGTTAAGTCTACTGATTATTCAAGCTAATCCTCCCTTTAAGATTGAGGTCAACTCTCAGGGAGAGGGTTTTAGCAGCTTAAAGCTAGTTTTGGGGCCCTAAAGTTTAAAAAAAGAAAAGAAAAGAGAAAATAAAAGGAAAAACTCTTCCTATATTATTGATCTAATATTATTGATTTAACATCTGTCAAACTCATAGGGGACTAGTCACTCTGCAGCCTAGAAGAAGACATGGGCATTGCTTCCAAGAAGCTTAATCTTAATTCAAGATCCTCTTGTATCCCTTAAAGGCAATTTGAGAATCTTTTTAAAAAAGAACTGGAGGAATTCAGGAGAGAAAAGCAACAGGAATATGAGTGACACAGAAAAAAAAAAAAAGGTAGAGAAAATTATGTAAAGCAGGCATACATTTTTTGCAACTACAGTAAGCATGAATCAAAGCAAAATGGAATTGCTGGCATTCCTGATGTAGTAGCAAATCTCTCTGTCCCTAAGGCCTTTCCACATGATGGCTGTGAGCAGGACTCAGAATTTTAACTGGCTGGCTGCTCAGCAGGCTGGCAGGGTGTATTCTAGGAGGCTTGCTTACTCTCCAAGTCCAGTTAGCAGGTCAAAATTTATGGTTGCTACTGCCACTTTGGCTAATGGGCATTCCTAGCGGGGTCTGAGTGTGGCAATTCATGGGCTTTCACAGTCCTTTGATGGATCTTTTCTTCTCCTCAGAAAAGGTGTCAGTGAGGAAAAGCGGTATTTCATTTGGATTTCTTTTAAGCTGGGCTTTGTTTCCACAATTCAGGACCTCATGTAATTAGGTAAAATTGGCATTCATCCAATCTTGGTCACATGCTCAAAGCTTTCTGGGCTAATTTATGTTCTTTTCCCAGCACTGCAAGGCTCACATGTCACACATCCCAACTTCACAGCATGACGGTTTGATGGTCCTCTGTAAATGCATGTGAAAATTCACCACAGAACAGAAGTTACTTCAGAAAATGGCAAAAAGTTAAAATGACTATTCTTCTGAAAACATCATTTCTTCTGTGGCATCTGTTTGCCAGAAAACAAATAATAAATCACATGATGTAAATTTATCCTTAAGTATGAAGACAGGGAAGGAAATTACGTGGTGGTCACATTTAGAAAAGGTTTATTTAATGGCAGAAATCACGAATATTTCTGAGCTCCATAGTCAAATAGTCTGTATTCAAGTTGGATTTACCAGTCTCAGGGCAATATTAGGTTCACTCTAACAAAGGTTGTGAATTAATTGTGTGTATGAGAAAGGGAAAGGGAAAGGGAAAAACAAGGATATTTTAACAATTTTGTATGTATCTTAACCTATCCTTGTGATGAGATTTACCAGTGGTTCTCTTATAGGTAAGAAATGAGATGTTTGCAAACCTCTCTACATCACATAGATGGACTTCTGTTAATTTAATCATTGTTTTCTTTCCTAGTTAAATAACAGCACTGTTTCCTGTTCTGCTGAATTGTCATATGAGGTTAGTAAAGAAACTGAGTCTTAACGTAGAAAGCTTTATCTATTCAGTTTACCCTAAGCCTATTCATTTTTGTTTTTTTTTTTCTTTAAGGATGAAAGGAATCCCTAAGAAAACTACTATAAGGCATCACACTTGAGAGAAAAAACTACCATATTCAATAAAGCTGAAAAAAAAAAAAAAAAAAAAAAACTATTGTGGTAAGATATATATATATAATATAAAATTTGCCACTTTATTTTTAAGTGTACAATTCAGGAGCATTAATTACATTCACAATGTTGTGCAATCATCACAACTATCTATTTCCAAAAAATTTTCATCATCCCAAATAGAAACTTTGAATCCATTAAGCAATAATTCTCCATTACCCTCTCATAACCTCCCACATCCCCAGCCCCTGGTAACCTGTAATCTACTTTTTGTCTGTATGATTTTGCTTATTCTAAGCATTCTATATATGTGAAATCATATAATATTTGTTCTTTTGTATGAGGCTTATTTCACTCATATGATGTCTTCAAGGCTCATCCATCTTGCAGCATGTATCAGAACTTCATTCCTTTTTATGCTGAATAATATTCCATTGAATGGATATACCACATTTTGTTTATCTATTCATCTGTCAATGGACACTTGGGTTACTTCCATGCCAAATTCAAGGTCTTGAAGATTTACCTCTATGTTTTCTTCTAACAGTTTTGTGGTATTTGCTATTATATTTAGATTTCCTTATCTATTTAGAAAAAATGATTTTCTTAAATATTTAGGTCATTGATCCACTTTGAGTTAAATTTTGTATATGGTGTGAGGCAGGGGAAGTTGAAGAATTTTTAGCAGCAAAAACATGTATTACAGAGCTAATAAAAGAGTTCAAAAGCTTTTTTTCCATGAAACAATAAGAAATGAGCAAATAATGACAGTATTTTATATAATTGCAAAAATTACTGAAAATAACCTGTTTTTAAAAATAGAGGATTTCTTAAATAAAATAAAAATCATTATATGGCCATTGAAATTATATTTTGAAGAATATTTACTGATATGGGAAAATGTTAGTAATATCAGTAAGTGAAAAAAAGTGGTTTATGGGAGAGCGGATATAGCTCAAGTGATTGAGTGCCTGCCTCCCATGCATGAGGTTCCAGAATGGATTCCCAGTACCTCCTAAACACACACACACACACACACACACAAAATGAAACAAAGCAAAACACCCAGCTCACACTGGGGAGTGGATATAGCCTAGTGGTTGAGTTCCTGCTTCCCGTGTATGAGGGCCTGGGTTCAATCCCTAGTACCTCCTTAAAAAAAAGTGGTTTATAAATAGTATGTATGGCATGATACAATTTTTAATAACAGCTTTATTGAAATATAATTCATATACCATTCACACATTAAATATGTACAATTCAAAGGTTTTTGGTGTGCTCACAGATTTATGCAACACTAACATCAATCAATTTTAGAACATTTTTTTTTTTTTGAGGTACCAGGGCTGGGGATTGAACCTGGGACCTCATATGTGAGAAGCCAGCACTCAAGCACTGAGCCACATCGGCTCCCCTGAGTTGGCTTTCTAGTTTGTTTGCTTGTTGTTTGTTATTTTGTTTTTAGGTATTTGTTTATTTTGATTTTAGGAGGCACTGGAAACTGAACCTGGAACCTCCCAGGTGGAAAGCAGGTGCTTAACTGCTTGAGCCACATCTGCTTCCCAATTTTAGAACATTTTAATTGCCCCCCCAAGAAGCTACCATTCCCATTGGTGGTCACTCGGTAGGATACAATTTTTATGATACAATGGTATATTATTTAGCAATAATATGCCATAATATTGCTATTATTTAGCAATAAAAAGGAATGAAGTACTAACATGTGCTACAACATGGATGAACCTTTGAAACATTATGCTAAATATAAGAAGCCAGTCACAAAAGACTGCATATTGAATAATTTCATTTATATGAAATGTCCAGAATAGGCAAATCTATAGAGACAGAAAAGAGAATACTGGTTACCCAGGACTGGGGATGGTAGTGAAGTTGGGGGGTAGTTATGAGGAAATGACAAATTATTGCTAATGGTTATGGGGCTTAATTTTGGGGTGATGAAAATATTCTAAAATTGATTGTATACTTTAAAATGGGTGAATTATGTGGTATGTGAATTATATCTCAAAGCTATTATAAAAAAGTATGTAAATGTATATATAGAAAAAAATCTGTAATGACATACTGAAATGTTAACATTATCCCTATATGGAGGCAGGATTTTTTTTTCTTTTCTTAGTTTATTTTCTAATTTTTCTACAGTAGTCATATTAATTTAATAAGCAATTACTTTTGAAAAGCACTGACTGGCTACTTGATGATATTAAAGAGCTATGTTAATATTTTTAGGTATGATACTGGCATTGTGGTTATGTTACATATTAAAAAGCACAAGAATCCTCATGTCCGAGAGATACATACAAACAGATGATAGATGTCAGAGGGATGAGGGAGGGGGTATAAACAGGACAAGTTTGGACAAGAAAAGAAAATTGTTAAAGCTGGGTGATTAGTTATATGTGGGTTCATTATATTATTGTCTCCCTTTGTAGTTGTTTGAAAATTTCAGTCATAAGAAATATTTAAACTAGAGTAGGTTACAAATGGTATGCATAGCACAGTTCCACTTGGGTTTAAAAAAATAAAAAGTGGATGTGTGCATGAATTTTAAAAAGACCAGAAGGAAACAAATAAAACGTACATACACCATTGGCACTTTGTGGATAGGGGCAGTATGGCAAATTTTCTTCTATGTACATTTCATTATTTTTTTGAGTATTCTAAAATGAATACTTGTTGGTTTTGTGGTAGGAAAAATTTCTCCCCTTAAAATTTTCCTCATGTCCAAGTAGTACCTAAATAATAACACATAATTCAAAATTAAGTACAAAAGTTTCACCTGGGCTCATAGCCCTGAGGCAAGTGGAAAGACCATGAATGGTTTGAATGTCTCTTCTAGAGCAAGTGACTTGGATGGATGCCGTGGAGAATCTCAGAGCCAGGGTACATGGAAGTTCTAGAAGCTGCCCAGACTTTGTGGGTATGACCTGGGGCTTTCACAAAACCACAGACAAAGTAGATTTAAAAAAAAAAAAAAAAATTAAAAAAAGCAATAATTCTTAGGTGAGGAATTTGGATTGCATTTGATTTCACCATGTCTCCATCCAGATAAGTAACCTTTATGTATCTATTTATTTTTATTTTTCAGATAAGTAACTTTTAAAACGAAACTTGCAGTGAATTGGAGAATGATAGTGCACTTTTCTTTTTTAAAGACAAAGCTAAGACAAATTCCCTTTCACTACCAGAAGAATGTGGTCATTTAAGGGCATAAAAATGGCAGAATAATAATCTATCATTAAAAAAAAAAAAAACCTTTCTCCAAACAATCCAAAAATAGGTAAGCAAAAATCCGTGGGTGAAGGCAGGGCCAGATGCTCCCCTGTGAGATTGTGGACTCCCAGCGGCGGCCGCAGGTCCAGGGTTTGGGCTGTGGCACCCGGAGCACGCATGTGGTGTGAGGTCTGGGAGGAACCAGCCCAGGGGCGCTCGCTCAGGTGAACACCGTGAGGAACTTGGCTCTGGGAGCAGGAAGCTTGAAGGGATCAGGAGTTCCTTTTAGAGATGTGAAAATTGTTTCTGCCTCCTAGTGTCTCAGTTTCCTCACCTGCGAAATGAGTTAATGATGTTCCAGGACTGCAGTAAGTTTGAAAGATACTGAAGTGTGGGCAAGTGGCTTATGAAGTAAAAAGCTGGTACTAATGTGAGAGATTGCTCCGTAATTGTGCGTATACAAGGCAACAGGTACATTTTTCTATAATCTTATGGAGAGAAAGGACTTTAAGACATGACTTGAGAACATTTCTGTTACATTTCTTTCTCTGAGGGACTTGCAGAAAAATGAAACTCTGAATTTTCTAATTAGTCTGAGTGGGGCAGTCCAGCTCAGGCATCTCTCCAATAACCTGGAGACTCTCCTCAAGCAGGACTTCCACAATCTCCTTCCCCTGGAGCTGAGATTTTATTTGTTAAAATGGCTTGATCCATAGACTTTACTCATATGCTGCCTTGTCTTTAAACAGGGGAGTAAGGTGATAAGTGCCTGTACAGAGGTGTGGCAGACTGCATGTAAAAATCTATATGCAGATAGATGATTCTGTTCAAGATGCTTTGCAGTGGAAGAAGGTTTATTTGAAGGCTCCTTTGAGAATGAAGCAACTGGAGGACCATGAAGCATTTGAGACCTCTCCATTAATTGGACAGTGTCAGAGTGTATGCTCTTTACTATAAAGATGGACTTCTCTGAGGATAGAAGTATCTGCCTGCAGCCAAGACTTCATTTTGATGGCAAATACATCATCTGTAGTTGAGCAATAGGTCTCTACCAGTGGGACTTTGCTGGCTATATTCTCAGGGTCATCAAGACTCATGAGATAGCAAACTTGGCTTTGCTTAGCTTTGGAGATATCTTTGCCCTGCTGTTTGACAACTGCTACCTGTACATCATGGACAGAGAGCCTGATTAGCTGCTGTCCTTTGCCAGAGTTCCAGAAATGAATGAAGCTCAACTTCCTGGCAGGTGAAGCATCCTGGCTGAATGGACTGGATGGGCACAACGATACCAGCATGTCTGACCACAGTATTCACCTGGTGTTGTGGAAGGAACATAGCTGATGCCATGAGCTGCCACCACCGCTAGACTGATTTTGGGTGCCTGGGATCTGGATTTTAAGTGCAAACTCCATGGCAGCTCACTGCATGAACCAAAGTTCTCACCTAACGGTATCATCCCATGGTGCACAATCATTTATCTATGTTTGCCAGGGGGCCAGAGTTGAGGATTGGAGAGGGCTTGTTTTATTGACATATAGTGCGGCGTGCTAACTGGGTACACCATTGACTTCACTTGTACTTAGTTATGTTGGTCAGCATAAGAGGATGCATTTTGGAATCATCTTTCTTGACTGGATTCTTGGTTTTAAGTAAAGAAAACTAAAATGATTTTTAAGAAAAAGTAGTGGGTGTTCCTCTAGGGACCAAAAAAGATTCAAAGGGAAGATTTTTAATACAGAATAACTGTCACATGAAATTATTTTAATAGGGAAAATCAAACACAATTATGACAATGCTAGCAGAAGATGACACAAGAAAAAAACATCTATCACCATGAGATCGCTCTCTCCTAAATCTTTGTGTTTCTATCATATACTAACTTAGATTGCACTTACTTGTAAATATCTTATCTCCCCTGCTAGATTTTAAGCATCTTAAATGCAAGCATCAGGTCTTTGAATCCCTAGAGGGTCTTGCACATTATAGGTAATGAATCAACTTGGTTCAAATCATTAAATCTTTGTAATATTGAGGGAAAATAATGATGAATGACATATAATACACTAATCTCAAATAACTTATGCAAATCCAGAAAAACTACAGATACATCATGGGTAAACTGGTAAGAGAAGTACTTGCCAAGAAAAAGTCAACAATAGCCAGGACTCTCATATTTTTAAGAGGTGAGACTTTAGAGGAAAAGGGGTTGTTATATATAGTGCCAATACGTGTTCTTGAAAAACCTTCCATTCTGCAAAACTGGGCACTAAAAATAACAGGACTTATGGGAAAATTAGGGTTGGGCAGACCAGTCAACACTTGTGAAGCTTTGTAACCAGAACATTAGTAAAAATATTAACAATCCTATTAAAAATGCTAGCACAGATTGTCTCTACTGGCAAGTGTACCTAGCGTCCTTTTGCAGCTTTAAACCGTGGAGTTCCTGCTTATTCCTCCTAGATGTAGATCCTAGAGAGCAAGCATTTCCAATAGAGACCAATTCCATCAAAATTTAAAAATTGATCGAGAGTGAGGCCTGGATCATTAATCCCTTGTTTTTCCTTAATCCATTGTTTTAACACAGGGGGAAATGCCTTTGCAGTTTCTTCATTTGCATTTATAGCATCCCAGGCATTGCCTACATGGAAGAAAGTTACTTCTGTAGATTTTCAGTTTTTTTCTTATAGTCTTCATATTTTGCTAAGGCTGACTGTCAGAAACCTTGGCTTTGATTGTTACAAAACATTTAATGTATTAGGAAAAAATCATGCTGGAACCAGCACAACTTCTGGATTATACTAACATCATTTCCAAATGCATATGACGAAATTATGTCAAAGAAGCACATGGACATATTGGTAGGTGGCTAACCCAAAAACGGACAGAGATGAACCTGACTTTATAGTTAGACTAGTTGTAGCAGTAGTAATGATGATAGCTAGGAACGTTTTTGAGGCTTACTATGTTCTGACCCTTATGCTGAACACTTTATATGGATTATCTCATTTATTCACATATACACTATAAAGCAGATGAAGAAACTAATGATTAAAAGATTAATGTGGGGGG